>NW_020769399.1:2165577-2192612 GCF_900518735.1 Pseudonaja textilis | reverse complement strand
ATTCTATTCTATTCTATTCTATTCTATTCTATTCTATTCTATTCTATATTCTCTATATACTCTATTCTATTCCAATTCTATATTTTCTATATATTCTATTCCAATTCTATATTCTCTATATATTCTATTCTATTTCTATTCCATTCCATTCCAAGTCTATTCTATTCCTATTTCAATTCTATTTCTATTCCACTCTATGATAGATGAAATCCAAACCCTTCTTCACTAAGAACAGATAGTCCTCGACTTGCGACCACAATGGAGCTCAAAATTTCTGTCGCTAAATGAGACATTTAAGAGAGTTTTGCCCCTATTTTATGACCTTTCTTGCCACAACTGTTAAACGAATCACGGCAGTTAAGTTAGTTACACAGTTACTGCCAGATTCTAACAGCTTTGTTCCCTATGCCATTCATCTGGTAAACTCACAAGATTCAGGGGTTTTTTCGCTGAACTAGACTGTATGGTTTCTCTGTGTCATACAATATATGTGGGTATATGCATAATTCTCTTTCTTTCTTTCTTTCTTTCTTTTTCTTTCTCTCTCTCTCCTTCCTTCCTTTCTTCCTTCCTTCTTTCTATTTTTGTCATGTTTATGTAGTATATATTGGTGGTGGTGACCCTTTGAGAGCTGCATGCAACAAAATTTCATTTCAACGTAGGCCGGTAAGTGCGCATTTAAAGTGACAATATAGTTACAAAGATTCTAAAATTAAAAGTCTAAACAGTTGTTAAGTGAATCTGGCTTTCCCACTGACTGCTTGTCAGAAGGTCACAAAAGGGGAAACCCTTGGGACGCTGCAACCTGTCATAAACTGAGCCAGTTGCCAAACACCCGAATTCTGACCATGTGACCCCAGGAATGCTGCAACTGTCATAAGTGTGAAAAAAAAACCCCGATCAGTCACTTTTTTTCAGCGCCGTGTGAATGTTGTTGGGAACAAGCGTTGAATCTGTGGAGCCTCGGGTGCACCAGGAGATTGCTGTGCCCTGTCAAGAGCAATCACTGTCAGGGCACAGCAATCTGAACGTCTGAACACAGCTTCACTGAACTTCTGGCTCTGGTTACTGTTTGGGCTAACCTGGATTATTGGACTTCTGGCCCTGGTTGCTGTTTAGTTAACCTGGCTTACTGGACTTAGCTTGCAGCCAGAGGCTTCTGAAGGTGTGTGTGAGAGTTACGTTCCAGGACTTGTAATGAATCAGTGGTGGTATTCTACCAGTTTGGCCCAGTTCTACCGAGCCGGTAGTGCCAATGAGCAGCAGAGACCAAACTGGTGTTCTGCTGTTGGGTCCACCTGGGCTCCCATACTAACCATTATGTCCTGGGAGAGTGCAGGATTGCAAGAGGTGACACGAAACGCCTCTGCGCCTGCACGAAGTGTGCGTTTGGTGTGCGCGGGCAAAGCGCGGCCATCAAGCCACACCCGCCGAACTGGTAGTAAAAATGTTTGAAATGCACCATTGTAGTGAATGTGGGAACATTTGGGGGCCCAGTTGGGAGCCTCGGTGGTGCAGCGGTTAGAGTGCAGTACTGCAAGCTACTCCTGCTGCAATTTGACAGATCGAATCCCACCAGGCTGAAGGCTGACTCAGCCTTCCATCCTTCCGAGGTGGGTAAAATGAGGAGCCAGATTGCTGGGGGCAAGAGGCTGACTCTGTAAACCTCTTTGAGAGGGGCTGGAAAGCACTATAAAGCGGTATATAAGTCTAAGTGCTATGGTTATTGCTAATAGAGGGGCGGTTGGAACTGCCCGCTGTTTGTGTTATCTGTGGGCCGCGCCCCGGGCCATCACACTGGTCATCACATCCTGCAACTCAAGCCCAACTAAATTAGCTGGGAACTCGGCAAAGAATAATTATAATCCTAGAGGAAAAGGTTTGGTAAAAACATATAAGGATGAAAGAACACCCTACTATCTCCTGCTGTTCTTCATCCGAGGAGTGATGCACGTCCACCCATTCTCCCTCTTCATCGTCTTCCTCCTCTTCGCTGCAGCTGGTTGTCTCCCACCCATCTGTAAAGAGGTGTTTTTTTTTAAAAAAAAAAAAATGTGAGCAGTGCAACAAGAGTTGGAAAAAATATTTTAAGAGAGTGTGTTTTTGCTTTCTTCAAACCTTCCTTAAGGACAAGTGTCAGCCCGAAGGCTGCAACGGTCACTATAAGGCTTATGGAGGCCAATACATCTTGCATTATCAGAATTGCTTTGTGAATCATGGTTATTACTAATTGCTTTCAATATTAAATCTGCCTTTCTCGTCTCTGCTTTTTACTTGTGCAGGTAGTCCTGGAGTTACGACTGTAACGGACCTGCCCGTCATGGTTATTCAGTTGTAAGCAGTGGGGTTTTTTTGCGCTGATCGCCAAGGAAATACAGGTAGTCCTCAACTTACAACAGTTCCCTTAGTGAGCGTTCAAAGTTACAAACGGCACAAAATTCACATCAGTGGTCTGCGGGATTTAAAATTATGAGTTTGGTGGTCACTGAGGTCCAAAAGATTGGCGACCCTTTGGATCCATGTTGGAGGCCTCCCCTCTCAGGTCCGTTGGGACTTTGGTTGTTAAGTCAAGGACTATCTGTAATTATACCCATTGTGGCTAGCCCTCAGCTTACGACCACAATCGGTGGTATGTTGTTAAGTGAATGTGCCCCGTTTTAAGACTTTCCTCACATTTGTTATGTGAATCACTCCACTTCTTAAAATTAGTAACACGGTTACGTGAACCTGGTTTCCCCGTTGACTTTGCTTCCCAGAAGATCACAAAAAGGGATCGCCATAACTCCGGGACCGTCATAAATGTGAGTCAGTTGTCAAGCATCCGAATGTAAAGCGCATGACTGTAGGGATGCCTGCAACTGTCCTTAGGTATGAAAAAAACGGGCCTTTTTCAGTGCCGTGGTAACTTTGAAACGGACGCTAAATGAACCATTATAACTCCAGGACTACAACCTGTGTAATTTTCCAGCTATTTTGTACACCTCTGCGTAACAATCAGGATAATGTTTTCTGAATATGAAAGTGAAATTTCATCCACAAAATCTTTTGAACTCTTCTAACAATATCATTAGCCTTTAAGACACCGTAAGATTCCCCTTATAACACCTTAAATCAGGAGTATCCAACCTTGGTAACTCGAACGCCTGTGGATTTCAACTCCCAGAATTCCTAACCAAGAGGAGCAAAAATGGATGGCTGCCCAACTCAAACTGACCTCCTCCTTCTTCTTCTTCTTCGAGGTTTTTGTCTCCTTCCTTCTCGAGCTCCAGGATTTCAGCTCCAGGAATATAATCTTTGACATCCAATTCCCCGTATTCATGGATCTTGGCTTCTGATGTGGCTTCTGTTGGTTTACCCTACAGATAAATCAACGATAAATGAACGTGTTCTGACCCAAGCCTTGTTCAAATCAAACAAACACAAAGTATGTTTAAAAGCAAACTTTTTTAATTCTGTGCATTTGCAGCCTAGAGTCATTCAAAACTAATTATCCCAGATAAGAGCAAGCCCTTTCAAGGTTGCAAAAGTTTCAAAAAACAAACCAGAGTGCGCAGGGCTTCAATGAGGACTCCAAACAGGAAAAACTTCTTTGCTTCCTGCAAAGAAGCCAACCCCGAAGGCTAGCTTTTATCCCTTACGGGATGGGCCATCACCTTCCAGCCTTACTCCTGAGTTGTTTGTGCAGCTTCAGCTGCTCTTTCCTTCGAGCAGCCCTGCGCACACGTGCACTGAGCACAGGTTCCCCGGGGTCCTCTTTGTCACTGCTGCCAGACTCTACAACCTCCGAAGGGAGCACCCCACTCTCCGATAGTCCTGGTCCCCTCCCTGAATCACACGCAGGCCCCTCGTCCGAGTCCTCAGCCGTCAGCACCTGCCGCTGGCGAACCACAACGGAACGCTACATCCAACTGAGATATTTACGTCTTAAAAAACGGATGCTTGAAGGCAACTAGGATGGCTTCAAGCTTGAGGAATCTTCTTTCTTGCGTCTAGAACAGGGATGTCCAAATGTAGGCGACTGTTAAGACTTCTGGACTTCAACTCCCAGATTTCCCCAGCTGGCTGAAGAATTCTGGGAGTTGAAGTCCACAAGCCTTACAGTCACCACGTTTGGAGACCCCTGTTTAAGAAGATGCCATCGAAGGCCTAAAGACGATGGATGGCAATCGCAGAAAGTAGCTTAAAGAAGCCAGAAGTGTCTTCTACAACCCCAGCAGGTGCAAAGGGAATTTGAAGCCGGCATGGACAACGTCCAGCAAATGGCCGATGGCAAAAAAGCCCCATCCTGAACAGCTATAACTCCAGAATCAACCAAAAGCAGAAGATACAGAGCAGATACAGGAGGTCAGGACATAAGATGTGACTTACTAATGAGGCCAACAGGGGTGTCAAAAATCAAGGCCTGGAGACCAAATCCAGCCCTTGGGAGGTTTAGTGTCAGGATTCCTGCAGTTGCCCTAATTAAACCATGAGCCTCGAGCCATGCTTCAAAAACTTCAAAGGATTTATTAGGAGCGAACGTATCGGCATGAACGTATGAAGTGGATTCTGAGACACGTAATTCACTGTCATCCTTGACCCTAGTTTTCCCATCGCCCCTTCTGGGTGTATCATAATTCATATTCTCCAACTGAAACATGTTCGTAGCCAAGAGTCATCAATCACACTCTCCAATTAAGAGATTTGCTCGGCTCATGTTTATACTTATACCTATTACCTTGTGATTGACAAATCAAATAAAGAAATAAAAATAAATAAATAAAGTTCACACCAACTCTTCATCACACTCGACGGTGAGCCATTCATTCTTAGACGTGAAAATGAAATCATTATTTACCCGGAATTTTTTCTGCAACATTTGTGGATTCAGTGACTGGAACAGGTGGATGAGTGTCCTTGCTGACATCACTACATCTGTGAAGAACAATTCATAATGCTGAGCATGACTTGCAAAGTGAAGTTCAGAAATATATACAAAATAGGCCTTTGGCTTTTATTCCTCCTGATGCCTTCCCACTGTTTCCGTTTATTATTCTTTAAATTTTTACACTTCCCATCTTCCCTACAAGCTGGCTCTGAAAACAACACTGTGAAGCTCTGAAGAAATGTTGGAAATAAAATTAAAAATTAAAAAGCCAATTAAAAGACAACACTCACTTGAAATTAGTAACAAATGAGCTCTGCAAAGCTACCTAGTATCTGAAACAAGTAAACAAGGACCCTCAGGAGGAAAATATGAGCCTACAGAGGTCATTAATTTTGTACACACAACAATAATGACTCACTCTTGTTTTTATGAGATCTGTATTGCACCAGGTCTTGAAGCAAATCTTCTGTCATGGCCAGTGGGCACCGAGCAGATATCTCTTTAATAGCATTGATCCTAAAAAGTTGGAAAATACAACCATTTTTTGAATGAGATACTCTTTCTCTCCCTCCCTCCCTCTCTTATACTGAATCAGAATAGAACTGGAGGGGACCTTGGAGGTCTTCTAGTCCAACCCCTTGCTCAAGCAGGAGATCCTATACCCGTGATGGCGAACCTATGGCACACGTGCCACAGGTGGCATGCAGAGCCATTTGTGCAGGCACGTGAGCCCCAGCCAAACTTACCTGCACTGCGTATGCACATGCCTCCCAGCTGAGTTTCGGCCCATTTAAGGCCTTTTGCAGCCTCCCTGAGGCTCAAGGGAAGCCTCTGCAGCCTTGGGAGGCCGAAAAACGGGCCCATTTCATCACTTCCGGCCCGTTTTTCAGCCTCCCAAGGCTGCAGAAGCTTCCCTCGAGCCTCGGGGAGGTCAAAAAAGGCCTCAAACGGGCCAAAAATCAGCTAGAGGCACGTGCATGCGTAGTGCAGGTAAGGGAGGGGGTGTTGCGCATGCATGTGCAGGGGGGGCAGGGCGCATTGCATTGTGGGTGCCGGCATGCGCATGCGCGCTATCCATCGTTTCTTGTCTTGCCTTCTGGTGCTTTGGTAAGTAAGTTGAACCCCCTCTTCTTTGTGGCAGCCCCTCAAATACTGTTATCAATTCACCCCTAGTCCTTCTTTTCTCTGGACTGGCCATAACCAAATCCTGCAACAGTTCTCAACCGGTCTCCATGATCACTTGATCAAAATTCAGATGCTTGGCAACTGACTCACATTTATGACCGTCACTCTGTCCCAGAGTCACACGATCCCCTTTTTGCGACCTTCTGACAAAGCAAAGTCAAAGGGGGAAGTCAGATTCACTTAACAACCAGGTTACGAACTTATGAACTGCAGCGATTCACTAAACAACTGTGGCAAGGAAGCTCAGAAAAAAGGGGCGATAGTCACTTTCACAAATGTCTCACTTAACAACATAAATTTTGGGCTCAATTGTGGTTGTAAGTCGAGGACTACCTGTAATCCAGGACAGTAGTCCTTGACTTACAACTGGTCGCTTAACGACCATTCAAGGTTACAATGGGAGTCGAAAAAAGTGACTCACAATTCAAAGTTACAACTGCTGCATCACCCTCTTAGGCAAATGATGGTATTTCAGCATCTTGGTAACTGGCTGGCCTTTAGAATTAGTTGAAGGATTTGAGTGATTGTGTTTTGCCATTTCATTTTTTTTTTGCCATTTTCCAGCAAAAAACATCCATTCGATAAGCTGACTCATACTTATAGCACTTAGCACTTAGGCTTATATACCGCTTTACAGTGCTTTTACAGCCCTCTCTAGGCGGTTTACAGTCAGCCTCTTGCCCCCCAACAATCTGGGTCCTCATTTTACTAACCTCGGAAGGACGGAAGGCTGAGTCAACCTTGAGCCTGGTGAGATTCGAACTGCCAAGTTGTAGGCAGCTGGCTGCAGAAGTAGCTTGAAATTCTGCACTCTAACCACTGCGCTACAGTCTTATGACCGTAGGATTCACTTAACAGATATGCGATTCTCTTCACAAGCCGTGGCCCGTTAAACAACCATCACAAATAGAGTCCAGCCAAATGGGGAATTCAACACGCGACCCCAATAACTTACAACCAAACTTCTGAGCAACATTGTGGTTATAAGTCGAGAACTACCTGCACTGAATTTTCCAAAGCTGCTTTATCTCCACCTTAGATGTTGCATCAAAGTTTACGGGCTGGTCCCAAGCTCTGAATGCTTACCCAACAGTCATGACTTCCCCGGAGTTTTTGTCCGTCACAAAGTTGTTGGCTATCGTCATGATGACTGGCTGTATCGTCTGTTGAAAAGAAGAAGCTAAAAAATCATGCCAAAGACTTAGCATGGGAGATTCCTCCCTTCCTCCCACTTCTTTAAAAGGTAAGGAATGGAATTTAATTACATCAAGATGTGCTGGCATGACGGTGTCTGAATTGCACAGAACACTTCAGTAAGCCCAGGGGTTTAAACTGGGCAAAAGATTGGTCCAAAGTCACCCAGCTGGCTTTCATGCCAAAGGTGGTTCTAGAACTCACCTGGTTTTTAAGTCAGCATCTTAATCACTAGCTCTCTAACTACACCAAGTCAATTTGCACAGGTTCTACTTTCCATTCTATCTAGGTCGTCAGATTAACAGAAAGGACCTTATAGGTCATCTAGTCCAACCCCCGCCCAAGCAGGAAACCCTACACCATTTCCGGCAGAGGGCAGTCCAATCTCTTCTTGAAAGCTTCCAGGGACAAAGCTCCTACAACTTCCAAAGGCAAGCCATCCCATTGGTTGATTGTTCTGTCAGGAATTTTCTCCTAATTTCTAGGTTGAATCTCTCCTTGTTCAGTTTCCATCCATTATTCCTTGTCTGGCCTTTGGAAAATAGTTTGACTCCCTCCTCTTTGTGGCAGCCCCATAAATATTGGAAGACTGCTATCATGTCTCCCCTGGTCCTTCTCTTCCCTAGTCTAGCCATGCCCAGTTCTTACAACTGTTTATCGTATGTTTTAGCCTCCAGTCCCCTGACCATCCTGGTTGCTCTTCTCTGTGTCAACTCATAAGAATAATTCTATGGCCTTTTAAAGTTGCCAACAGAAAGGGAGGGGGGAGCAGTGCGACAGCTTGCAAACCGAAACTGCAGTCCATAAATGTTTTCAAGATAGTAACTAGGTGACTGAAGTTTCTGCTGCGCAAAATTCTAACTGGAGAGTATGATTGATGACTCTTGGCTATGGATGTGTCCCATTGGAGAATATGAATTACGATACACCCAGGAGATGGTGGGAAACCTGGGTCAAGGGTGACAATGAATGATGTGACTCAGAGTCGGCTATACCCAGGCAAGGCCGGACAGTTTAATTCCCAATAAATCCTTCTTAAGTTTTGGAAGTTTGGCTCGAGACTCATGATTTAAATGGGGATAAGTGCCAGAATCCTGACACTGTGCACTTTTTCTAGAGTCTCAACATCCTTTTTATAGTATGGTGACCAAAACTGGATGCAGTACTCCAGGTGTGGTCTTACTAAGGCTTTATAGAGTGGTATTAGTACCTCATGTGATCTTGATTGTATCTGTCTGTTAATGCAAATACAAGGACAAGTAGGCTGAAAAACAGCTTCTATCCCAGAGCAGTAACTCTACTGAATTCTACTGCATAGTGCAGTATTAATGCAATATCACGGGCTTTCAATTCAATTGCATAGAATATGAAGGATGTATGTTTTTGTTTTATTTTTTTAATGTATAATCCACACTGAAGACGGCAGTTCATGTTGTTGTACGGGGTGCAAAGACAATAAACTAAACTAAACTAAACTGAACTAAACTAAGAGGTCTACTTCTTCCTAGTGGTATTTGGCTTAACATGAGCTGTGAAAAAAAACTCACCTCTGGTGGGACAAGCTGGTGAGATGCTTGTGCAGCAAAAAGGAGAATCTTGGTAACTTCTGCAAGAAGAAAAGGATAGTTTTAATGATGGACCAAGAGCTGCATGAGTTCCTCAAACAAAATAAAATCAAATTAAGTTTATCATTAAAATCATTAAGGGCAAAATAAAATCATTAAGTTTATCATCTTGTTTAGGACTGTTGGCAACAACTGGCACTGTTTCTCCATATTTAATAATATTTTCCTCCACATGACTTGAAAACACTGAAGATTGGAGAGGTTTCAAAGGTTGAAAAGAATGTCTTGAAGATTCTGTCAAACACCCAGTCCCACTTGGAAAGTGAGATAACAGAGCCTAAATTTGATAAATAAATCAAAATAAACTGAAGCTTTGGGCCTGAAAAGTGACTTGCCATTTTAAAGTAGTCTGACTTCCCAAAAAAGTTATATAATAACTGCTTTTAATACTATGCAATTCAGATTTTTTTACTGGCAAATGAGCAAGTCTGCCTTTATCTCTTGTATGTATCTTCTTTCAAAATCAAGGGTATTGTTGCCAAAATAAAATAAAATTTGTTGGAGAAAGCAGCAGGTAAGAAAAAGGCTCATTTTTCCAGGAAGCTCCTGGAATAAAAAGAGAGGAACTTTTTTCACTGCTCATAAAACTGAGCAATATTTTTCTGCAAGCATAGAATTCATTTCTGTAGGAACACAGAAAAATCCACCTTTTACGCTTTTCTTTGGACCTGAGTAATTTGCTTTCTTGCTCTGAGTTTTTAAAAGATCAGAAAGGTCCAGGATGGGCTAAAATTAAAACCGGGCAGGCCTTAGCAAGAAGAAACACAAAGCAGAGTAAACAAGAATCTCCTTGCTTCTTGCAACGGGTAAACCACAAAGTGAAATGACATTGGGAAAGATATATTGAATTGATGCCACTTACCTCTTTGGTGGGGTTGCAGAAATCGTTGTATGAAAGGATAAAAGTTGAAGAGGAAAAGCTACGGAAACATAACAGAATTGTCAAGAGGTCAGCTATGAATGAAATGGGACTGAGTAAAATAAATAAATAAATCCCACCCATTAGCAAGGAAACTATGCAGCAAAGCCAAAGCGAAACACATCTGGAACATCATTAGCAGTTAAATCTAACCTGCCAACCTCCAGATATACTAAGTACAATTCCAACCGACCCCAGCAGACAGTTGTAGCTTAGAATCCAACCCACTAAACTAAATTTAAAATTTAAATTTAAACTAAAGATTAAATTCAACCCAGAGACCTTTCTACTTGGAATGACACAACCGACATGGGAGCAAAAAACACCAGCTTCTGATATCACATATCATTACAGTGGCAAGGATAATCTTTGCCCAAAACTGGAAATCAACAATGATTACCCATGGACCTGGCAATAACTAATAAAATCCACTAACGTGCAGAAATGGTTAGACTAACCATGTTACTAAAAAACAAGGAAGAGGGGGAGTTTTTTACAACTTGGAATATATGGTACAAATGGTTGTATAAAAAGGAAGTAAAGATGTCGAGTGAAACTGATTAAACAAACAACAACGGAAAATGGAAATAAGGATAAATGTATATATAGCTATGTATATTATGTAAAGTAATATAATTAAATACTGTATTATAATTTTAATGATAACATAACAAAAAGTAAGGATTTAAGAAATAAGTTATAGATTTACTTGTAAGAAATGACTTTAATTGACTCTAATAGAAATGTACACTACTATGAAAACGTTGCAAAAAAAAAGAAGAATCCAACCCACCTGAAAAGCACTTCCTGAGTTACAACAATTAACCCACGGAACAACTTGCCACCAGAAGTTGTGGGTGCTCCATCACTGGAGGTTTTTAAGAAGAGATTGGACAGATGTTTATCTGAAATGGTATAAGGTCTCCTGCTTGAACAGGGGGTGGGACTAGATGACCTCCAAGTCTCTTCCAACTCTGCTATTCTAATACTTTCACTACTGTACCACAACGGTGTTCATATTTTTCGGACTATAAGACTCACCGGACTACAAGATGCAAAAATGGGACGCGCAGAAGGTTTGGGGGACCAAAAATGGACCCGTATTCGCTCTATAAGATGCGCAGATATTTCCACCCACTTTTTTGGGGGGGGGCGGGGGAAGAGTGCGTCTTATGAAAAATACAATAATTCTGCTGATTCCAAAAGCTGAAACTACGCATGCTAAGGTGGCATTTACTATCAAGCCACGTAAAAGTTTTACAGACCGTCAGCAATTCTCAACGTATGTTGAGATCCAGATGGGCCCCACTTTGTTCTGATTTAGAAGAGCTGTGAAGACCCGAACTCTTCACCCAGATCTCTAGCAAGGGAATGAGACCTCCTTGATTTGTGGTGCCTGCCATCTTTTGTCATTCACTGATTTTATTGTAACTGTTTCTTGCAAGCCACCGAGTTATTGAGAACTGGGCAACACGCAAGTTTTAAAAACACGATTACAAATTAGCTTCATTTTGAGGATTGCTGAAGGCAAGAATTGTTAACATGCAGAAAAACAATTAACGCAGGGATTTGTGGCACTGAATGCTTGGCCTCTAAAAAAATCAGAATCTGGGCCAGAGGTAGGATGTGTGTTCCTAAATATAGGTAGCCCTCAACTTAGAACGATTCATTTAATGCTTGAAGTTACAACAACCCTGAAAAGAGTGACTTACGACCGTTTTTCATGCTTATGAGTGTTGCAGCATCTCCATGGTCACATGATCAAAATCTGGCTGCTTAGCAACTGGTTCATATTTATGACGGTTGAAGTGTCATGTGGTCCGCATTTGCGACCTTCTCACAAGCAAAGTCAATGGGAAAGCCAAATTCACTTAACAACCGTGTTACTAATGTAACAACTACGGTGATTCACTTAACAACTGTGGCAAGAAAGATCATAAAATGGGGCAAAACTCCCTTAGCAACTGTCTTCCTTAGTAACAGTAATTTTGGGTTCCACTGTGGTCGTAAGTCATAGGTTAGCTGTATTCTTTATCAATGGCCACAAAATTTGGAAGCACATTTTACTTTTCTGCTGCAGACCACCCAAAAATAAAACAAAGGGATGGAAGAGATAGACAGATATATAATTCAAACTCGAATTGATAATAAAAAGGGAAGAACTTTTGAATGGAATAATTGTGTGTGGAAAAAATTGCAAGTGTGACGGATATAAGAAAATGTGTATAATTATTACAGAAATTGAACAAGAATATGGTTAATATTGTTAAATAAGATAAGAGAATAAAGAAAAATGAAATAAGCTGCAATATGAAATGAAATTATATAAAATAAGACAATATTGTTAAGTAATGCATGGGAATATTTAAAGAAAAATGTGATAATATGATATGAATTTGGATATGATATGGTTAATATTGTTAAATAAGACAGAATACTTAAAGAAAAATGAAATAAGTTACAATATGATAAGAAATTATATAAAATAAGACAATACTGTTTAGTAATGCATGAAAATATTTAAAGAAAAATGTGATAAGTAATAATACAATATGAATTTTGATATGAAAGCTGGTATGTAATTATGGTCACGTTTGTATTGAAATGTGAAAACCTGGAACCACATTGTTCACCTAAAGAGATGTTTTTAAAAGGGAAAAAAATAATTCAAAAAGAAAAGAAATATAATTCAGAATATTAACTTTACCTCATGAATCGCAATCAGCCTAGAAATTAGATCCATCAGCATCATCTTCACTTCAAACCTCTCCTTTGAGGATTCCAGATTTTTTAACAGTTTCTCTGCAAAGTCTGAAAACAACAAAACCTTGATGAAGATCACAGAAAGCAACTAGCAGGGTGAGCTGACCTGATGGGCTCAAAATTAAAGATTGTTTTTTTCCTGTGTGACAAACTGGGCTGAGTGTTACACGGATGCTGAGAAGTTTTGTGCCCGATTAAAACACACTGATGTAGGTGTGTTTAACAACTAATTCCCACAACACTGTCAAACTATCTGGTAAGGTTGTATTGCTATTCTTCTTCTCATCTTTCCTATTACCTATCTCCTTACCCTCTTTTGACTATAACTTGGTTGCTTGTATCTTACAATTTATATGTATCTTTTCTATTTATGCACACTGACAGCATATGCACCAAGAAAAATTCCTTGTGTTTAATCATACTTGGCTAATACAGAATTCCATTCCAATTCCATATTTTCTGTTCTGTTTGTTCCATTCCATTCCATATTTTCTTTTCTTTCTTTTTTCTTTTCCATTTCACTCCACTCCACTCTAATTCTAATTCCATTCCTATTCCAGAGAATACCCCAAAAGAGACAGCGTTAAGTAGTGGAAGAGGAGGTGGTTGAATATTCCTGAAGCTGGTTTTGTATGGTGTGACCTGAAGATACCGGAGTATCAAGGTATAGGAAGAATCTGCAACCGAAGACCATGCCTTTCCCATCTAAACTCTAATCAGGATTGACTCCACTCAGCTTCCAAAAGACAATAAGGTAAGTCAGACGCTCCTCCTTGCAACGATTTATCTCAAACCCAACGAACTTGCCTTGGGGATCGTGAATCAAATGGATTGCTGAAAAGTTGAACACTTCTGGTTTCTTCTTTTTCTTGTGTTTCTGGCGAAGAAGGGAACAGGCGTGTTCAGTAAAGAATGGGATCAATAATTACATTTCGTTAGCCTCTCTGAATTAACTTCCTCCTGGGAAAAGTGATACAGATGGAAAGAATCAGCCTGCAATATCTAGCTACTGGGAAATGTTTCCTCTAGACCCGTTGAGCTTCCATGTCATAGCTTAAAATCTATTTGGGGGCCATGCAAAGTGAAGTCCAATAGGAACATCCTGTGTATTGTGGCCATTTTCCAGATTGTTAATCTATCCAGTTCACGCAAGATCTTCCACAAATACACTGAAATCAAGATGTAATAGCAATAGCACTTAAGACTTATATACTGCTTTACAGTGCTTTACTGCCCTCACTAAGCAGTTTACAAAGCCAGCATGTTGCCCCCAACAATCTAGGTCCTCATTTTACTGACCTCGGAATCATGAAAGGCTGAGTCAACCCTGAGCCGGTGGGAACAGCTGGCAGTATGTAACCCACTATGAGTCTTCAGTAACTGGGTGGCATTTATGGCCAATTTGCCCAGTCCCTCAGCCACATAACTGTGTTTTGCTATGGTTTTGAAAAAAATCCTGGTATTTATTTATTTTTCTGGCAAAATCACACCCACTGCAACCTATCAGTTCACTTAATGACCACTCCCCCCCAAAAATTCAAAATCAGGCTGGTTAGATGACTGACTACAAGCTCCACTCCAATCAGGGATATTAGGAGAGGCATAGAGAACAGGTTGCAGGATAGATCTAGATCTCGTTGGCTGAGCAGGTCTACCAAACCACACATTACTCACTTTTAAAACACGCATAGCTTTCTCTAGTTTCTTCTTGTTCTTCGTCGTTTTCTTTCCCGTGGCGTATCGTACCATTAAGTCTCTTGCTGAAGGGCCATCATCCTTGGAAAATAAATATTTTACAAAAGAGGAATTGAAGAGTCAGTAAAGCTTTGCATTAAGGAACATGCAAAATACCACTCTTTATCAAATTCTATTCCCTAGGTCAGGAGTCGGTCACCCGTGGCTCTTTCATCCCTCTGCTGCGGTTCCCTGTCACCGGTCAGCGCCCCAATTTTGAAAGGAGCTTCCAGGTTCAGTTTACAGAATTTCACTGATGAATTGTTCTGACTGTCAGGGAATTTCTCCTTAGTTCTAAGTTGCTTGTCTCCTTGATTAGTTTTCATCCGTTGCTTCTTGTCCTCCCTTCAGGTGCTTTGGAGAATAGCTTGACTCCTCCTTCTTTGGGGCAGCCCCTGAGATATTGGAACACTGCTATCATGTCTCCCCTAGCCCTTCTTTTCATCAGACTAGACATACCCAGTTCCTGCAACCGTCCTTCATATGTTTTAGCCTCCAGTCCCCTAAACATGTTTGCTGCTCTTCTCTGCACTCTTTCTCTTTCTTTTAATGGAAGGGCATTCAATTAGGGTGGTACAGCCCAGACATAAGCTGTGGGAGTGGTACAGTCCAGGCGCACACTTCTCATCTTTTGAGAATTAGGCCCAACGCATGTCGCCGAGTTATTTATTCTGGATTCCAGGTGCACTGACCTCCGATTCTGAATCACTGTCTTTCTTTCCATCTTCGTCTTTTCCGAGGAAAAACGTCAAGCCAGCAACTTGGATCTACAGAGCCATGAGAGCCAAAAGGATGTTTTTTTTAAGAAAATCCAACACCTTGGGGCAAACAAATTTCATACACTGCTGAACTAACAAAGTCAGAAATATTATTTCCGCCCGCCTGCCCACCCCAAATTAGGGAAAAATTTCACGTGGACCTCGACTTACGACAATGGAGCCCAAAATTTCTTTCGCTAAGTGTTATGGCCTTTCTTGCCAAGCTGGTTAAATGAATCATTCTAACTGTTATATCAGTGACTCGATTAAGCGAATCTGGCTTCCCCATTGACTTGGCTCGTCAGAAAAAGGTGATCACACGATCTCAGGACGCTGCAACTGTCATAAATATGACTCAGTTGCCAAGCAACCTAACTCTGATCGTGCGACCATGGGGAAGCTGCAATGGTCTTAAACAGGCATAAGGTTTTTTTTTTCAGTGCCGTCCCAACTTTAAACGGTCACTAAATGAACTGGCATAAGTTCATTTATCTACACTTGGACCAAAATGTTTATTTTACCTTGGTGACTTTGGAAAAACAAGCCAGCGTGATGACATTCACAGTTCGGGCATCATTCCTGTTTAATAAAAAAAAAAAAGGATACTTTACAACAGAGACTGAGAAATTAAATACCATGTTATCCCGAAAATATTATTTTTTTTGCCTCCAAAAGAGGCATTAGGTCTTATTTTCAGGAAATGTCTTCCACTGTCTCACCTCACAGTGATGGTATTGAAAGCCCCGCAGAGGAGGAGCCTGTGTAGCTGCTGTTGGCCCATTTCTTCTGTGGCCACTTGCACGCGGTGACTCCTAGCCTCCGTTTCGCTGTCAGAGGCCTTCAGGAAACGAGCTCTGACAGCATCTTTGACAGAGAAATGGAGGTCGGGGGGACACGACGTGCCTCAATCTGGAGCTCTTTTCTCGGCAGCAGAGGCCTTTCCTGAACACTGATAGTGAAACGGAGGCCGGGGGCGATATACGCAAGTGGCCACAGAAGAAGTGGGCTGACGAGGAAGATGTCGGGGTCTGGGAGGCCTGGCTACAACTGATAAGTGCGTGCGGGGCATGTGGAGCAGCTCCACCCATCCCCACCCTAGCTTTTTAACCTATGCGCCGTGACCCACCTCATGCAATCAGGTGCCAAGGAGTGGGCGGGGGTCTTTATTAGGGCTTATTTTGGGGGTGGGGCTTATATTGGGCGCACATGTAAAAATCAAGCTAAGGCTTATTTGGGGGAAAGATCTTATTTTCGGGGGCAAACTCTATATGTGTTTTATTTTCTCTGATATGTCACCGTTGTTCCTGCCCGCTGTGCACCCTAAATCTTGTCCGTGCCTTGCAACCTACCAGATGTTCCTTCTATACAGCTCAACCATCACATCCAGTGAAATCTTGGCTGCAGTTGAGTTGCTGTCTTGCAGCATCGTGTACATGAAATTCTGAAGCATCTGCCAAAATAAATAAATAAATAAATAAAAAAGGGACACTATTTTTGAGGAAAGAGCTTTCCAACTTGAAAGCTGATGGATCCAGCCAAAAACTTACAGTGTTCATTTTGTTGTTCTTATGTTTGGCGTTGACATTCTTGATGTCGGTAACGATGTGAGTGTACAATGTCTGTCAAAATGAGAAAACTTAAATGTCAGTAGGGATAATTGTCAATCTTTCTTTGAGGAAAAATGAAGAGAAGCCAAAGCAGAGATTCCATGGCAGACCAGATAAGATTTGTTGTCACTTTTCTGCGTGTGCAATAGCACACGTTAAAATGAAATTCCAATTCAAAAGAATCACACCCATACTGTATTTGCCAGCTATTATTGTTATGTGTATATGCACAAATGTTAATCAGTCTATTTTAAATACATAGCGTAAAAGAGTCTTGAGGGTTAACAAGGTTGATATTATATGGTACAAAGCTATTACAGAATTGAGCCTAATCTTGCATAAGGAAATGCAATGTAATAGTAATTTAATAAGTATAGATGGAAAATGTGTAACTATTTGTCAATTTGTAGAACGAGGGGGAAGAGGACCTATTAGATTTGTTTGAGATATAGGTATCAGCATTCAACTAGGGTGGAATTGTAATGTTTACTGTTAATTTTATATTTTTATGTACATTTTTTTCTCTTTTTCTCGTTTGCAGTTGTTTTGTTGTTTTCTACTTTGCATTTTGGGTTTTATCTTCGGGGGGTAATCCTTTTTTTTTTTTTAAGAAACAAATGTGGAATTTTGCAGCATATAATTAAGAGACCAAATGCAAGCATTTAAAAAAAATTATCCCGTGTCTTGCTGATTTTTAGTTCTTCTCACAGCTGTTATTGCTTCTCATTAGATTATGCAATTCTGCAATATTTCCATTAACTTCTCTCAGACACAAAAAGACAAACGAGGTTGGCGGATAGCTTATAGTATTGAAATTAGATCGTTCAGACTTCTCAGACTTTAAAGGAAATGCTAAATGTCTTGTAGCTTTTACTTTTTTTCCATTAACATTTTTTTAAAGTCAAATTGGCACAGGTTTTTATTTTAAAGTTAGTTCAGCTACTCACTTTTCGTAAAAATTTATCATGGCAACGGAGAAGCTCAAAGAACAATTCCAACAAACTGGTGGGATTAATCAGGTTTTTGTTTCGTAGCAAGATCAGAGCTCTGCAAAATGTCTGCAAAAAGGAGAAAGGAATTACTAAGAATGACAATAATGAACTGTGAATAGACCAGATTGCAACACTAATACTAAAACAACCAACCTATTTTATTCTTTCATCTCATTTCTGTCATCTTGCTACTTTTTAAATAACACTTGGGACTTATATCCCGCTTTATAGTGCTTTGCTGCCCTTTCTAAGCAGTTTACAGAGACAGCCTATTGCCCCCAACAATCTGGATCCTCATTTTACCCACCTTGGAAGGATGGAAAGCTGAATCAATCTTGAGCCGGTGAGATTCGAACTCCTGGCAGTGGGCAGTCAGTCTATAATTCTGCATTCTAACCCCTGTCCCATCACGGCTCTCAGAACAGAAAATCACTGTTCTTTAATGTTAGTAGACACAAGCTTCAAAGCACGGGCAAATATCAGTCATTTGAGGTGGACCAGCAGAATTCAATTTTAATGAGATTTTAGTAATAGAATATTTCAAGCTTGACTGTATTTTTCGCTGGCTTCCTGCTAGCTGGGGAATTCTGGGTGTTGAAGTCCAGGCACCTTAAATTTGCAGACATACGGGTAGCCTGACTTACGATTGGCTGCTTAGTGGCCGAAGTTGCAATGCACCCCCCCCAAAGTACTTAAAATCTGCTTCCGAAGTTGGAGCAGCTATGCACTTGTAGTCACATGACCACATTTTAGGAGCTTGATAGCCAATCCATGTTTATGGCTATTTACAGTGTCCCATCGTAGTGTTCTGCAGTCACATGACCATGATTTTTTTATTTTTTGCCATTTTTGTGTTTTCTTCCAGTTTTGGAAACAAAACACCCTATAGCAAATGATGACTACAGATTCACTTAACAATTGTGGTGATTCACTTTAAAAGATCATAAAATCAGTCACAGGATGATCTGCTTTATGACACAATATCCCACCATAATTTGCAAGCTCCATAATTGTCATAAGTTGAGGACGACCTGTACTGACCTAGGAGGTCAGGAAGAAGCCAACTGAATCTCTTCCCAATGCTTTCTCCTTTTCCTGGGCTCAAGGCATGTTTCGACCCCTTTTAGTTTTGTAACAGTTTCTGAATATTTTTTTTCCAAGTTGGGCTGTTGGTTTGAGATCCGAGCTTGGAAATTTGGTTGCAAACATTTCACCACCATTCGAGGAGACATCGAAGAGTGACGACCTCGAATGGTGATGAAATGTTTGCAACCCAATTGTCAAGCTCGGACCTCAAACCAACAGCCTAACTACCAACTCAAGCTACTAATATTCAAACACATTTCAATATTTTTCCCAAGGTCACTTCCACGATTTCCTACAAGCTGAGTAGAGGCTCCAGCAACCATGAAACAGAAACCGTGTTTTTCACAGCTCTTTTTTCACCTTCCTTTAACAACAAAGTATGATATAAATTTATCAGCATGGCAGCATGAGATATGCCAGTCTTATCTATTCCAAAACATTGGCTCCAATCTCCTAAAACAAGAAACTGAAAGAACACTGGACAAAGTTGTCCCACCCCCCTAAAAGAGAGTCCTCTGCTCCCAGTGATCAAACATCTGGACTGCAGATGCTCACCATCCGAAGATCTGGATCCAAGACCGTGTGACAATAGGACAACAATTCCTTCAACTGTTGCGGAAAGTCTTCTAGATATTTAGGGTAGCAATGGGCAACCTGTTTCAAAAACCAAAGAAATTGAAGTAAAAC
This sequence comes from Pseudonaja textilis, assembly GCF_900518735.1. Next base: position 2,173,195 of record NW_020769399.1, on the reverse strand, counting down.
TATTCCCACGGCAATCAAAAGGTTTATTTGCATTAAAATAACATTAAGGGTGGAGTAATCAGATGACTGAAGTGGATTTCTTGAAGAATCTTTAAGACAACCTCTAAAGTCTCACTAGGTGCCAGAATACAGGTATCAACTCTCTCAGGTAAACCAGAAAGGAAAACAATTAAACGAGCCAAATCTACTGTACTGCAAGGCTACATTAACAAAATCTTTGAAGTCTGAAGGCATCAACTTTCTGCTGCCATTGTTTGATCAACTAGGGCACGTTCTTCCCAAAATTTCTTCCTTTGACTGCTTAGCCACTGGGAACCCCTGCCTTTCTTGTCTGATCGTCTACGGCAGGGGTCCCCAACCACCGGTCCCTGGACCGGGACCGGTCCGTGGGTCATTTTTTACTGGGCCGCAAAGCTTGGGCGCCGCCATCTTGTTTCGACGGCGCTTCTGGGTTTTCGGTTGGAAAGCGGCGTTTGGGTGCTCTTGCCTTAGTTTCGTCAAAGGGTGGGGCAGCTTTGAACGAAGAGCCGTCCCGATGGCAGTGGAGTCTCGCGTTACTCAGGTACCGGTCCGTGGAAGAATAAATAATTGTGAAACCGGTCCCTGGTTCAAAAAAGATTGGGGGCCACTGGTCTACGGAGATTCTCAGTCATTCCGGTCATGATTTGTCCCACAGGTATTTTTTCAAGAGACAACTGGACTTTCTGGTTTTCTTTTGAAGATGTTTCGCTTCTCATCCAAGAAGCTTCTTCAGCTCTGACGGAATAGTGGGGAATGGAAGGATCTATACTCCTTGCAGACAGCTGGTCATTTGCATTGTTTTAGCGGATCGTGGAGGTCACTTGGTGGTTTATCATCAGGGTCACCTGAGTGGTGCAAATTGAGGTGGAGCCTCCTTGGAACTGTTGAAAGGACTGTGTTGTAGATTGGAGATAGATGATATCGCATCCTTCCCCCTCTGTTGAGAAAGGGCTGTTCAATTTTGACATAGATGGTCATCTCCAATCTACAACATGGTCCTTTCAACAGTTCCAAGAAGGCTCCACACCAATTTGCACCACTCCGGTGCAAAAGGATGCAAACGACCAGCTGTCTGCAAGGAGTATCAATCCTTCCATTCCGCACGATCCAGTCAGAGCTGAAGAAGCTTCTTGGATGAGAAGCGAAACGTCTTCAAAGAAAAACCAGAAAGTCCAGTTGCCTCTTCAAAAAAAGCACCTTTGGGATTCTTGTCTGATCACCCACTAAAGCATCTTTCCTTCGTCCAAGGTCATCCACACATTTCATTACAATAGGCGATCCTGTCACCCATTCAAAATACAAAATATCTAAAAACTTGCCAAGATTTTGATTGTCTTACACGAACCCTCAGCTTTGAGGTCACTGGAACCTTGGAAGATTTGGGGTTCTCACATTTTTCTGTCTTAGGAACTGGGACAATCCCATTTCTGAGGACCCCGCTAATCCCTGCCCCAAAGGGAAATGCCTCTTAACAGCTTATCCTCTCATTCCCATGTCCCACAGATAACATTCAATCCACAATAATCACAATGCAGTTTTCCCTAATCTGGCATTCCCTGGAAATATTGGGTATCATTGGAGAAGGTTTCACTACCGAAATGAAGATTTTCCCCCTTAAAGAGGCTTGCTATCAACGGGACAGCAATAACTTGAGGATGTTTTATCTCTACATAGCCATTTCCATTTAATATGCATGAATGCGTATTTCGAACTGTATTACAATGTTTGGGAAAAGTATTTCAGAGGACAGAATGATAGTTCTGAAGACTGCTCTTTAAAGCACCTATGTCATTTCCGAGGACTGTGCAGCTATCTTCTGAAACATGACTCAGTGAAGATCAAGTTGTTTTAAAAAATTACAGTGGGTAATACGTTCATGCTCCCACCCATTCCAAACCAACTTTTTGAAATTAAATCTGAAAAACTGCACCCCTTGCTGTGTAACTTCTAATCCATACGCTGAGTTTTATTTCCATCACGGTATCCTTGCAACTCAAGCGTGATGAGAATTTTCTATGAAAACAGTGTTAAAGCCACATTCAAAAATGATGATTCAAGCAAAGGAAAATTCTAAATCATTTTAGCTCCATTTATTAGAAATGTTAGAAGTGATTATTTTCACTTGTTTACATTTGGGACTGTCCATTAGAATTATTGGAAGGAAAAGACTCTGTGTTTTTACTCTGTTAATAATTTGATTCCCCCACCCCTCAATAAAGGAACCTTCAACTAATTCAAAGGTCTCCAAACTTGGGAACTTTTAAGGCTTGTGGACTTCAATTCCCAGAATTCCTACTGGCCGGAAGTCTTAAATTTGTCAAGTTTGGAGACCCCCGATCTAATTCAAGCAAAATTCTCTCTCTTTCTCTCCCTCTCATTTGCACACACACCATATACACAGATAAATTTTACCTGGGCCAAGAACATCACCAATTCACCCAGTTCTTTATTGGGCTTTGCTGGCTGAAGTCTGAATATTTCCACATTGGATTTATAATGGCGATACTGTTGAAGGAACTAGAAGAAAAAATATTTTCCATTGTAGTTTGTGCTAAATATCATACCTGAACTTCAGCTGGGAGCAAGCACTGAGAGGGATTCTCAACAAAACAAATAAGAATATTCTATTCAAAAGGAACAGTGGGATTGAAAGATTTACTAGGAATGGCAAATTTCCTGAATGTGCAAACAAAGCTTTTCAGTATATTATCCAACGGAGTGAGGTAACATACAATCAGTTAAAACAGTCTTATCAAATGACTGGATAACATCTTCCGTAATTCCATTTATTATACTCGTATCAAATTACAAGAGCTAGATGATGTACTGGGAATAGTTGCCTTTAAAGTCCAATGAAACACTTGATGGCAAATTACAGGTAGTCCTCGACTTATGACCACAACTGAGTCCAAAATTGATGTTCTGAGTGAGACATTTGTTAAGGGAGTTTTGCCCCATTTGCTTACCACGGTTGTTAAGTGAATCACTGCAGTTCTTCAATTAGTTAATACGGTTGTTAAGTGAATCTGGCTTCTCCAATGACTTTGCTTGTCAGACGGTTGCAAAAGGGGATCAACGTGACCCCAGAATATTGCAACCGTCATAAATATGAGTCAGTTGCCAAGCATCGAAATTTAAGGGATGGTGCAAAGGTCATTAAGTGTGAAAAGCAGCATAAGTAACTCTTTTCAGCGCCGTTGTAACTTTGAACGGTCACTACGCGAATGGTTGTAATCATGTCACTCCCCTAGTCCTTTTTTTCCTTTAGACTAGCCAAATTCAAATCATGCAACCATCAAATCCATCCCCTCCCACTTGTGACTGAATAACTGTAACTTTGTCGCTTGTATCCTTACGATTTATATTGTTTCCTAGTATGATTTGATTGCTTATTGTACCCTATGACCATTAGAAAGTGTTGTACCTTATGATTCTTGATGAATGTATCTTTTATGTACACTGAGAGCATTTGCACCAAGACAAATTCCTTGGGTGTGTAATCACACTTGGCCCAATAAGGAATTCCATTTCCCATTCCCTTCTGTTCTATTCTTCATATGTTTTTGCCTCCAGGCCTTTAATCGTCTTAGTTGCTCTTCTCAGCACTTTTGCCAAAGTCTCAACATCTTCTCTGTAATGTGGTGACCAAAACTGGACGCAGCATTGCTGGTGTGGCCTTACCCAGGCTTTATAAAGCGGAACATTTATACTTCACGTGGTTTTGATTCTATGCCTCTGTTTATACCAGAGGTCTCAAAATCTGGCAACTTTAAGATTTGTGGACTTCCACTCCCAGAATTCTCCAGCCAGCTGGAGAATTCTGGGAGTGGAAGTCCACAAGTCTTAAAGTTGCCAAGTTTGGGGACCCCTGGGTTATACAACCAAGGATTGTATTAGCTTTTGGGGCTGCCACCGCACACGGCTGGCTCATGTTTAAGGGATCGTCCACTAGGACTCCAAGGTCTCTCTCCCAGTGACTGTTTTTGAGCCTGGTTTCGCCTAATCTGTACTTGTCCCTTTGGTTTTCTCCTGCCCAGGGGGGGTAAAACTTCGCTTTGCTCCTCGTTAAACTTTACTTCGTTGCATAGGGCCCATTGCTCAAGCCATTCTCTGCATACGCTCAGAGGCGTCTTTCCCGCTCCTATTTCAGCTGCAAACACCGTCAGGCTCTAACACCACACAGAAATAGCAGAGTTGGAAGGGACCTTAAGAGGTCTTCTAGTCCAACCCCCACTTGACGCTTGACCACTCTCCAGGCTATCCTCGAGTGGAGACAGCAGGATGCCGCCGCCGCCGCGCCATCCCCCGCAATTCCTCACCTCCTCGGTATATGACGGCGGGTCCCGCTTGATCAAGTTCTGCAACTGCGGCAGGTTGAACGGCAGCTTGTTGTTATGGCGAGCGGCCATGACGGCGGACGGTGCACGTTCTTCTGTACCGGCAACGTGGGTCCTTCGCTGGGCGGCGCAATACGGTAGCCGTGAAGGGCCTTTTGTCCTTAAAACGCGAGAGCGCCTCAGATGCAGTACTGTAGCAAAAACAGTAGAGGCCCCTTCGATTGCTGCTTCCGGAACCCCCAGCCGGCGCACAGAACTCTGGGATCTGGAGTTCCAGCTTATCTAACGGGCTTTTAAGGCAGAGCAGTTTTTTAATCTCAGCAACTAAAGGAACGCTAACCCTCACATTATGTTCATACAATACACTGGCTGGGGAATTCTGGGAGTTGAAGTCCCCAAATCTTAAAGTTGCCAAGTTTGGAGACCCCTGGTGTAGGATATATGGTCACGGTGCCAAAATGGATGATTGTAGAGAATCTCCATCAATGTGTTAAAATATTTTTTTTATCATATGGTATTAGGATATTGTATTTGAGCATTTGCACTTTTATTAAGGCTCAGAGACCATGTCTCCCTTTGTTGACTTTAAAATTAGTTGGCTGTCTTGCGCTTCATTGTTCACAGCACTTGAAAGTGAGATAAGGTGAATATCCCAAGAATTCTGTAGAGATTCTCCGTTATCCAGGTTGACCCAAAGGTGGTTTTTCAGGATTTTCTTGTTTTTTTTTTCTTTTGAAGATGTTTCACTTCTCACCCAGGAAGCTTCTTCAGCTCTCAAAGATGGTGGGGAATGGAAGGATTTATATGCCTTGCAGACAGCTGGCCATTTGCACCCTTTCAGAGGGTCATTGAGGCCACTTGGAGGTCTATCTGCATCCTCAGGGTCACCTGAGTTGTGCCCCTGGTTCCTGTAGTCAGCAATTATTTCTCTGGAAATCCATTCCTACTCCCACACCATTCAGAGAGTGTTCACCCCACCCTTTGGGTTTCTTGGATGAGAAGCGAAACATCTTCAAAAGAAAAGAAAAACCAAGGAAGTCCAGTTGCCTCCTGAAAAAGCACCTTTGGGATTCCAAGGAGTCTCCTTAATTATTCTTATAGAACATGGAATATTAGGGCTGGAAGGGACCTCAGAGGTCTTCTAGTCCAACCCCCTCCTCAGGGCAGAAGACCTTATAACATCCCAGTCAAATACTTGTCCAGTCTACTTTTGAAAACCTCCAGTGATTGACTATGGAGATTCTCAGTCATCCAGGTCATGGTTGTCCAGAAGATGGTTTTTCAAGAGGCAACTGGACTTTTTTAAAAACAATTATTTATTTTTTATTTGTCAATTGCTTACAAAATAATAGGTATAAGTAAAAACATAGTTATAAATACATGGATACATATAAGAGAAATAAAACAATGAAAGAAACAATAGGACAGGGACGGTAGGCACATTGGTGCACTTATGCATGCTCCCTACAGACCTCTTAGGAAAGGGGTGAGGTCAATAGTAGACAGTCTAAGGTTAAAGTTTTTGGGGTTTGGGGAAGAAACCACAGAGTCAGGTAGGGTATTCCAGACATTGACCACTCTGTTGCTGAAGTCGTATTTCCTGCAATCAAGTTTGGTGTGATTAACCTTGAGTTTGTATCTATTGTTTGCTCTTGTGTTGTTATGGTTGAAGCTGAAATATTCATTGACAGATAGGACATTGCAATGTATGATTTTATATACTGTACTTAGATCGGACCGAAGGCGGTGTAGTTTTAGGTTTTCTAGGTCTAGAATTTCGAATCTGGTAGCATAAGGTATTCTGCAACGAATAGAGGAGTGGAGAACTCTTCTTGTGAAATATTTCTGGACTTTCTCAACTGTGTTAATATCAGATACGTAATGTGGGTTCCAGACTGATGAGTTGTATTTGAGTATTGGTCTAGCAAATGTTTTGTATGCTCTAGTTAGTAGTGTAATATTACCAGAGAAAAAGCTATGTAAGATTAGGTTAACAACTCTTAACACCTTTTGGCTATGTAGTTACAATGGGCTCTAGCACTTAGATCATTAGAGATGAGTACCCCAAGATCCTTGACAGAGTTTGGATCATCAACAAGGTCTTGACTATTCAGCCTGTATTTTATTTTCTGATTTTTTTTGCCAATATGTAGGACAGAGCATTTATTTGTTGAGATTTGAAGTTGCCATTTGTTTGACCATTCTGATACATAGTCGAGGTCCTTTTGAAGGGTAGCAGTATTGTCTGTGGTATTGAACAGCTTTACATCATCAGCAAAGAGAACGCAGTTACTCTTAATATGATCACAGAGGTCATTTATGTAGAGTATGAAAAAAGTTGGTCCTAGAACACTGCCTTTCTGTTTTTTCTTTGGAGATGTTTCGCTTCTTGAGCTGAAGAATGAGCTGAAGAAGCTTCTTGGATGAGAAGTGAAACGTCTTCAAAACCAGAAAGTCCAGTTGCCTCTTGAAAAAACACCTTTGGGACTCCAGTGATTGAACACACACACCTCCAAGGAGGCAAGCAATTCATTATTAATTGTTCTCATTGTCACAACATTCCTCCTTACTTTCTCTCTTTAACAAGGCTCTACCCATTACTTCTTGTCCTGCTCTCTGGTGCTTTGGAGAATATATCAATCACCTCTTCTCTGTGACAACCCCTTCAACTGCCAGGGGAGTGCTACCATGCCCCCACCCCGCCCGCAATAATAAATTATATGCTCAAATACAATGTCATTTGCACTTTTATTAAGACTCAGGAACCATGTTTCCCTTAGTTTATTTTGAGATTAGTTGGCTGTTTTATATTTCACTAGCCGATAACCTGGCATTGCCCAGATATTTCTTTTTCCCAATCCTGTATTAGACAGGAAAATCCTGTTGTCAGGACTCATCCTGTTGTACTGTCTGTCATGCATTTCTTCTATTCCTCCACAAGAGGGAGCCCTGTGAAGCCGTTACCGTGGCAGAAGCCATTTTTAGGCATACACACACCCCAAGGGGTATCAGGGGTGTCTTTTACCTCCCAAAGTATTTGTTTTCAGAGGGTAAGTCCGTGTACCAAGTTTGGTTGAAATTGCTCAAGGCATTCCAGAGTTATGCTGGAACATACATACAAAGAAGAAGAAGAAAAAGAAATAAAATAATATAGAGAGAAGATAGAGAGAAGATGATAGAAAGAAGATAGATAGAAGATAGAAGATAGAAGATAGAAGAAGAAGAAGAAGAAGAAGAAGAAGAAGAAGAAGAAGAAGAAG
>NW_020769399.1:2126199-2156460 GCF_900518735.1 Pseudonaja textilis | reverse complement strand
TGTTCTGTACAGAAATCTGCATACTCGAAATCCGGCAACCCGGATTGGCTAAAACGCACAGCCACCGGATTGGCTGAGTGCGCGGCACTGATTGGTCGCTCGGAATCGACCGCGATTGGCTGAGCCGATCGCGGGCGATTCAAAACGACCCGATTGGCCGCAGCACTCAGCAGAAAGCCTTTTTAAGCCGCACTTCTTCCCCACTTGCCCCACTTGTGTTTTGACCCCAATAAACGAGCTGAACCAAGTCACTGACTCGCGTCATTTGTTCGTATGAGATATACGACAGTTATCATATAAATTAATTTAAAATTTTGAACATCTCGTATAAAGTGAAGGAATAATAGTTTAGTCAAATAAACGATTAACGATAATAATGTATACATATATATTAGATTGATAATATGAGAATTTATACAAACAGTTGTAAGTGAGGACGATGGAAAGAATGCACAAAGAATTTGTAACCAACCGACACACTGCATGTATGTAACTGGAAGATGGTTTTGTTTTATGTTTTGGTTGTGTGTGTTTGTCTAAAAATTTAAAAAAAATTATATATAAAAACATTTTTTTAGCAAGGGGTTCTCTGCCTGGTGGCTGGGTGGGCGTGCCCATGGTGGGCGTGGCCTAGTTGGCCTCCTGCACCCCGGTGGGGTTTTTTGCCTTCCCCGGGATCCAGAGGCTCTCTGGAAGCCAGAAACGGGCCCATTTCCAGCCTTCCTAAACTCCCAGAAGGCCCGTTTTTTGTCCTCCCCAAGCCTCCGGCGGGCCCTGGACTTACCTGCGTCCAAAATGGGCCTTGTGGGGACTCCTGGGAGGGGCGGGGTGGGCGGGGCCAGCCAGGAGTGGGATTTGGGGATTCCTCCGAACTGCACAGAATCTTAGCTCGGGCTCTTTTGAACCCCTGCGAACCCCCAGCAGCCCATCCCTGGGTTGACTTCTTCTTGGTTGCAGCCCCTGCAGTATTGGAAGACTGCTATCATGTCTCCCTTGGTCTTTCTTTTCATTAAACTAGACAACCCAAATTCCTGCAACCATTCTTCATATGTTTTAGCCTACAGACCTCCTAAGCATCTTAATTGCTCTTCTCTCTGCACTCTTTCCAGAGTCTCAACATCTTTTTTTAATATCTAAGTTTCCTTTAATTTGCAATTTAGGGGAAAATAATCTAATTAATTCTGGCCATTTAGTTTTTTTTTTTTAAGTCAGTCAATATAGCTTACAATTCTTTCTTTGCCTGAGTCACCACGGAACTTGAAACTGAAACTGAATTTGGCATTTAGGAGAAATCTCTGTTTTCTAGGAAAAAGAAGGAATCTGACTGCCAGAACTTTACGGGGAAATCCAAGTAAGGCCATCTGTGGATTCTGGCTGTTATTTCTTGTAAGAACCCAGCAATTCAAGGGAATTCAATTCACTTGGTAATTGCACCACAGGAAGTTCTCAACTTACAACTACTCATTCAGTGACTGTTCCAAGCTACAGTGGCACTGAAAAAAGGAACGCAATTGCTTTTCAGACCATTGTGATTCTCCATGCTCACGTGATCAAAATTTGTATGCTTGGCTAATGGTCCGTATTTATGACGTTTGCATTGTCCCAGGGTCACCCGATCTCCTTTTTGCAAACTTCTGACAAGCAAAATCAAAGGGGAAGCCAGATTCACTTAACAACAGTGTTATTAAATGAACGATGGCAGTGATTCATGTGACAACTGTGTCAAGAAAGGTCATAAAATGGGGCAAAATTCACTTAACAACTGTTTTACTTAGCAAATTTGAGCTCCACTGTGGTTGTAAGTCAAGGACTACCTCTATTGCATTTCCTTGTGAGAGTCTTGTAATTTTTTTTAATGTCTTTTAATGACCCCATAACCCCTTGCATTGGGGTGGAGTTTGGGTAACTGAATGGAGCTGAGTGTTTACTGGCTGGATGCCCTTCCTATTGCCAATGCAGAGTTCACAGCTACTATTAACTCAATGTGCCTAGAGAGAGAAATACCTGCTGCTACCTAGGATCGAATTCACAATGTTCTATATTAGCATGCTCCAAATACTCCTATCTGATTGGTCCACTAATCCTGCAAGATGATTGGGTAACTAAACTGCTGTGATTGGCTCGTTATGAATCAACCGCGATTGGCCGGACCGATCGCGGGAGATTCAAAGAGCTGTCATTGGCTGGTGAGCCGCGAGCAATCCCTATATGAAGGGCTGCCGCGGCTCCAAGATCTTGCACAGATCTATACACTAAATAAAGAGCTGAAATGTCAAACTGGTCTCGAGTCTCCTTTCCCGCGATCTAACACACAGCCTCCTGGATGTGAGGTGAGAGCTCCACCTCTAGGCCACAGCACCACTCTTGTGAGATTCTCATCATGCCCCTTCTGATATTCCTTTTCCATCAATCTTTTCATTGGGAAGGATCATTTGATTTGATTAAGTGGCTGGCTCCAACCTCAAATCATCTGATGACCATTCGTGTTCTAGATTTTGTCATTCAAGCAGGTTCGATAGAGGAATTCCAGCCACAAAATTAATTCTTGGAATATGTTAGGGTGCAGCTTTCCTCACTGTCCAGGAATTGTGAGTTCTTTTCATTGATAACAAATGAGTTGGATGTCTGTAGAGAATCACAGTCATTCAGGTCATGATTGTACCAAAGGTGCTTTTTCAGCGAAACGTCTTCAAAAGAAAAACCAAGAAAGTCTAGTTGCCTCCTTAGAAAAGCACCTTTGGGACAACCATGGCCTGGATGGCTGAGAATCTCTACAGACTTTTAGCTATACAATTCGGGATGAACGGCCTTTGAATGGGGTGGGAGTAGGAAGGGAATGGAATGGAAAAACATTTGCAGACTACAGGACCCATTAGCACTACTCAGGTGACCCTGGGATGCACCTCCAAGTGGCCTCAATGACCCTTTGAAAGGCTGCAAATCTTATTTATTTATTTATTTATTTATTTGATTTGATTTGATTTGTCAATCGCTTACAAAATAATAGGTATAAGTATATACATAGTTATGAATACATGAAATGGGTACATATAAGAAAAATAAAAGAAACAATAGGACAGGGACAGTAGGCACGTTGGTGCGCTTATGCAGGCCCCCTACAGACCTCTCAGGAAAGGGGTGAAGTCAATAGTAGACAGTCTAAGGTTAAAGTTTTGGGGGTTTGGGGAAGAAACCACAGAGTCAGGTAGAGGATTCCAGACATTGACCACTCTGTTGCTGAAGTCGTATTTCCTGCAATTAAGTTTGGTGTGGTTTACCTTGAGTTTGTATTTATTGTGTGCTCTAGTGTTATGGTTGAAGCTGAAGTATTCATTTGCAGGTAGGACATTGCAATGTATTATTTTATATACTATACTGTCATGTTGTCATATTTGTTCTATAATGTAAAATACCCTGGGACCACACTTTTCACACAATGATGTGTTTGTAGAAATAAAAAATAAAAAATGTCTTTAAAAAATAATAATTTTAAGGCTATGCCTGCTGGATGGAAGTCATCTAATAATTGTATTTAGAGCTGGATTTTTCTTGTGCAAGCTAGGAATTTGGGAATTTCTAATCCCCAAAGATCTGTTGGATATCCGGTGAGGAGCAACTTCCTTCAGAAGCCAGAGATCACAAATGAGCATAATGAATATTTATTTGTTATTTCCTTTTTTAAGATACAAAATGGGCCCACTGAGATTGAGAGCTAATTTAATCAAGCACAGCTCCCAAAACCATTTTTTCATTCCTTTAGCATGAACCAAAATATTAGCAAGAGTCTCTCTTGGGTTCTTTGGCTCAGTGCAAATCACATTTTTGTATTTTATTTTTTATACTTTCATTTTTTTTCCTAGCCTGAGATCACCCCTTTAGCTGAAGGCATAAAGGTTAAAAAAAAAGTCAAGATGGAGGCTTTGATCACATTGTGGCCGCCATCTTGATTTTTTTTTAATCTGCCTCCAGGTGGCTCAGCTATCAGATGATGTAATTTTCCAGCAAAAGTATGCTGCAAAAAATACAGTACAAATACAAATAAAATACAAACATACTTTTAAAATCATGCCAGGTGTATTTATTGAAAAATTCTGTAAAGGACCTTAAATTGAATAACATCAGTTACAAATCTAACTGCTACATTTCCACAAAGGCAAAGCTTTATTCTGTGAGAGATGTTTGTGCTGTGTAATTCAGCTGGCTTCTCTAATTTATTATTTGAGATTTGTGGGGAAACCAAAGAATTTGGGTTTATTCAGCAATCAGGTTAAATATATTCTAAGGACCTACTGTGTGAATAAATGTCGGACAGGGAATGTTGAAATATTGAAATTTATTTATTGAAATATTGGAGAAATATACTCTTTTAACTATAGTTAATTGCATACATAGGTGTCCACAGAGGATTCATTGGAAGATATGGTGTGTTGGTGTCATGAATTCAGTTCTGGGACTTATATACTAAATAATGCTACTAAATAATGGTGAAGCTCAGCCTGCAACATTACAACGTGGACAGTATATGGTTAGGAACAGACGCCCGTAATGGTATAACAAGCATAAAATACAAGTAGTCCTTGACTTATGCAGTTAGTGACAGGTCGAAATTACCACGGAAATGAAAAAAGAGACTTATTCATACTTATGACTCAGTGGTGGGATTCAAATTTTTTTTACTACTGGTTCTGTGGGTGTGGCTTGGTGGGCGTGGCAGGGGAAGGATACTGCAAAATCTCCATTCCCTCCCCACTCCACTAACCTGCTTTCCAGCTCCGTTCTCCTGTGCAGGGCAACCAAAGAAGACCCAGCTGGGACTCAGGAGGCAGAGAATAGATGGGGTTGGCGGGGCCAGTCAGAGGCGGTATTTGCCGGTTCTCTGACCTACTCAAAATTTCCACTATTGGTTCTCCAGAACTGGTCAGAACCTGTTGAATACCACCTCTGTTTTGACTATTCTAGCATCCCTGGCATCATTGATCAAAATTCAGGTGCTTGACAACTGATTCATATTTATGATGCTTGCAGTGTTCTGGGATCGTGTGATCCCTTTTTCGGCCAGAATCACTTAAGGCCCAGGTTACTAACTAAACAGCTGTAGTGATTTACTTAAGAACCGTGATAAGGAAGATTGTAAAATGGAGCAAAACTCACTTAACAACAGTCTTGCTTAGCAATGGCAATTGGGGTTCAATTGTGGTCATAAGTCAAGGATTATTTGTAATGTTATGACGAGCATAAAATGTTCAGGAACGAAGGATGCCAATATGACACTGTCATTGCTTGCTTGATTGGGAAGAATGAAGCTCTTCCATAGTAAGAGATGTCAAAATCAAGAGAAAATCACAGAAATTTTGACTCATTGCATGGCTCTTGTAAGAATAATACTGTTAATAATACAGCTTGGTAAGAATAATACTGTTGGACCAGTGGCTCCCAACTTGGGTATCATAGATTATGAATCATTTAGAAGCTAATTACGCGTCCCAAGTAAGCATTTGTGAAGCGGCTTCTCCAATACTCAGCTCGGACTTCATTTTTATTCATTCATGATGGCCTATAATAGAAGTATAGAAAGTAGAACACTCGATTAGTTTTCTCAATCTACAAACCGTTGCCTTGAAAGTCAGTGGCCTCCTTCTGATCCTTCGGCACCTTGATCCAATTGATAGAATAAGCAGAATGACAGTGTTGGAAGGGATCTTGGAGGTCTTCTAGTCCAACCCCCTGCTCAAGCCAGATACCCTATAACATTTCAGACAAACGCTTCTCCAATCTCTCTTTTTTCAAAAAAAAAACTTCCAATGTTGCAGTTCCCACTACTTTTACAGGCAAGTTGTTCTACTGATTAATTTTTCTGTCAGGAAACTCTAGGGCGGCTCTTTCCTTGATTAGTTTCCATCCGTTGTTTCTTGCCCTGCCTTGAGATGGTTTGGAAAATAGATTGATCCCCTCTTCTCTGTGGCAGCCCCTCAAATATTGGAAGACCCCTTCTTTCCATCAGACTAAGGTAAGGCAAGGCAAGGTTTCCACTGTCCAGTTGTGACCTACTCTAGGAGGCAGTGCTCATCTCCATTTCATTGAGGCAGCACTGTCCAAAGACATTTCTGCAGACATGTGGCCAGCACGACATCGTGGAGTGCTGTTACCTTCCCACCAAAGTGGTACCTATTGATCTACTTGCATGGTACCTATTGATTCACTTGCATGGTACCTATTGATCTACTTGCATGGTACCTATTGATTCACTTGCATGGTACCTATTGATCTACTTGCATGGTTTCTGCTGCGGTAGGTTGGTAGGAGCCAAGGCAAGGAACTGGAGCTCCCCCCCTTGTTCTCAGTTGAAAAGCTGAAAAGCACAGCATCCTTAACTGCTGAGCCATTGTGCCCCTACCTAAGACTAAACATACCCAATTCCTGCAATGGTTCTTCCTATGTTTTAGCTTGATGATCGCTTAATCATATAAAAGGCTGAAGGATATAAAAGAAAGAAACAGGGAAAGCCCTCTTTAAATCCTAGAGAAAGCTACAGCAAAAGGTGTTCATTAACTTCTGAAGGAAAGGTATCCCATTCCTGAGAAAAAAGCTTCAAGGGTTGTTTTGAAGATCAAGTCAATCAGGAGAATTCATCCAACGATTTTAGAATAACGAGCCACCCAAAGTTAGAAGTGATTAAATAATCCACTGGACTGTTTAGGCTTCCCCTCTAAGTGTTGGTATCCTTGCAAAACTGAAAATAAGCCACAGGTACAAAGCAGGAAACCTCTGGCAGTGAGATAGGATTCGGAAAGCTTCGAGGCAGTGGCGGAATTCAAATAATTTAACAACTGGTTCCCTGCCCTAATTTCTTCCAACAACCAATTCACCAAACTGCTCAGAAAGTTAACAACCAGTTCTCCCAAACTGATGAGAACTGGCTGAATCCCACCACTACTTCGAGGATGCGCTATGAATAAGTTTGTACTAAATATGGCAAAAGGGATTAGCCAAGTGTAATTACTAACCGTGTGGAAAAAAAAATAGACACAGGCGTATGGTAAATAACCAAGGAAGGTTTGGGTTTTTTTTGTATAAATATCTGAGCCAACTTTTACTCAGGATGCTTAATTCCCAAGCTTAAGGTTCTCTATTTCTGTAGAAATAAACAGTTAAAAAAGATTTCTTTCCTCGTTCCAGCTTAATTTATTGCTCCTTGGAAAAACACAAACACAGCTAAAGCGTCACCCAAATGATCACTGCTTACCTGTTTAATTCTCCTGCGTTTCTCCCCATTAAGCTTCAGGCAGACTTTACGACCATTTGTAAAGTACATCCTGCATATATGCAAATTAGAGACCAAATTAGACAAAGGGTTGTTTAATGTTATTAACATTCATAATTAATTGACTGTCAGTGCAATTGTGAAGCCAACCCACCTGTTTTCTCACCTCTCCAGATTGTCTGCTGCAAATTCAACATACCCACAACCCGTGGTGGGATTCAAAAATGTTTACTACCAGTTCTGTGGGGGTGGCTTGGTGGATATATCTGGGGAAGGATTCTGCAAAATCTCCATTCCCACCCCACTCCTGGGAGAAGGTTACCACCGTTTCTCCAAACTACTTCAAATTTCTGCTACTGATTCTCCAGACCTGGTCAAAACCTGCTGAAGACCACTTCTGCCCACAACGGTTGACTTGAAACAAGGAAGACCTAAGACATAACTGTGGAAACCGTATGCAAGATTTCCATATTCCTTTGGATGGGAAACTATACACCTGGCTACTAGGACAGGTAAAGGAGCTAAGATCACCTTGTTCTGATCCTGATTTCAGGATATGATCAACAAGAATCTGAAAAATCCTAGGAGATTCAGGCAACAATCCTTGGAAGGACTTTTTCTAACAAAGATAGAGATGTGTGTTTCAAGCCATGGATTTGCAACTAGACATTTGACTGACTTTATTTATTTTATTTTATTTAGTTGATTTGTCAATCACCTACAAGATAATAGGTAAAATTATAAACATGAGTAAGAATACAGGAAATAGGTACAAATAAATGGGGACAATAGGACAGGGACAGTAGGCACGATGGTGCACTTATCCACATCCCTTACAGACCTCTTAGGAATGGGGTGAGGTCAATAGTGGCTAGTTTGAGGTTAAAGGAGTGGGGGTTTGAGGATGTAACAACAGAGTCAGGTAGTGCATTCTAGGCATTGACCACTCCGTTGCTGAAGTCGTACTTTCTACAATCGAGTTTGAAGACTTGTGTGAAATAATGATTTTTTATTATTTCTTGAGGTTTACTTTTGTTTCTGCCAGCTCAGTGATTGTGGGTTTGAACTAATTATTTTGTGGTCTGCTCAGACCTTTAAGGTTTATAGTGTCTTATATAAATTGAACAAAACAAATCAATTTGTCTGCAGCCCAAACCAAAGTATCTTGCTTTTCTGTTGGCATTGCCCTTGACATCATGTGAACAACGGATTAAGCACAGCCACGGAGGCTGAACTAAGACACAACATGACTGCTTTTCTAGTATGCATCTTTCCCCCCAGGGGTGGGCTTCCCCAAAATTAGCAACTGGTTCTCCGCCTGGTTGCTGGGTGGGCCTGGCCATGGTGGGTGTGGCCTACACCACGCCCACCATAGCCGCAGCCTCCTACCCCGGGGGGGGGGGGGGGGGGGTTCATCCTCCCCGGGCTCCAGAGGCTTTCCTCGAGCCTTCGGGAGGGCAAAAATGGCCACCCCAGGCTCCGAAGGCTTTCTGGAAGCCAGAAACAGGCCCTCCAGAGCTTCCGGGAGACCCGTTTTTCACCCTCCCCAAGCCTCCGTGTGGGGCCTGCATTTACCTGGGATACAAAACGGGCCGTGTGGAGACTTCTGGGAGGGACGGGGTGGGCAGAGCCAGCCCGGCATTGCAACTACCGGTTCGGCAAACCAGATGTAAAATTAACATCTGGTTTGCCCACCCTTGCTTATCCCTATTTTTATGAGCAGGATGCAATGTGCATGAAGACTGGTGGTGATAGTGGAAAGTCAACCTCAACATTCAATGGAAAACAGAGCCATGATGTGACCAATGGTGTCCTCGACCTTGCAACCAATTTTTTAGCAACCGTTCGCAGTTACAGCAGCACCAACAAAAAAAGTGACGGATGCCTGTTTTTCACACTTACGACCGTTACAGCAACTTCATGGTCACATGATCAAAAGTCATGACTTATGATGGTTGCCGCATCCAACGGTCATGGGACCCGCTTTTGTGACCCTCTGACGAGCAAAGTCAACAAGGGAGCCGGATTTGTCACTAACTGAACGACGGCAGGGATTCCCTTAGCCACTGTGGCCAGAGAGATCACCAAAGGGGGAAAAAAGTCCAGAACTGCCTCACTTAGCAATTGAAATTTTGGGCTCAATTGTGGCTGTAAGTCGAGGACTACTTGTAGAGCAATTCAATAGTGCCAACAGGACAAAGCAGGAGGACACCGCTCAACTACTTACATCAGCTCCTCTCGGCTACAGCTGCCGCTTGGCATGAAGTATTCGATTTTAGCCACATTGCCCAGGTTTGAAATAGACCTAGCGGTTGCTTGTGATCTGCAGAAACAGCGCTCACGGCTGGAGAGGTGAAGTCCTGTCAGTGATCACATAGAGAAGGTGAGGTGAGTTCTTCCCCTATCCTTCAGAATCATCTAAAACAGTGTTTCTCAACCCAGCCAGAAGTGGACTGGTGCCAATTTGCACCGGTTCTGGCAGACCAGTAGCTACGATTAGGCACAGTTTGGCAAACCAGCAAATCCCACCACTGGCTGGCCCCGACCCCACCCATTTTGGGGGGCTGTTTTCAGGCCATTTTTCAAGCTAAAAACAGCCCCCCAAAACAGCCCAGAAAAATGGCCTGGAAACGGCCCCCAAACAGGCTTTGGGGGGCATTTTCAGGCTGTTTTCTGGGCTAAAAATGGCCTGAAAAATGGCCCCGAATGGCCCAATAACCACTCCAAAAATGGCCCCCAAACGGCCTGGAAACGACTCCAAAATGGCCTGTTTGGGGGCTGTTTTCAGGCCATTTTTCAGGCATTTTCAGGCTGTTTTCCAGGCTAAAAGCAGCCTGAAAAATGCCCCCCAAACCACCCAACAACTGGCCTGTAAATGGCCCCCAAAACGGCCTGAAAATGGTCTGTTTTGGGGGTTGTTTTCGAGCCATTTTCAGGCTGTTTTCTGAGCTAAAAACAGCCTGAAAATGGCCGCAAAACCACCCAATAATAGGCTTGGAAATGGCTTGGAAAATGGCCTAAAATGCCCCCCAAATAGGCCAAAAAATAGGGCGAAAAAAGGGGAGTGGGGGAGGGCCAGCCAGTGGTGGGATTAGCCTCAACCAGCTGAATCCTCCCTCTTCCTTAGGCGAGTGGCCAGGAGCCAGGGCTGGGTGTGATGAGTGACATTACCCACCCAGTCACACGACCAACTTGTCACGCCTACCCAGCCAGAGAACCGGTTGTTAAAAAAATTTTCAGCCCACCACTCAACCCAGCGACTTTAAGGTGAGTGGACTTGAACTCTCAGAATTCTGGGAGTTGATGTCCACCCATGCTAATGTCACTGAGGTTGAGAAACACTGATATAATCTATGGGAGGGTTTTATTCTCAAGGCTTCCATCGTTTCCCCTAAGAAAACACAAGAAAACTACCAATTCCCCTACGATATACTTTAATTAATATCATCTGTCTATCTGCCCATCCATCTGTCTGCCTGTGCCACTTTAAAGAATGAACAGGAAATGAGGTCAATAAGAAATAAGAGGGGCAGAAGAAAAAGATTAAAAAGCAGTGACTTTTCATCTTCTTTGATCTTCAGTGTAGAAAAAAGGGAGCCACGAGGAAACCTCAGACTGAGAGGGTTATACTGTGGCTTCCTTTCCCGCCCCCCCGCCCCCATATTCTATGTTTTCTAATTATCAAACGCATAAATCACAGGTTTTCAGCAAAAAGCTCATAAAGGGTTTCCAGTAAAAATGTACTTATAGTTTTTCCACATTCAAACAAGTCAATTTGCCTATCCTTTCCTTCCTTCCTTCCTTCCTTCCTTCCTTCCTTCCTTCCTTCCTTCCTTCTCTCCCTCCCTCCCTCCCTCCCTCAGATCATTTAACCTTGCATGAGAGTTACACAGCAAGACAGAAAAACAAGGATGATAAGCAAACTTGGTTTCGTCATCAAGGGAGATGATTCTTAAGATTAAGAATCTGTCAAAATAGATAGATAAACTGCACAGATTGCACATATGGCTTCAATCATAAATACATTCCCATATAATGGGCTGAATAGCTTCCTTCCCTTGACTCTTCCTTCCCACAAGCAAATGTTACTTCCCTGTTCCAGGGATGTTTTCAACTCTCTTTTCTCCACTTCAAAGGCAGAAACAGACATTCAAGTGGACAAGGAATAGAGAAGGCAACTCCAAATAACACAATAGGAAGGGACCTTGGAGATCTTCTAGTCCAATGCCACCTTCGAGCAGGAGACCCTATGCTATTCTGGATAAATGGTTGTCCAATCTCTTCTTGAAAGCCTCCAGAGATGGAGCACCTACAACCTAACTGTTCTCACGGCCAGGAAATTTCTCCGTAATTGTAGGATGGCTATTTCTTTGATTAGTTTCCACCCATTGTTTCTTGTTCTGCCTTGAGGTGGTTTGGAAAATAGCTTGCCCCCCCTTCTTCTTTGTGGCAGCCCCTCCAATATTAGAACACTGCTCTCATGACACTAGTCCTTTTCATTAAACTAGACATACCCAATTCCTGCAACTGTTTTTCACATGTTTTAAGCTTGATGATAGCTTAAGGATATAAAATGATGAAGAAGAATAAAAAATAAGGGAATCCTTCAAACAGGGAAAGTCCCCTTTAAATCCTAGAGAAAGCAATAGCGAATGTGATATTTCTTCTTATTTCTAGGTTACCTAAAAGTTACCCACAATTATGCAAAGAAATTGCACGAAGGAGCGAGAAGCAGAAGAAACAGGAAAGGAGTCAGGAACATCTGGATGTGAGCTTGGAAATGCCTCCCTTCTAGAACCAAATCGTGTTTTTTTTTACCTTCCATGAGAGCCACACTGCAAGCCAGAAGAACAAGGATGGTGAGGAATGCCTGTTTAAGCATCTCTGCGTTGAGTCCTCTTTCCCGCTTGCGATCCAGAGACAGAATGAGGTGTTCATGTCGGGGCATTCAAGCATTTATTAGCCTAGATGCACCCACTGTTTTACATTAGGGAATCCCCATCCTTACTTTCACTTCCCATTTATTTACATTATCAAAGGAACCATTCTCTAGGTCCTAATGGTTATACACCCACGTTGTGGACTGCAACTTTCCTTTCCCAAAACTTGTTTGATACTTCTCCTCTACGGATGTAGACATGTCTGTGCAACTCCTAGGCAATTGCCTTGACAGATCAGCACCTTTCGTAGTAATTTAAGTTGCTGATGATCCAATGTTTGGGATTTGGGTGGGATTCACAAATGTTTATTACCAGTGTGGGCCTGGCTTGGTGAGCATGGCAGGGGAAGGATATTGTAAAATCTCCATTCCCTCCCCACTCCTGGGGGAAGGTTACTGCAAAATCCAATTCCCTCCCCACCCCACTAACCTGCTTTCCAGCTCCATTCTCCTGTGCTGGGCAAACAAAGACCCAGCTGGGACTTAGGAGGCAGAGAATATTTATTTGTTTGTTTGTTTGTTTATTTATTTATTTGCCAATTGCTTAAAAGATAATAGGTATAAGTAAAAACATAGTTATGAATACATGGATACATATAAGAAAAATAATAATAATAAAAGAAACAATAGAACAGGGACGGTAGGCACGTTGGTGCACTTATGATGCCCCCTACAGACCTCTTAGGAAAGGGGTGAGGTCAATAGTAGACAGTCTAAGGTTAAAGTTTTTGGGGTTTAGGGAAAAAAACCACAGAGTCAGGTAGAGTATTCCAGACATTGACCACTCTGTTGCTGAAGTCGTATTTCCTGCAATCAAGTTTGGTGCGATTAACCTTGAGTTTGTATCTATTGTTTTGCTCTTGTGTTGTTATGGTTGAAGCTGAAGTATTCATTTGCAGGTAGGACATTGCAATGTATGATTTTATATACTATACTTAGTTCGGATCGAAGGTGGCGTAGTTCTAGGTTTTCTAGGTCTAGAATTTCGAGTCTAGTGGCATAAGAATAAGAATAGATGGGGTTGGTAGGGCCAGTCAGAGGTGAGATTTGCTAGTTCTCCGAACTACTCAAAATTTCCACTACCAGTTCTCCAGAACTGGTCAGAACCTGCTGAATACCACCTCTGAAGCCAGGATGCTGTTTCGATTTGGCTGTTTGAACCCAGAGGCCTGTGGTTTATTTGAAACATATTAGTTAAATAAACCATTGGTTTGGTACGAAAGTACAAATCAAGACCTGTTGGTCAGTTTTTTTCACCTTTTTATGAGTGAAAAGCCAGGGTGGCACAGTGGTTAGAATGCAGTATTGCAGGCTAATTCTGCCAACTGCCAGCAGTTCAATCCTCACTGGCTCAAGGTTGACTTAGTCTTCCATCCCTCTGAGTTTCAGTAAAATGAGGACCCAGATTGTATTGGGGCCAAGAGGCTGATTCTGTAAACCCACTTAGAGAGGGCTGTAAAGACCTGTGAAGCGGTATATAAGTACTATTGCTATTATTCTAGTCGTCATTTTTCAAGTGAAGTCCACGCATCTTAAAGTTGCCAAGCTTGAAATATACTGCTCTGGTTGCTTCTATGGTCTATAATTGTGCTGGTTTTAAGCTATGATAAAGTAAAAAATATATCATTGAAGTCAAGTAATAAAAGAATTCATCTTTATAATTTTCTGTATTTTTTTTTTCATAGACTAAAAAATACAGGTAATCCTTCGTTTACAAGCATTCGTTTATTCTACCTTGCAGGTAACTGGGCTGACCACTGTTGCTCCTGCCTCTTCTCTGCCCTGCGTGCTCTCTGATCGACTGGAGGGGAACGTTCTTCCTCATTCATGCTGCCAGGGCTGTCCTGATGCAGCTGTGCCTCAACTGTCCCCCGCTCAGCTGGCTGTTTATCTGGTCACTCCCCCCGGGACTCCTCCACGACGTGGCCATTGGTGCAGTCCTGTTGCAGGCTGAATTTGCCAGAGATCGGCGAGGAGTGCCACCACAGCCAATGGGGGATCTTTGGGGCACTATCCGTGGAGGTCACCCAGCACTTCCGGGGAGACCTCAGATGTTCACCGGATAGTGGCTACAGGCAAGGGTGGGATCCGACCGGCATAACAACTGGTTCGGAAAGCAGATGCATGCATGTCAAACGCGTGCTGCATGTGCGTGCATGCTACCAGCTCCGGAAAGCATTTACCTTCTCCAGCTGACGAGCGGCACTCAGCTGTGCCGTGCAAAGCAGCCAAGGAGGAAAATGCAGCCACTAAAGGACAGACTAGAGCCTGGGCTGACGGGTGGGCCAAACAGCAGACCAAAACCTCTTCCCAGGGAACCAGTTCGGTGTCAGCTGCTCTTCAGAGCTACCAACAGGATCCCACTCCTGGCTACAGGGTGGGGTCATGTCCAGCCAGCTGAAGGTCATGGATCCTTGCTGATAAATTGTGCTGAGAGGCACACACTCCTAGCACTGACTTTGCAACAAACTCATTCGACTCGCACTCATTGAGTACCGAGACTCTGGTCTGATTAAAAGCGGGGGAGGGCTGTTGCCTGACGGGTTCCTGAGCGTTCTTGCTTCAGTTCTACCCAGGTACGGCTTCAGATCTTTGAGACTGTGCTTCCTCCTGGCTTGGAGCCACCTCTGGACATCTCACATTACACCCTGCCCAATGTCCCTGGGATTAGTCCATCCTCCTCTGAGCTTAAGGTGTACAGGGAAGTGTATAATGAGGCCATCACATCCAGTTTCCATTGTTTACGTCTGATTTCTTTCAAAAAAACCCCACCCAATGGGGAAAAAGGATTTACTTAACAACTGTGGCGTTCGCTTAATGACCCTTAACTGTGGCATGTGATGCCCCTACTTACAAGCACCATAACTTACAGCTGTAATCCCAGGCTCAGTTTGTCAATGAAAACCAATCATCCAGGCCAAAAGTATCTTAAAAACGTGAAGAAATCAAGGCAACTGGACCGAAGTTTGTTAATCTGAGAGGTTTCATTACTCATCCAAGGAACTTTATTAGTCAAAATAAACTAATGTAATCAAAGCTCCACCAATTTTTCACTTGTGTTGGAAACTTCCCCTAGAATAGGAATAGCATAGCATAGCATAGCATAGCACAGCATAGCACAGCACAGCACAGCATAGCATAGCATAGAAGAATAGGATAGGATAGGATAGGATAGGATAGGATAGGATAGGATAGCAGAGTTGGAAGGAACTCTGGAGGTCTTCTAATCCAACCCCCTGCTTAAGCAGAAAACCTATACCATTTCAGACAAGTAACTGTCCAGTCTCTTCTCAAAAACCTCCATGATTTCTGAAGACAAGCTGCTCCACTGGTTGATTGTCCTCACTGTTAGGAAGTTGTTTTTCTTAATTCCAGATTGCTTCTCTCCTTGATTAGTTTCCATCCATTGTTTCTTTTCCTGCCTTCTGGTGCTTTGGAGAATAGTTTGACCCCCTTCTTCTTTGTAGCAGCCCCATAGATATTGGAACACTGCTTTCATCTCACCCCTAGTTCTTGTTTTCACCAGATTAAAAAAATTATCAGACAATCAGCTTAGCTTTCATTTTCTTTTTGCTCTTTGCTGATGACTCATAACTATCTTGAAACTGAAACCACATCTGGCTTTAAGGAGAAATCCCTGTTTTAAAGG
Organism: Pseudonaja textilis; assembly: GCF_900518735.1. The sequence goes on along the minus strand of NW_020769399.1, from coordinate 2,140,611 downwards.
AAAAGAAAGGAATCTGACTGCCAGACACATGAAGGGGAAGCCCAAGATATTATCTTAATTATGACAACCGGTGAATTCTGGTTATTATTTCTTGGAAGAACCCAGGAATATTTTGAAGAGAATTCAGTTCACTTGGTATCAGGGTTCCAAGTAATCTTCTATATATACTTGCTGTACCAAGTTTGGTTGAAATTGCAGTTATGCTGGAATATGCACACACACACACACTGTATGTATGTATGTATGTATGTATGATATTCAGCTTTGTTCGGGTATTTTCCCACATCATTATAGTTGTGCTTTTAAATATGTGTGTGTGTGTGTGTGTGTGTGTGTGTGTGTGTGTATCTTTGGTTATTCGAGTTTTCTCCCATGTAAAATTGGAAGTATCTAGGCGACGTTTCAATGAAGTCTCATTCATCATCTTCAGGCTTGTGTCTTCGGCTTTGTGCTTCTCGGAGTAATGTGACCTTGCGGCTGCTTCTTCCTTTTAACTGCTAGTGGGGGTGTGACTTGATTGGGTGGGGGCTTGGCTGTGTTCTGATTGGGTGGGGGTGTGTTCTGTTCAGGTGGGGGCTTGGTTGTTCTCTTGGTTGGTCTTGGTTGCTGGGGGATTTGAGCTGGTGAGCTGTGATCCTGTTGTTTGGCTTCACGTTCGTGGTCGCGCCACATCTTCATGGTGGGCGTCAGTTCGCTTCTTGTATGGCTCGGAGGGGTTTGAAGCAGGTAATGATGCAGTTGTGGTACAGCTTCTGGTCCATGGTCGTGTCTCATCTTCTATGTGGGTGTGAGTCTGCTTTCTATGTGGAAGTGTGGTGGTAGCATCTTGGGTGGCCCTCGTGGTTTTAATGTTGTGTTTTGGGAGGATCTTGCTGATTTTGTCTGTGGTGCCTTTTATATATGGGAGGAGGACTTTGCCATTCTCTTGTTCTCTGTCTTGGATTTTGGTTGGGGTTTCTTTTTGGATTAGGTGGGTAATCTTCTTTCTTTGGAATCCATTGGCTGTTAGTACGTTAGTGAGAGTGTGTAGTTCGGTTTTTAGGTGTTGTTCGTTGGCTAAGCATTTTGTTCTGGAGATGAGTGTCTCAGCTACGGAATTGATCTGTGCTGGGTGGTGGTGTGAGAGTGCGTGTAGTTTATACGTGTTTCCTTCTGGCAGATGGTGTGTCCTAGGGAGCCATTGGATTTTTTGTATACTTAGACATCTGGCAAGGGAAGTTGATTGTTAGCTTCTGTTTCCATGGTGAATTGTATTTTGGGGTGTAGGCTGTTGAGGTGTGTGAGGAAGTTGTTCAGTTTTTCTTTCTCGTGTGGCCAGATTATGAAGGTGTCATCTATGTATCTGAGTCAGAGTTTGGGTTTGTGATCATATTTTTCCAGCGCTTGTGTTTCAAAGTGTTACATGTAGAAGTTTGCGATGACAGGTAAGAGGGGTGATCTCATTGGTGCTCCTTCTATTTGTTTGTATTTTTGTCCATTGTAGGTGAAGTATGTATTGGATAGGCAGTGGTTGGTCAGATCTAGGATGTGCTTGGGGGGGGGGGTTGTATTTGTTTTGGATGGCTGTCAAGGCTTCTTTTATAGGCACTTGTGTGAAGAGGGATATGACATCGAAGCTCACTAGTAGGTCGCTGGGTTGTAAGTTTTGTTTCTTTATGATCTTGATGAACTGGAATGAGTTTCTTACGTGTGAGTTGATGGATTCTGCATAGGGCTGTAGTTGTTTGGTGAGAAATTTGGCTAGGTTTTGTGGAGGTGAGCCTATGGAGCTGGCTATTGGTCTAAGTGGGGTTCCTTCTTTGTGTATCTTGGGGAGACCATAAAGCTTAGGGCATCTGGATGATTTCTCCCTGGGTATGATTCTTTGCTGGATTTCTTCGCTGATGGGGGAGGCTTTTATTTTGGATCTGGTGGTTTTTTTCTAGGTAGGTGGTGGGGTCTGTGTTACTCTCTGGAAACAAATACTGTGTGGGTAAGACACCCCTAACACCTCTTGCTGTTAAGATATAGCCTGTTGTGCCTTCAAATGGCTTCTACTGCACAGCACTGTGGAGTTGCCATGGTAACGGCTTCACAGTACTCCACAAGGGGACTGTCTCTGTAAGGGGGAAAATCCAACATTACAAATTACGTTTGTTCTGGGTTGCCGAAATCAGGGCTTTTCCTATCTAATTACAGAATTAGGATAAATAAATACTTGGGCAACATCGGGTTATCGGCTAGTAATCCCATATCAAGCAGAACTTTGAGGCAGTTGAAGTCCTCAAGGAATAGCTTTATTGGAAATACCCTATTGGCACAGATCTGGTGAAAACCGACTCTAAAAGTTCCCTCGGTTTTCACCTAATTAAAAGTAAAAGTTTGTCACTTCCCCCCAGACCCTCAGTCACATGGTCCAATCAGCATGCAGTCCAGTTGCGAGCTGACCTCAGGCTCCTCCTTCTGCCAACACCTGCAGGAATGTCCTTGGTTCCCAAGGGCAATCTTGATTTTTTAAAAAACTCTCTTGCAGATGCCTCATCTGTCAGATGATGTAATTTTCCAACAAAATATCCCGCAAGTGAAATACAAATACACACATTCAAAATCGTGTCAATTTTGTGCCTGAGACTTGAGATTGGTTGAAAAATACAAGCATTGTACATTGAACAAGAACAGATACAAATCTGCATGCTAACATTTCTACAATGGCAATAGCTGTCTTTTATGTCAGAGTTATGAGTTGTGAAAGTCAGCCAGTTTGGTAAATTTATTATTTGAGTATCTGACAACCAAAGGATTTGGGTTTATTCAGCAATCAGGTTAAATGTATTTTGAGGACCTACTCGTGTGAATAAAGACCAGACAGAGAATAGCAGAATGACATTTATTGAAATATTCAGTCAGCCAGTTTGGTAGATTTATTATCTGAGTATGTGGGAATGCAGAATTTGGGTTTATTCAGTAATCAGGTTCATGGATTATGGGTTATCAATTATGAATCTTCAGAAGCTGATTACATATCTATAGGAAGAGAAGCATTTGTGAAGCAGCTTCTCCAGAACTTAGTCTGAACTTCCTTGATTGACGTTCCTTTTTTTCATAATTGCCTGTAAAGGAAGCATAGAAGGTAGGATTAGTTTTGTCAACCTACAAAAGTTTGCTTTGAAAGTTAATGGCCCTCTTCTGATTGTTCGGCTCCATGTACTCACTGACAGCTTGATGAAAGCTTAAAAATATAAAATGAATAACAGAGTAAAACAGAATAGCAGAGTTGGAAGGGAACTTGGAGGTCTTCTAGTCCAACCTCCTGCTCAAGGAGGAGACACTATACACGTGATGGCGAACCTATGGCACATGTGCCACAAGTGGCACACAGAGCTGTTTGTGCTGGCACGTGAGCTGCAGGCAAACGTACCTCACTGCGCATGCATGCGCCTCACAGCTGATTTTTTTTCCAGTTGGTTTGAGGACTTTTTCGGCCTCCCAGAGGCTTGGAAAAAGCCTCTGCAAGGCTTTTCAGGACGAATTATAGGCCCATTTCATCGGAAGTGACAAAACGGGCCTATAATTCATCCTGAAAAGCCTTGCGGGTTTTTTTTTTTCAAGCCTCTGGGAGGCTGAGAAAGGCCTCAAACCAGCCAAAAAATCAGCTGTGAGGCGCAGTGCAGGTAAGGAGGTGGCAAGAGGGAGGGGGATTGCGTGCGCATGCGCAGGGGGAATGGGGAGGTGGCGCACATTGCATTCTGGGTGCTGGCAAGTGAGTGTGTGCGTGCTGGTGAACATGTAATTTTTGTCACAGAAGCCCAAAAAGGTTAGCCACCACTGCACTATATCATTTCAGACAAATGATTGTCCAATTTCCTCTTTAAAACCTCCAGTATTGGAGTCCCTACAACTTAAGGAGGTAATCCGTTCCACTGATTAATTGTTCTCACTGTCAGGAAATTTGTACTTAATTCTAGGCTGCATCTTTCCTTGATTAGTTTCCATCCATTGCTTCTTGTCCTGCCCTCAGGGGCTTTGGAGAATAGGTTGACACCCCCACCCCCTTTTCTTTGTGGCAGCCCCTCAGATATTGGAAGACTGCTATCATGTCACCCCAGTCCTTCTTGTCATTAAACTATACATACCCAACTCCTGCAATTGTTCTTTCATATGTTTTAGCTTGATGACAGCTTAAGAATATAAAATGATGAAGAATATAAAATAAGGGAATCCTTCGACAGGGAACATTTCCTTTAAATCATAGAAGAAAGCAACAGCAAAAGTGATAACTTCTATAGGAAAGGAACTGATTCTAAAGAAAAGGTCTCAGGGGCGATTTTGAAGCTCAAGTCAGCCAGGAATTAATGCAGCTTGGTAGAAACACACCACCTGTAGTTAGAACTGATTAAATTATCCCCTGGATTGCCTAAACTTTCCCTCTCTTTACTCACTTCCTTGAAAACATGACAAACAAGCCACTGGTGCACAGCAGGAAACTTCTGGCAATGAGCTAAGGTTTGGCATTTCGTGGACCTGCTATGAATAATTTTGTACTAAAAATTAGAAATGTAATCAGTGCTAACCTTGTGAAAGAAATCACAGAGACTGATATACAGTAAATAACAAAGTCAGTTTAATAGATGGGTGGGTGGGTGGGTGGGTGGATGGATGGATGGATAGATAGATAGATAGATAGATAGATAGATAGATAGATAGATAGATAGATAGATAGATAGATAGATATGGCTATGGCTACATATCTGAGCCAACTTTTACTCAGGATGTTTGATTCAGACCTCCCAAGTTTGAGGCTCTCTACTTGCACAAAAAAAGTTGAAAAAAAGACTTTCAACGTTCCAGCTTGATTTATTGGTCCTCGGAAAAACACAAAGATAGCTAAAGCTCGTGATTGCTGCTTACCTCTTTAATTCTCCTTCCTTGGTCCCCCTTAACGTTCAGACATAGTTTTTGGCCATTTTTAAAGGTCACCCTGCATATATGCAAAGAGGAGAACTTAGAGACCAAGTTAGACAAAGGATCGTTTGATGTTATTAACATTCAACATCAATTGACTGTCAGTGCAATAATTGTGAATCCGACCACCTGCCCTCCCAACTCTCCAGATTGTTAGCTGCAAACTCAACATAGCCACACCAGTTGACCTCAAACAAAGAAGGCATCAGGCATAACTGAGGAAACCATATGCAAGACTTCCACAACCCTCTTGGGGGAAAACTTTGGAATTTTTAAAAACTCAACCTATACACGCAGCTACTAGAATAGATAAAGGAGCTAAGATCATCTTGCTTTGATCTCAATGTCAGGATATGATTAACAAGAATCTGAAAAATTCTAGGAGATCCATACAAGCCTCCAATTTAATAGCTTCAAAGGAGAAGATAGCAGAACCCTGGTCAACTACTTACAGCAGTTCCTGTAAAAAAAAAAACCCGGTACATTTTGTCATAAGGGGTGGACTTACGTCAAAGCAAAAAATTAAAAATAAAAAATTGGGCAAAGATACCCAGGTGGCTAGAAAAGATGATAGGGAAACATGTAGGTTTTAAACCTGAATTGTTTTTATTAGGTATAATATCAGAAAAAAAAATGATAAGAAAAGTATGTGCATAATATCACATGCCTTAACAGCAGCGAGGATTATATTCGCACAATACTGGAAAAGTGAAGATATACCGCAAGATGAAGAGATTGTCAGGAAGATACTGGATTGTGCAAAAATGGATAGATTGACATTGAAAATTAAACAGAAAGAAGATGCAGAATGCAATCTATTTTATCAGTGGTTGGAAAAAAGGGATGGAGATTAAGAATGGAATCAGCATTGTTAAGCAAATCAAACACCCAGACACCACAATGTTTATTAAGCACTAAGAAATGTATTTAATAGAAAATCAATTTAAAAATTTACTTACAGCAGTTCTTCTTGATCACAGCTACTGGTTGGCCTGTAGTACTCAATTTTAGCCACACGGCCCATGTTCACGGATAGCATTCCTTCTCTGCATAAACATTTGTTGGTGGTAGGCAATCCTGACAGGGATCATATAGAGAAGGAGTTTTTCACCAATAGTTCAAGGCAGTGTTTGTCAATCCAGCGACTTCAACTCCAAGAATTCTAGGAGTTGAAGTCAACTCATCTCAATGTTGCTATTGTTGAGAAACACCGGTGTAATGTATGGGAGGGCTTACTTGTAAGCTTTCCATGGGAGGAAATATTTCCTTTAAGAAAACACATGGACAATTTTGGCAAATGCTCTGTTTGACTTAATTGCAATTGCTTCCTCTCTTTTTTCTAAGATATGTAAGGTGACCCACATGCTTCCTCCCATTCTCACAATCATCCTGTGATTATACTAAGAGAAATAAGGGAGAATTGGAACTCAAAGCCTCTCAGTGGCTAGCCTGGTGTTTTAACCCCTATTTTTAGCCACTACACCAAACTGGCACTCCAACAAAGGGATGAGATGTTCAAAATCCAGCTTGATCACTGCACTAAGCTTCTCCAACCTGTTGGCCATAACCTCCTCCATGCTCCTCCGCCCCAGCCAGCTAGCATCGTAAATGAACATGCTTCAAATTGTCCATAATATGTGGATGACTTAGCTCTTCTCTCTACTGTTTCCTTTTATCTTTTTTTTTGGGGGGGGGGGTTCTCCCTGTCTCTTAAGGGGGTCCATCTAATGGCACCAAGAAGAAGGGCCTTGTCTGTAGTGGCTCCTTCCTTAGGGAACATAATCCTTATGGAAATAAGATTTGCCCCCACGTTGACACTGTTTCACAAGGATCCGAAGACCTGGGGCCCTCAGAATGATAGGGAATCCATCAAGTGATTAGTTTGATTGTTGTTGACAGAGGCTTTTTGATTTTACTTTTGTCAGCATGAGTGAGGTGGAAGGCCGTATAAAACGGAAAGAAGGAAGGAAGGAAGGTAGGAAGGAAGGAAGGAGGGAGGGAAGGAAGGAAGGAGATATGGACAAAATTGTGTTGTTTGATTAGGGGAAAATCAATAACTATGTGTTTGACTGAAAACACTGTGGGCTTTTTTCTGAAAATGGAAATTAATGAACTTGTGACTTGTGGGTTTGATAATTAGAAAAGATGGAATATGAAGCAGCCACAATATAACCTTAGACCAGTGGTTCCCAACCTTTTTATCGCCCCGCACCCCTAAAGAAATTTCACTTGAACCTCGCACCCCCTGAAATTTAGACTTTAGGAACTACTGAACGCGTTAAATATATGGTAGGATTGAATCTTTTCAGCTATGTATGTGACGGCCACTAAATAACGATGCTTAACTCTAAAATGAAAACAAAGTTAATCCATTGCATAATAAATAAATAAAAATAAAAATAAAAAAAATTACCTGGACTTTTCTCGCACCCCCTGGAATATCGTCTCGCAACCCCAGGGTTGGGAACCCCTGCCTTAGACAGTTATAACTTGTAAACAAGATCAAAGGTCGGTGCTTTATAACTTTACCTTCTTCTCTGCCTTTTTAATTTCCTATCTATTTCACTTTCCTTGTTCTTTAATTTTGCATTGTTTTCATTTTGTATAAAACTTTTCATCAAAAAATGTTTTTTTAAGTGATAGATGGATGGATAGATAAATAGATAATAAGCTTACTATACCACGAGGGAAGTGGTTTCTTTTCTTTCTCTCTCTCTCTCTCTCTCTCTCTCTCTCTCTCTCTGTGTCTCTCTCTCTCTCTCTCTTTCTTTCTTTCTTCCTTCCATGTTTGTGAATTACAGTAAAATAAAATCAAACACTATTATGACTTATTCACCAATCTACATGAAAAAAATTTTTTCCTATCCCAACTAAATCCCGGACAACTTATACTTTCTCTATTGATATGTGTCAAAGCCAAAAACAATCATTCCACAGAACCAGTTACAAACAACTGGCACAAAGGAGGAAGGAGCGAGAAGTAGGCAAAACAAGGAGGGGGTCTTGAAAAACTGAATGTGAGCTTGAAAATGCCACCCTTCTAGAACCAAAAGAGAACCATACAGTTGTTGTTGTTTTTTTACCTTGCATGAGAACCACACAGCAAGCCAGAAGGACAAAGAAAACGCAGAAAGTTGGCTTGATCATCTCTGCACGGAGTCCACTTTCCTCCTTGCGATCCAGACACAGAAGAACTGACCTTTACTTGATGAACAGCTAATTTATTGCCTAACTTGATGCCCATTTATTTATCAGAGATCCCAACCTCTGATAAATCTCCTTCACTTTCCATTCTCTTACCTTAGCAAATAAACAGTTCTCTAGATCCTAACTAAAGTACTGTACATGGATGATCATGTACTCCAATATTTTTTCCCAAAAACAAACAGTGTTTTCCTTTTAATCCTACACTTTCCCTCCACTTCTTTCTTTTTCCTCCCTCCCTTCCTTCCTCCCTCCCTTCCTTCCTTCCTTCGCAGCCCTCTACCAGTGAAAATGGAGCCCAGGAGGGCTACATGCAACCTTGTGAATTCCATTTTTGCTGGCAGAAGCACCATGGGCCGGTCCTTCACTGTGTCCAGGGTAGCGCAATGGGCCAGATCTAAGCACCCCGTGGGCCTTGACACCTCTGCCTTAGCAAATAAACCATTCTCTAGATCCTAACTGAAGTACAAGGACAATTGTGTACTCCAATTTTTCCCCCAAAAAACAAACGAACGGTGCTTTCCTTTTAATTCTACACTTTCCCTCCGTTTCTTTCTTTTTCCATTTTTCCTAATTTCAATGCTAAGAAAATTGTACAGGCATTTCAATGGAATCCTTTGACAATTGGCTTGATAGACCAGTGTCTTTTATATTAATTTAAATGGCTGATGATCCAATGTTTGGAATTTCGATATTCTAAGGTAGGATGCGTTTTGGATTAGACCATGTGAACCCAATGGTTTGTGGTTTACTAAACATTTTAGTTAAATAAACCACGGTTTGGTACAAAGTAAGAATCAAGTCTCGTTGCTCCGTTTAATTCGCTTCTTTATTTAAATTCGCTGTTTTTCAAATTAAGTCTACACATCTTAAAGTTGCCAAGTTTGAAAAATACTGCTCCGATTGTTTTCATTGGCTCTAATTTTCCTGGTTTTAAGCCAAGATAAAATAAATAACATTTATATTAAGTAATCAAATCAAATCAAAGGATTAGTTCTTATATTGTTCTGTATTTTTTCATAAACTGACAAATAGCAGTAACTGTAAGAGGGGTCTTGGAGTTTTAGTGGACAACCAGCTAAATATGAGCCAGCAGTGTGCAGTAGCAGCCAAAAAAAGCTAATGCAATCCTAAATTGCATTAACAGAGGGATACAATCAAGATCAAGGGAGGTACTAATACCACTCTGTAAAGCCTTAGTAAGACCACACCTAGAGTACTGCATCCAGTTTTGTTCACCACACTATAAAAAAGATGTTGAGACTCTAGAAAAAGTGCAGAGAAGACCAACCAGGATGATTAGAGGACTGGAGACTAAAACATATCATGAACAGTTACAGGAACTGGGCATGGCTAGTCTGGTGAAGAGAAGGACCAGGGGAGACATGATAGCAGTCTTCCAATATCTGAGGGGCTGCCACAGAGAGGAGGGGGCCAAGCTATTATCCAAAGCACCTGAAGGCCAGACAAGGAATCATGGATGGAAACTGAACAAAGAGAGATTTAACCTGGAAATAAGGAAAAAATTTCTGACAGTGAGAACAATCAACCAGTGGAACAGAAGTTGCCCTTGGAAGTTGTGGGAGCTTCATCACTTGAGACTTTCAAGAAGAGATTGGACTGCCATTTGTCAGAAATGGTGTAGGGTCTCCTGCTTGGGTGAGGAGTTGGACTAGATGACCTAGAAGGTCCTTTCCAACTCTGATTATCTATTATCTGTTAAATACTGGTCCTCAACTTACAACCATTCGTTTGAAGTTTGACTATTTGGAGTTACAACAGCACTGAAAAAAACATGGCAGCATCCCCATGATTATGTAATCAAAATTTTTGGTAATTGTTTGGTAATTGGCATGTATGTAGGATGGTTTCATTGTGCCTGCGACCTTCTGATAAATAAGGTCAGTGGGAAAGCCAGATTCACTTAAAACACCCGTTTAACAACAGCAGTGATTCACTTAACAACTATAGTGAGAAATGTTGTAGAATGGGGCAAAAATCACTTAACAACTATCTTAATAACTATCGTCCCATCCTTACTAGAAGATAAGGCGGTGGGGCTCACCAGTACCGGGGGCTCTACGGTCATCCTTGCAGGGCAGTGAGACGGTGAGATTCATCCCATCCTTGCAGGGAGGTGAGCACCGGAGCTGTGAGTCGGTCTTCAGACATTTGCAACCAGGGTGTGAAGCAGACTGCTTCCCCCCTGCTGCCCCTCCTTCCCTCTTCACCAAATTGCTAATCCGGGCTCCCTCTTTAAAAGGACAGTAACGTTGGACTTTCAATAAGTAGGGAAGTATTGTTATAACCGAACTCCTGTGAAGATTGGAAGCCATTTTATTTCCTGTGATAGAAGGATTTGGGTTTATTCAGCAATCAGGTTAAATGTATTTTGAGGACCTACTTGTGTGAATAAAGACCAGACAGAGAATAGCAGAATGACATTTATTGAAATATTGAAGAAATATTATCTTTTAACTATAGTAGACTATATAATTAGGTGCCCACAAGAGGACTCAATGGGAGGTATGGTGTGTTATGGCATCATGGGCTTCTGTGACTTATGTACTTGCACACAAAATTGCAATGCTGCTAAAAAAAAGATCATAAAATCATAAATCACAATATCATAAAAAAGGATAAAGCTTGGACGGCAACATTACAACACACAGTTCAGGATCAGGAATGGAAGCCTATAATGGAATTAGCAAGCATGACATATAGGTTGTCCTTGACTTAAAATCATTCCTTTAGTGACCATTCAAAGTTACAATGGCCCTGAAAAAAAAGTGACTTATGATCATTTTTTACATTTACAACCATGGTCGCATGATCAAAATTCAGATCCTTGGCAATTAGATCATATTGATGATTGCAATGTCCCAGGGTTATGTGATTTGCTTTTTGAGACCATCTGATAAGCAAAGTCAATGAGAAAATCTGTGTTACTAACTTAACAGCTGCAGTGAGTTCAGTGGCAAGAAAGGTTGTAAAATGGAGCAAAATTCACTGCAACAGAAATGTTGGGCTCAGTGGTGGTTGTAAATCAAGGACTCTCTATCTGCATTGGTGTTACAAGCATAAAATGTTCAGGAATGAAGGATGCCCGTATCACATTTTCCTGGCTTGGTTGATTAGGAAGAATGAAGCTCTTCCATAGAGATGTCAAAATCAAGAGAAAATCCCAGACATTTTGCCTCATTGCATCACTCTTGTACTTGTTTTAATAAATTCCTGCAGGAAGTACTTGGGGCTAACTTCTAAACCCCATCAGCTTGACAAGAATAACGCTGTTGGACCAGTGGCTCCCAACTTGAGTGTCATAAATTAGGAGTCCTTCAGAAGCTGATTAAATGTCTCCAGTAAGTATTTGTGAAGCAGCTTCTCCAAAACTCAGCTTGAACTTCTTTTGATGACATTTCTTCCTTCCATAATTGCCTGTAAAGAAAGCATAGAAAATAGGACACTTGATTAGTTTTCTCAGTCTACAAAAGGTTGCATTGAAGGTTAATGGCTCTCTTCTGATGGTTCCAAGTTTTGACTGATAGAATAACAGAATAGCAGAGTTGGAAGGCACCTTGGTGGTCTTCTAAAGCAACCCCCTGCTTAATCAGAGATCCTATACCATTTCAGACAAATGGTTGTCCAGTCTCTTCATAATAACCTCCAGTGTTGAAGCACCCACAACTTCTAGAGGCAAACAGTTCTCACTGTCAGAAAATTTCTCCTTAGTTCTAGGTTGCTTCTCTCCTTGATTAGTTTCCACCCTGTTACTTCTTGTCCTGCCTTCAGGTGCTTTGGAGAATAGTTTGACTCCCTCTTCTTTGTGGCAGCCCCTGAGATACTGGAACACTGCAATCATGTCACCCCTAGTCCTTTTTTTCATTAAACTAGACATACCCAATTCCTACACACTGTTTTTCCTATGTCTTAGCTTGATGATACCTTACGGATATAAAATGATGAAGACTATAAAATAAGGGAATCCTTCAAACAGGGAAAGTCCCCTTTAAATCCCAGAGAAAGCAACAGCAAAAGTGATAACTTCTATAGGAAAGGAATCCCATTCCTAAGAAAAGGTCTCAAGGGATGTTTTGAAGATCAAGTCAATCAGGAATTAATCCAACTATGTGGAAAGTTAGAACTGATTAAATGATCCACTAGGCCGTCTAAGCTTCCCCTCTCTTTGTTGGCTTCCTTGCAAAAGTGACAAACAAGCCACAGGTACACAGCTTGAAACATCTGGCAATGATTTTCAAAGATGCTTTTTCAAAAGGTAACTGGTCTATTTTTTTTTCTTCCCTTGAGGAACAAGAAGGTGTTTTGCTTCTCATCTAAGAAGCTTCATCAGTTCTGGCTGGATGGTGGACGATACGTTCTGACAGGATTACGGTGGCGGGACGGAAGGAATATATTTCTTTGCAGTCATCTGGTTTTCATCATCTGATGCAGCTTCCTGGTTGAGAAGCAAAATTTCTTCCTCAAGGGAAAAAACAGTCCATTTGTGTTTTAAAAAAGCATCTTTGGGACAGCTATGATTTGGGTGACTGAGAACCTCCATAGACGTCTGGCAAGGAGATAAAATTCGTAAGGTTTGCAAGACCTGCTATGAGCAATTTTGTACTAAGTATGACAAATCAGTCAAGGGTGAACGCTAACCTTGTAAAAGAAATCACAGAGACCGACCTATGTGAAATAACAACGAAAGTTTTTTGTATAAATCTGAGCCAACTTTTACTCAGGATGCTTAATTCCCAAGTGTAAGGCTCTCTATTTGCGCAGGAATAAATAATTGAAAAAAAGATTTCTTTCCTCATTCCAGCTTGATTTATTGGTCCTTGGAAAAACACAGCAAAAGCTTCACCAAAATGATCACTGCTTACCTGTTTAATTCTCCTGCCTTGGTCCCCGTTCAGGTTCACGCAGCGTTTTCGGCTGTTTCTAAGGATCACCCTGCATATATGCAAATTAGAGACCAAATTAGACCAAGGATTGTTTGATGTTATTAACATTCATCATACACTGACTATCAATGCAATTGTTTTTAAGCCTCTTCACCTGCCTTTCCTACCTCTTCAGATTGTCGGCTGCAAACTCAACATACCCACAACTGTTGGCCTCAGACAAGGAAGACATAACTGGGGAAAACTTTGTTGTGGTTAGCTGGCAGCAGGTGTGGACAACTGAGGAGACTGAGGACTCAGATGAGGGGCCAGGACCATTAGGGAATTCAGAGATTGTCGGGGCTGGCAGCAGTGAGGAGGTTCCTGAGCAGCCTGTGCCAAGCGAGTGTTCGTGCAAGATTGCTCGTAGGAAAGAGCAGCTACAACAGCATGGGCGACTCGGGAGTAAAGCTGCAAGGTAATGGCCTGTCCTTCAAGAAGATAAAAGCCAGCTGTGAAAGGAACGTATTTTGCAGAAAGCAAAGACGTTTTGAAACTCCAGCTTCGTGGAATTCCAGTATCCTGAGTTTGTATTTGAAGATTCTTGTATTGCAAATTATTTCTTGTCTGTTATCTTTTGGCAAGTATCGCACAGTTTGGCAAGGCTTGTGCTTATCACAGCTAATTATTTTGTAAAAGCATTATAAGGTTTCTGTTCCCTTTGGATTGTGTTTGATTTGTTGGAAAAGGGCATGAGTCAGAACACTGGTATATAAACTGTCATAACCAATGGATTATATCAGCACTCTCGAGACTCTTTGTGGACCATCAGAGGGGAAGAGGGGATGGTCCCATGAGAGCAACAGGCAAGCATGCACACATGCAGCTCCATATGCAAGCAATGGGCATGCATGTCACTGCTCATACAAATGGAGCTGCACGTGTGAGATTGTCTGCCACTTGCGCGGTCTGATTCTGAATGGGCCATGGCTTGGTAGTAGGCTCTGGCCTGGGACCTGGGGACTCCTGTACTAGATGGAGTTAAAGATACTTACAACCAAGAACACAATTAAATTATAACACTTTCTAGGACTATATTGTGAAATGGATCTCGGGGCGGGGGAATCCTTTTCACAGATGGTATCTTTAGATGGCTCTTAACAGACTTCAGAGTAAGTTGTAACTCAGAACTCTGTGATACTTTGAATAGCATTCTGTCAGTCCTTCACTATGCCTTTTTTTAAGGTCCTCCCGGTGATGGGATTCAACAATTTTACTATTAATTCTGTGGGCGTGCTTGGTGGTCATGGCATGGCATGGCTTGGTGGGTGTGGCTTGGTGTGGCAGGCGAAGGATACTGTAAAATCTCCATTCCCTCCCCACT
>NW_020769399.1:2098210-2122381 GCF_900518735.1 Pseudonaja textilis | reverse complement strand
AGAAAGAAAGAAAGAAAGAAAGAAAGAAAGAAAGAAAGAAAGAAAGACACAATTGTCTCGGGAAAAATCAAACCAGGAACCTTGAAACTGAGAATTTTTCAGGCATAGGCACAAATAAATCACATCGATTTCATGCACGTTTTCAACCCAGACCCCTCTAGTCTGGTGGATTCCACAGCTGCCTTCTCTCGACCCTGTTCCCATAAGGCAAATCTTATTTTCCTAACCCAGATATTTTCAACTCTGTTTTCCTCACTTGGAACCCAGAAACAGACTTTCCAGAGGACTACCAACAGAGAAGGAGACTCCAAATAAAAAGAATAAGACTTCGGAAGGAACCTTGGAGGTCTTCTAGTCCAACCCCCACTGCTTGAGCAGGTGACACTACACCCTTTCAGGCAAATGGCTGTCCCCATCTCTTCTTGAAAACCTCAAATGTTGGAGCAACCACAACTTCTAGAAACAAATCGTTCCACTGATTCCATGTTCTCACTCTCAGGAAAACTCTCCTTATTACTAGGTTACAAAAAGGTTACACACAAGGATACAAAAGGAACTTGCACAAAGGAGTGAGAAGCAGAAGAAACTGGAAATGGGTCTTGAAAATCGGGGCGGGGGGGAGCAAACTTGGAAATGCCTCCCTTCTATAACCAAAAAGTTAACTAGATCTTTATTTTACCTTGTATTAGAGCCACACAGCAAGCCAGAAGGACAAGGACGGTGAAAAAAGCTTGTTTGGTCATCTCGGCGCTGAGTTCTCTTTCCTGCTTGCGATCCAGATAGAGAAGAGGTGTTCTTGACCTGGTGAACAGCTAATTTATTGCCTGAATTCACCCACTGTCACTCTTCAGGGAATTCCCATCCGACTCATTTTCACTTTCCATTCGTTTGCCTTAGCAAACCAATCATTTTGTAGATCCTCACTAAAGCACACCCACATTTAATTGTGTTCTGCAGTTTTTCTTTTCCAAAAAACAAACCAACCATTCATTGTTTTTCATTCTACTCTTTCCCACCACTTTTTCCTTTTTCCTTTTTCCATTTTTCTTTTTGTTGCCAGGTAAGCTGTACAGGCAATTGGCTGTACTCAACAACTGGCTTCAGACAGCAACATCTTTCATAGTGACTTAAATTGCTGGCGATCCAGTGTTTGGAATTTTAATATTTTAAGCTAGAACGTGGTTTGGATTAGGCTGTGCGAACCCGGTGGTTGTGCTTTATTCAAAACATTGTCGTTAAATAAACCACGGTGTGTCACAAAGTATGAATCAAAACTCGTTGCTCAGTTTAATTCACCTGTTTATTCTAGTTCAGGTGAAGTTGGCACAACTTAAAGTTGTCAAGTTTTTAAAAAATACTGGTCTAATTGCTCTCATGGGCTCTAATTTTCCTGGTTTTCTTGGTTTTAAACCAAGATAAATAAGCAAATATTGATGTTAAATAAAATAATTAGTTCGTATAATTTTATGTATTTTTTTCATAAACTGAAAAGTACAGCTTGTCCTAGAATTACAATCATTCTTATAGTAGCTGTTCAAAGTTACAACTGCATTAAAGTGGCTTATGAGTGTTTTTCACACTTACAACTGTTGCAACATCACCCTGGTCATGTCACATGATCAAAATTCAGACACTTGGCCACTGGTTCATATTTATGATGGTTGCTGGGTCCTGGAATCATGTAATTCACCTTTTGAGAACTTCTGACAAATGGGAGAAGCCAGTTTCCCTTAACAACCATATTACTATTTTAAAAACTGCAGTGATTCCCTTAACAAACTGTGGCAAGAAAGTTCGAACAAAACTCACTTCACAACGGTCTCGCTCAGCAACATAAATGTTGGGCTCTATTGTGGTTGTAAGTCAAGGACTCCCCTGAAGTTAAATGCCTCTGGTGCCTGGGGGACTTGAAGGCATGCTGTTCCTATAGTTAATAATTGTCTAAATTTGGAAACAGTATGCTTTCAAGTATCTCTGGCATGAGAGACATTTTAACTATTTTTCAGTTTAGTAAAAAAATATATAGTAGGAAAACAATACGCCTTCAAGTATACAAGGTATAAGGCGTGTGTTTATCATTTGTCAGTTTATAAAAACAAAATACAAAACAGATTCACTTAACAATCGTATTAACCAGGGCTGGGCTGCTGGGGGTTTGCAGGGGTTCAGGAGAGCCCCTAACTAAGATTCTGTGCAGTTTGGAGAACCCCCAAATCCTACTCTTGGCTGGCCCCACACACTCTCCCCCTCCCCACCAGTTCGCACCTATTCGCTAGAACCAGTTGTTAACATTCTAAGCAGTTCAGAGAACCGGTTGTTAGAAGAAATTACTGGACTAATCCTGTAAGGAAGGCAGGAAGGAAACATTCTGGTGTTGCTTACAGAAACTGCCTTTCCGTTAACCCTTATTACAGTCTTGACAGGACTAGACTTCCTGTCTCTAGAATGTATCTGGAGTTTTTTCCCCTCCTTTGCTGGTACTTTGCTTGTGTGGAGCGACCATTTAAAGTTACAATGGCACTGAAAAAAGTGACATGACCATTTTTCACACGACTGTTGCAGCATCCCCACAGTTATGAGAGGCCAAGCAAGGAGATGCGTGCCTCGATGTGAGAGATATTGAGTTGGCCAAACCCAGCCAATAACATGACCACCAAACCATGTCCACCTAGTCGCACGACCACCAAGCCACACCCACAGGACCAGTTAAAATTTTTGAATCCCACCCCTTCTCCCAGGAGCCCCCATGTGGCCCATTTTGGATGCAGATATGTACAGGGCCCTCATGGAGGCTCAGGGAAGGCGAAAATGTAAGGTGACCAATCGTCCTCCTTTAGGGAGGACAGTCCTTCTTTTGTAAGTTCTGTCCTCTCTTGAAAAGTGTCCTCCTACATGTCCTCCTTTTTGATATTTGAAGACTAACATGTAAATTTCCGTATTTGATCGATGCCGATACAATCCATTGTGTGTGATGTGACGTATTTGTATTTGACATGACTATTTGTCAAGGCTCGGTACAGTGCGTCGAGACGCGATTATGAGGTGCGTGCACTCCCCACAGGAGAATTGTTTTGAGAGACTGCGCCGCGCGTAAGTGGTTTTCTTTTTTTCTTTTTTCCAATTTATTTGTGTCTCCTTCTCATTGTAAAAAAGTTGGTCACCTTAGAAAATGGGCCTCCCGGAAGTTCGGGAAGGCCAGAAATGGGCCCATTCCCAGCTTCCAGAGAGCCTCCGGAGCCCAGGGAGGCCGTTTTCGCCCTTCCAGAGGCTCCGGTGCCCAGGGAAGGCAAAAACATCCTCCCCCCTGACAGTGGTGCAGGAGGCCAACGAGGCCACACCCACCATAGCCACACCTACCCAGCAACTGGGCAGAGAACCCTTTGCTAAATTTTTTGAAGCCCACCACTGAGTGTTACTAATTTAACAATTGAAGTGACTCACTTAACAACAATGGCAAGGAAGATCATGAAATGGAGCAAAATTCACTGAAACCGATGTTCCACTCAGCAACAAAAATGTTGGGCTCAATTTTGGTCATAAGTCAAGGACTACCTGTATCCAGTCGGCCTTCCTCGGTTCCTGGAAGCACAACTTCAACATTTGTCAAGGAAGGAAGGACAAAGGGACAGCTACAATTTTTACTAGCAAGCAGTCCATTTGCAAACACAACTTTCGACCTATGTACAAATCTGGTTTAAAGGCAGAGTTAGATGTTCTTACCCGGGGAACTGCCTATAAATAAAATTATTATCTTGAAATGTGGTTGTGTGTATAATGTGGAAATCTCGGGGAAAACCTTCCTTTGTCCTTTGCCAAATCTCTCTCTCTCTCTCTCAGGTTAAATATTTGTTTTTCTAAAGCTCAGAAACTGACGCCACCATCTGTGTTTTATCTGTTTAGCAAGGAAGGCAAACCACCTCTATAGGTAGGCCTTGACTTACCCCAAATTTCTGTGGCTAAGTAGGACATTTGCTAAGTGAGTTTGGCCTCATTTCATGACCTTCCTTGCCATAGTTATTAAGTGAATCACTGCAGATGTTAAATTAGCAACACCGTTGTTAAGTAAATCCGATTTTCCCATTGACTTTGCCTGTCAGAAGGTCCCAAAAGGGGATTGCATAACCCCAGAACAACTACAATGGTCATAAATGTGAGTCGGTTGTCAAACATTTGAATTGTGATCAACTGACCATGGGAATGCTGTCGTAAATGTGAAAAATGGTCATAAGCCACTTTTTTTCAGTGCCATTGTAAGTTCGAATGGTCACTAAATGAACTGTTGTAAATTGAGGACTACCTGTATTTAATTTTACCTCTAAAATATCCCATCAATCCAAGACCCTAATATGATTGATAGTAGTGTTTTGCTCCTTGTATGGCTGCTGCATCTGGGGCCGATGTGCAGGTGAATAGTTGCTAGGATGTGAGAGGCAAGACTTTTATTCTTGCCTTCAAATATCTTGTACTTGAATAAATAATATTTAGATACAGAAAGAACTGAAGCTCAGATATATGTCTGAAAGGACTTGCATCCTTTATTCAGAACCCAGGTGGGACCGAGAAACTATAATTTAAATTCTCCGGGACAAGGCTCCCGAAGGAAATATAAAATTTATTGTGGTTCCTAGTCTGTTTTGTCTGTCGGGGGAGAAATTAGATATTCTACACCGGATTTCTTCCTGCAGATTAGCTATAGATTAGCAGAATGGAAGACAGGAAATATAGAATTTAATAAACCTAGGGCTAGTCGCTGAACACAAGGAGCAGCAGTGCAATTATGCAGTTACATAAACAGGGAAAGTTTGAATGAGAAAGTCCCTTTCAAAAGTCTACGGATATTGGCAATTTAGTGATATACAGTAAAAAGAGTTTATTGGGAGGAATCAAGAAGGGAAGACAGAAATAATGTTCCATAATTCTAAATAATAATCTAGCTAATCCACTTAATTATTGCCTGCCTGTCTGAGACATTACGTATAGGTAGTCTTTGGGGCACAATTGAGCCCAAAATTTATGCTGCCCTGCAAAACATCTGTTCAGCGAGTTTGCCCCATTTTTATGACTTTTCTTGCCACCATTGTTAAGTGAATCGTTGCACTGTTAAGTTCATAACACGGTCATTAAGTGAATCTAGATTCCCCCCATTGAAGGTCACAAAAGGCGATCACGTGACTCCCGGGACACTGCAACCATCATAAATGTGACTCAATTGTCAAGCATCTGAACTTTGATCATGCTGCAATGGTCATAAGTGTAAAAAACGCTCATAAGCCACTTTTTCCAGTGCCGTTGTAACTTTGAACAGTTGTAAGTCAAGGACTACCTGAATTCACCGAAAGTGCAGATGGAAAGGCTAGAGAGAGAGAAAGAATTATCTGGCTCCCCTTGCTCAAATTTTGGGAGGCAGGCCCAACCTTATGATTCCTCTCACCTCTTATTCTTCCTCTTTCTCTCTTGTGAATGCTGTTCTTTATACAGGTAGTCCTCGACTTACGACCACAATTGAGCCCAAAAAATTCTGTTGCTAATCAAGGCAGTTCTTAAGTGAGTTTTGCCCCATTTTACAGCCTTTCTGGCCAAAGTGGTTAAGTAAATTGCTGCAGTTGTTAAGTTAATAGCGTGGTTGTTATGCAAATCTGGCGTCCCCGTTGACTTTGTTCGTCAGAAAGTCGCAAAAGGGGATCACATGACCCCGGAACACTGTAATCGTCGTAAGTAGATGCCCGTGTAGGACATGACCTGACTGAGCCCGAGGGAGGGGTCAAACGCGTCATAAGTCACAAGTGCCTGCGTGCCCACAAAAGACCTAAGCCCACCATGAATGCCTTCTTATCTCCCTCTCATTTCCCTTTTCTGTTAGTAGGCCAGATTCTTGTAGAGAACTGAAGACTGCAATAATTTTTTATGCACATTTGAATTGCCTAAATCTCCTGATTTCCCGGCACTTAACAGCCAATGGCCAAACATCCAAATTTTGATCACGTGACCATGGGGCCACTGCAATGGTCATAAGTGTGAAAAATGATCATATAAGTCCCTTTTTTTCAGTGCTGTTGTGACATTGGACGGTCACTAAATGAACCATTGTAAGTCAAGGACTACCGATACTATGTTATAGCTCGAGGAAACAGTGAAAGCCAACCACTTCAGGGAAACTGACTTTCTTTGGTTACTTAGGAAGGAAAGCTTCTGCCACACCTCTTTGACGCAGGCCAACTAAGGAAACAGATACCACAAGAAATTTAGCCCAGACTTGGCTGGAGTTGAGCAACATCCGAATTGAAATAAATAAAATACCAGACTATATATTGGTATAAGTTCTAATGCAGATAATGTTCCATTTGTGACCACAAGTGGAACCCGAATTTCTATTGCTAAGCCAGGCCATTGTGAAGGGACTCACAATTTTACAACCTCTTCCCTTCACAGTTGTTAAGCAAATCGTGGCAAACGGCTAAATCAATCGACTGTGGCCATCCCCACCCCCTCCCTGAAGAATGAAATATTTGGGGGGATATTAAAAGAGGCAGAATATTATATTTCCCCAAAGGAGAAATGGAGAAACATGTTCTTAGAAGTAGAAAGCAGCCCCTTGTCTTTCTTAATAGCCCACAGCAGATAAAGAGCTTATTGAAAGAGGAAGTCCGCCATCTAGATGGCTCCATTCATAAGCGAAGCAAATACCGCCTGGCAGAAATACCGCCATCCATTCAAGACAGGATATTTCAAAACCCCTCACAGCAATTTCGACAGCTAACAAAAGCAAGAGTGACAGCATTAGAGCAAGCAGCCCTTCACCCCCCAAAATTGAACACAGGTCATAGCCATCCGCCACAATAAGAATTACCCACAACCATTTAGCAAAAGAAATTTAAAAACTCCTTCATTGCACAACCCCCAGAACCGTTCAAACTTCAAAGTCACAGAAACCTATAAAGATCCACCCACTCATTCAACCATTTGGTCAGCTGTTACAGACCCACACGCTGCTGGTCACCATACTATAAAAAAGATGCTGAGACTTTGGAAAAAGTTCAGAGAAGAGCAACTAAGATGATCAAAGGCCTGGAGACTAAAACATACGAAGAACGGCTGCAGGATTTGGGTTTGGCTAGTCTAAAGAAAAGAAGAATTCGGGGTGACACGATAGCGGTCTTCCAGTATTTGAGGGGCTGCCACAAAGAAGAAGGGGGTCAAATTATTCTCCAAAGCACCAGAAGGCAAGACAAGAATCAATGGATGGAAACGAATCCAGGAGAGAAGCAACCTGGAATTAAGGAGAAACAGTGTGGACAATTCACCAGTGGAACAGCTTTGCCTTCAGAAGTTGTGGGTGCTTCAATACTGGAGGTTTTTAAGATGAGTTTAGAGACAGTCACCTATCTGAAATGGTATAAGTTCTCCTGCTTGAGCAGGGGGCTGGACTAGAAGACCTCTCTTCTCTTCTCTTCTCTTCTCTTCTCTTCTTCCATTCCATTCCATTCCATTCCATTCCATTCCATTCCATTCCACTCCATCTATTCTATTCTATTCTATTCTATTCTATTCTATTCTATTCTATTCTATTCTATTCTATTCTATTCTATTCTATTCTATTCTATCCCATTCCATTCCATTCCATTCCATTCCATTCCATTCCATTCCATTCCATTCTATTCTATTCTATTCTTTCCAATCAGCCTCCATGTTATTTCCAGCGTCTTTCTCCCATCTTGAAACCGAACCAGATGGATTTTATTTCCAACACAGCTAAACCATTAGGGGAAATATATCCTACATGAAGAAGTAAGATAAGAGAGCCGCTGTGGTCCAATAGTGGTTTAGGCATCCGGCTAGAAAGAAGATTGTGAACTCTGGTCTTGTCGTGGGCATGCAGACAGCTTGGTGACATTGGGACCAGTCATTTCCTCTCAGTCCTAGGAAGGCGACAACGGAAAACCACTTCTGAAGAAATGTCAAGAAATCTGCAAAGACTTGTCTGGGCCATTTCCAAGAATCAGACATGATTGAACAGAAGGAGAAAGGAGAAGTAAGATAAATTGTTTGACTAATTTTTTTTTTCCTGGGAAGAGTGAAGATCACTAACAGCGAATGTTAGTTGATGATTCATAACAAGAGAACTAACCTTAGACCAGTGGTGGCCAACCGGTGAGCCGCGGCCCACTGGTGGGCTGTGAGAAATTTTTGGTGGGCCGCAGAGAAATCTCACCCCCAGAGCACCCCCACAAAGCAATTAATCCAGGCTGCACCGCCCACATGGCCCACAGGAAACCTCCTGCCCACTCACTCCTTATTCAGCAAACTTGCCTGCTAAATTTCTATTTTTCCTTTTTCCGACCATCATCTGTTCTTGCTGTGCTGGGAGATTTAGATTAGCTAGGAAGCAGAAAATGGTTAGATTTCTTGCTTTCTAGCTAGGCTTTAGATCTTCGGCTCTGCTTTTAAGTACAGCCGAGCCTCCCTTAGAACTGAAGGTTTGCTTGCGAGCAAATTCAGTGCAGACTAACGGCAAGCAAATTTGTGAGACTGAGCTAGCCAATGGCAGATAGATCACTGAATGATTCCGTGACCAACTCAATCTGCCTGCTTTGCCTGATTTTTGGTAAAAGTTGCTCTCTTTTTTTATTATTAAAAATTCAATATTTGTTGAAAATTCAATATGTGTTGTGAGTTAATTTTGTGAGTTTGCGTGCTAGCAAATTTTAGCCTGTGACAGACTAAGCTAGCCAATGGCAGATAGATAGATCTCTGAATGAATCTGTGATTCTGTAAGCAACTCAATCTGCCTGCCTGCTTTGCCTGATTTTTGGTTAAAGTTGCTCTTTCTTAAATAAAAAATTCAATATACATGCATGGTATGTTGTGAGTTAATTTTGTGAGTTTGCGTGCTATCAAATTTTATGAGTTTGTTTGCAAGCAAATTTTATGTGACAGACTGAGCTAGCCGATGGCAGATAGATAGATCTCTGAATGAATCTGTGATTCTGTGAGCAACTCAATCTGCCTGCCTGCTTTGCCTGAAATCAATTTCTCTCTCAAGTGGGAGGGAGAAAGGGTGAAACCATTAGTCAGATGGGGTTATGGCACAAGGACAAGAGACAACGTATTCAAATGAATGATGGAATGTTTGAATAATAAAAAAAGAGAGAGGGACTATGTAACAGTATAACTGAGTTGGAAGGGACTTTGGAGGTCTTCTAATAAGCCAACCCCCTACTCAAGCTGGAGACATATACCCGTGATGGCGAACCTATGGCAAGCATGCCACAGGTGGCACGCAGAGCCATTTGTGCCGGCCTGTGAGCTGCAGGCAAACTTACTTCACTGCACATGCACGCACCTCGCCTCTGATTTTCGGGCCTTTTTCGGCCTGCCAGAGGCTTGAGGGAAACCTCTGCAGGCTTTGCAGGATGAAAAATAGGCCCGTTTCATCACTTCCTGTATTTCCGGAAATACCGGAAGTGGCAAAACGGGCCCATTTTTCAACCTGCAAAGCCTGCAGAGGCTTCCCTCAAACGTCTGGCAGCCCGAAAAAGGCCTCAAATGGGCCAAAAATCAGCTGGGAGGCACAGTGTAAGTAAGCGGCGGCGGGGGGGGAATCGCATGCACATGGGACAGGGGGGCTGCATGCATTATCTTCTGGGTGCTGGCACACAAGTGCGTGTGAGCCCAAAAAGGATAGGAGCCCCAAAAGGTTAGCCACCACTGCTCTATACCAAGGTTCTCAACCTTGGCTACTTTAAGACTTGTGGACTTCAACTCCCAGAGTTCTTCAGCCAGCCGTGATGCAAACCCATGCTGGCTGAGGAATTCTGGGAGTTGAAGTCTACAAATCTTAAAGTAGCCTAGGTGAGAGATCCCTAGTATAGGGCAGCATAACTGGCTGAGGAATTCTGGGAGTTGAAGTCCACAAGTCTTAACATTGCCAAGTTTGGGGACCCCTGGTATAGGGTCTCCTGCTTGAGCAGGGGGGTGGATTAGAAGACCTCTAAGGTCTTCCAAGTCTGTTATTCTGTTATGTCAGAGGTCTTCAAACTTGACAGCTTTAAGACTTATGGACTTCAACTCCCAGAATTCCTCCTCCAGTCATGTTAGCTCAGGAATTCTGGGAGTTGAAGTCCACAAGTCTGAAACTTGCTAAGTTTGAAGACCTATGTGTTATGTAGTCACTTGTTCTGGTAAGCATAATAGCTTGTGACTAATAGTTTCACCTTTTCTCCTTCCCATTTGCCTCGTTTAGGAGAGAAATCAACTTCACAACATTATAGGCACCTTGCCTCCTCTCCCCCACTCCTTCATTTCCATGTTCCACAATCCAGAACATTAGAGGCCAGTTCTGGACCTTCTGCTGCGTGACACCACCGTCAACAACTGGAGCCTTCTCTTTTCAAGATGACCCTTGACCAGCTACTTCAACCTCTCTTCATTTGATGTCCTGATCATCTCCACTACCTTTCCAGGTTATCCGAATCTTTCCTAATGAGGAGCCTCCCAATCAGGTTAGTATGTCATCAGTTGGATGCCTTCTTTGCTTCCTTGGAGGGCCTCCAAGGCTGAGACATCATGAAAGCAGATGTTACAGCAAACCAGAAACTGATCGAAACTAGTTACAGGGAAGCAAGAGTCATAGGAATGCATGCCCACAGGACAATCCCATGATGACATAATGCTCATTCTCAAATGTTGAAGGAAGAAAAAGAAGGAAGAATTATCATAGGAATATCATTCCTTCTCCTCCTCCTCCTCATGTACAGATACTTATTTGGCATAAATTAATATTTGGAGAGGACACATAGGATCCAGATCCTTGGTGGTTATGTTTGCATGTTTGTGTGAATATCCAGATGCTTGTAGGCTGTTGAGAGTCATGATCCAGGATCCTGAAGATGGAGGAAAACAGGATGACCTGCGCAGGTGGGTCTCAGCCTTGATGACATCACCCACAACATTTTATTTATTTGTTTATTTATTTGTATCCCACCTTTATTATTTTTACAAATAACTCAAGGCAGGGAACACATGCAACAGATCTTCCCCTTCTTGTTTTCCATACAACAACACGACTGTGAGGTGATTTGGGCTGAGAGAGAATGACTGGCCCAAGAACACGCAGCCGGTTTTCATGCCTAAGGCAAGACTAGAACTCACCTGCTCCTGGTGATTGGTTGAAAGTCACCCAGCCATCTTTCATGCCTAAGGTAAGACTAGAACTTACCTTCTCCTGGTGATTGGTTGAAAGTCACCCAGCTGTTTTTCATGCCTAAGGTGAGACTAGAACTCACAGTCTCCTGGGAATTGACTCAACATTATCCAGCTGGTTTTCATGGCTAAGACTAGAACTCACAGTCATCTGGTTATTGATCCAGTCACCCAATCATCTTTTGTGTCTAAGATGGGACTAGAATTCACCATCTCCCAGTTTCTAGCCAGATGTCTTATCTCCTAGACCAAAATGGCTCTTGAGTCTTGTCAAGGAGACTATAGGGATGTAGACATGCAATTACTAGGTGCTGAGTTATACCTAGCAGGCCAGGTACCTGTGTTTGCATTCAATGCATTTTCCCTCAACTTTCCATAAACAACGTCAAGGGCACAGCATGTAGCTCCTTGACAGTGTCTGTCATATAATCCCTAAAGTTAAACAAAAATCTTTAGCAGGTGGAAAATTGTGTGGGTGTGTGGGTGTGTGGGTGTGTGTGGTCCCTCAATGCCAGCTGAGCAAATCCTAGCTCTGCTATTTTGAAAGAGGAAGGAAGTCATCTAACACATTGTTTCTGATTATTCCCATGTGGGTAGTTCTATGAAGAAAGTGAGAGGAGGAAGAGGAGGAGGAGGAGGAGACAGAGGGTTCTGTGAAAAAAGTTTTGGAGAATCAGTGGGATTTGAATCTTGGAAATGAAACAAAAAGTATTCCCCCACCCCTGGGACAGTAGAAATGGGGAATAACTGTAGGAACCTATGGTCTTTATGAAAAGCATCAGTTCTTTATTTCTTTTTCTTGCTAAAAATCATGTTTTGCTAACTGGAGAGAAGAGGGTTACATCAGGTTAGAATAATTTAGAGCTTCGGAAGGAAATTCTTGTTTTACTGAAGTTTGTTTTTCTGGTCCTGAGGATGTGGGGTGGGGGAACTACATCTGGAGATTTCAACACCTCACAGCTGCTTTGGATAAATCGCTAGTAAAGGAATGCAACTTTATTTTAGAGAAAACACTTAGGTTAATTGGCAAATGTAAGTAGGTTGTATAACACAGTTGAGTAGAGTTCTACTCCTTCGACCTGTCTGCATGCCAAGCCTTGCCAAATGCCGTGTGGGAAATATTTGGGCAGGAGGGTTCACAGACATGACCTTCTCCAAATATCTCTAGGCCACAAGCACTGCGGTCTTTGTGGTTAATTGTGGACTTCAATGTGATATGGTATAATCTCTAATAAGCCTCAGGCTGGGGATTTTCCCGAAACCAGCCACCAAGTTCTGCTAAATGGTAGTGTTATTAGAAATTGAAACTCTGGGTTTTTCCATAAAGTTTTATTAACTTCTTTCAGGCATAGTGGTGCATGTTCTGATGTTCTCCATAGTTTGAGGTCAATTCACCCCAAAAGTGATAGAGAATGAGCCGTGTCGTGATTATGGAATTATGTAGGCCCAGAAAGACACAGACTCCAACGGATAATTAAAACTGCAGAAAAAAATGATTGCAACCAACTTGCCTTCCTTCGAGGACCTGTATGCTGCACGAATCAAAAAGAGGGCTGTGAAAATATCTACAGACCCCTCACATCCTGGATATAAACTGTTTCAACTCCTTCCCTCAAAATAACACTATAGGGCACTGCACACCAGAACAACTAGACACAGGGACAGTTTTTGTCCCAAATGCCATCACTCTGCTAAACAACTAACTTCCACAACACTGTCAAACTACTTAGTAAGACTGTATTACTGTTATTCTTCTCATCCTTCCTATTACCTATCTCTTCCAACTTATGACTATAGCCATGTTGCTTGTATCTTTACAATTTATATTGTTTTGTTTTCCTAGTATGTTTTGATTGTGCATTAGTAACCTATGATTATCACTCAGTGTTGTATCTTATGATTCTCGATGAATGTATTTTATTTTTATTTTTTCTTATGTACACTGAGAGCATATGCATGAAAGACAAATTTCCTTGTGTGTCCAATCACACTTTGCCAATAAAGAATTCTATTCTATTCTCTTCAGATTTATTCACTCCCCAGGTCAAATACTGAGTGTTACAAAATATAGAAGAGAATATTTGTAGCTCAGGGTTGAACTGTGGGGTCCTTGGTGGTCTCTAACCTTGGAGGCTTTCTTGCAGATGTTTCATTACCCAACTAGGTAACATCATCAGTGCTAGAAGAAGTGGGGTTTACTCTCTGTTTATATACAAGTATATAACACTGTGGTACCAACACTAACAGGGAAAGTCTCAACACTGTTTTTTTTCCCTATCATCGTGACCAGAACTGGATGCTGTATTCCAAGTGTGGTGTTGTCACCAGTGCAGTGTAAAGCAGTACTAACAATAGACAATCATGTATCTGGCTCCAGCTACCTAGTGACCATATGGCTTGAACACATATGTGCAGAGTCCTAAACAGGGGTGGGATTCTACCAGTTCGCACCTATTCGCTAGAACTGGTTGTTAACATTCTAAGCAGTTCGGAGAACCAGTTGTTAGAAGAAATTACTGGGCTAATCCTGTAAGGAAGGCAGAAAGGAAACATTCTGGTGTTGCTTACAGAAACTGCCTCTCCGTTAACTCTTATTACATTCTTGGCAGGACTAGACTTCCTGTCTCAGGAACTTCTCTGGAGTTTTTCCCCCCCTCCTTTGCTGGTACTTTGCTTGTGTGGAGTGACCATTCAAAGTTACAATGGCACTGAAAAAAGTGACTTCTGACCATTTTTCACACTTATAACCATTGCAGCATCCCCACCCCAACTGAGAATTATTGAACAGTGGGGACAAGTTGGAGGTGTTAAAGGACATTTATTTACGTTTTGGATTTTGTTACGTTTGTGTTACACTCCGGGTCATCACAGGGAGCGTGCATAAGCTCACCAATGTGCCTACCTAATATCCTCTTTTATTCATACCTATTTCATGTAATCATAATCATGTTCTAACTATATCTGTTATATCTGTTATCTAATACATGCTTGACAAATAAAATAAATAAATAAATCCCCCCCCCACTTGCATTCTCAGACAACTTTTGCTCCGAAGAAAAGGCAAATGTGTGCTCTCATGAATGAATAGCTGGGCAGATCTGGTTGTCATAACAACCAATCCCAAACACACCATGGTCTCCTGGCCTGCCTCTGAGGACACAATCAATTGTCTCCTCTCCTGCAGAACTAAAAAGCCCACTGTTAGATGCAGACTCAGAAAGGTGTGGGCTGCACAATCCCAAAACAACATTTCCAGGAAATATTTGCAAAAGGGCTATTGTGCGCTGTTGTTGTGGATGCAAATGCTAGATCCCTCTGCTGTTTTTAGCTGCTGGTATGTTCCTTTCTTTTTATAACTTCAGCAAACAAGTGTCAAAGCTGGTAGCTCCAAATATATCAATCCGAGAATAAGATTGAAGGTAGAAATAATTAGATTTGTGCTGCAGCCATGCTAGGGTGGTATACAGTGGGACATGATTCTATTACAAGGAAAATAGAATAGCATCTTTGTTTAACTTGGGTATAAAGTTTATTTATATTTTATGTATTTATTTATCGGTCCTTAGCATGGACTACATCACGTTTACAGGAAGCGAGATGGCCTTGTTTCTCTGTCCAATATTAACCAGCACAAAGATCAGCTGGTGATGCCTAGAAAAATTCATCAGATATATATAACTACCACATTGTCAACTTTTTAAAAGAATCATAAAAATCAGCAAGGTGGGTTTCTTCCCCAAATTGTGAGACGAGGAATGTGCAGTTTTTAATGAATATAACATATTTTAAGCATACAAACAGGATTAAAAATGAATATGAAAATAGAACCGTAATGATAATAATATCACTATGAAACTAACAAAGGGGCTTTAATTCAAATTATTTTCTCTTCTTCTTCCTCCTCCTCCTCCTTTCACTTTCATGTTATTACTCTGATATTACAAACACTTTGTGGGAACCAGAACGAGCTTGTCGGGAGCAAAAGAGGAATAGGAATCATACAGAAAACATTCCTGACATAATACTTGCATTTTTCTGAGAACCCACGATATACAGTGCAGCGATGCTGCCACTATTTAACAAAAACTTTGTTTGGGTGTTTTTTTTTTAAACCAAGGATAATAAGAATACAGCAATTACATTTTTATTGAGTACATTTTTGAGAGGAAAAGATCTGTTCCAGACTCGGACCTGGAGGTCTGGAGTAAATAAGGTGTTGTAGGAAAAGTAGGAGTGACGTCTATCGAGACGCTACATCAAAGAGTGTCTCAAAAATGCTATCCAAAAACATCTGTTAGGGTCTCCCAGAGGGAGCGGGGCTGCCTCCTTTTTTCTAACTTTGGGAAGTTTTTGTGGGAGGGAAGGAAGAAAATGGCATTGCTCTCCGTTTGCTGTGCAAATCCCCTGGTGCAGTCCGAAGCCAACAGAAGCTGCATTCTGGTGCTTCCAGAGGCTGAAAACATCTCATGCGAATAAATTGCAATTATGAAATAAAGCCAAGAAGCTTTTTTTCAACACAGAGGTAAAATCAGTGATGTCTGTTTGATGTGGGTGGCTCAGCCCACTTCAGCCATTTCAAGGTCAGCCAAACCAAGGGATAACCCCTAACAAGTGTGACTATTTCTTCAGAACTAGGTGGTGAAGACATGCCTTTCTGGTTGTTTCAACGGCACGGCGGTCACAAATCCAGATTCTCCGCTTCCTTGAATGGCCAACACTGGCGATTTCTGAGGAGCAATTTGGATTATTCCAGAGAGGCCTTCCTTCCTTCAGGCGAGAGCATCCTCACCCAACCGGCAAGGGGACCTAGCCCTCTTCTTCTCTCTGAGAAACCTATGAATTTTCTCAGAGCAGCCCAGAGATCCAGAAAGAGGTTAACCGAGCCACAGAGCAACACTTCGAAGCTCGGCCTGATGAGCCAAACCCAAAAGGATCACATTGCTCAAGTTGAATACTGCCTCAGCCAACACCCTTTAGCACTCTACCCAAATTTTCAAGAAAGCATCCCTGCAGAGGTGAGAACATGCATTTTTGCTCACGTTTTTACAAAGGTATTTCAATAATAGTTATAGTAGTCACATATGAGCACTGATGATGATACCTAGTTTGGTAATGAAAGGTCTGCAAAAAAGTACCCAAGCTCAGAGAGCACCAAGGACCCCTAACCCTCTTCTTCTTCTTCCTCTTCTTCTTCTTCTTCCTCCTCCTCCACAAACCCCACTCCCTTCTGGCACTGATGATATTACCTAGTATGGGTAATGAAACATCTGCAAGAAAACATCCAGGATAAGAGAGCACCGAGGACCCCACGTCCTCCTCCTCCCCGTCTCCCTCTCCACAAACACCACTCCCTTCTAATACTGATGCTGTTACCTAGTTTGGTAGTGAAATGCCTGCAAGAAAACAACCAAACCCAGAGAACTCCAAGGACCTCACCTTTCAATCCTGAGCTACAAATATTCTGCTTTATTAGAGTCATATTTCCATTGTTGAGCAGGGTTTCTCAACCCTGGGTACCTCAGTTCCTAGAATTCTCCAGTCAGCTGGTTGCAGAATTCTGGGAGTTGAAGTCCACACTTCATCATTAAATGGTCAAGACTGAGAAACACTTTTCTAATCTATTGTCTCATCCACTCCTTAGTCTCTAAACCTCTAAAACTACATTTAGTGGGGTGGAAAGTTAGGGTGCTTGGGCAAATAAAGAATGTAGCTGGGGTCTGAGGACCTGACCCCCTTATCATTTTTACTAAAGACTATATTTAATGTATAGTTTAATTTATACCAAGTATTTTTTTTTCCTGCCAAGACGAGTCTCAGGACTTATGACTCATAATAAACTATAAATTCTGACAGGCATTTTGAAAAGACAGAGATTCCTATTTATGGTGGCAAAGAAAATCCCTTGACTTGGTGCATGAATGACATTAACATGGAAGTCTCGGGGTAAATTCCCAGCTGGATTTTTTTGTTTTTTTTAAAAAAGAAAGTTGCTTGACAAGAAAGAGAAACTAAATGTTGCTTTGTAAGTGCTGACCTGCCAGTTTCCCAGACCAAGGGCATCTTTGGAAGAAAAGAAGAACTAGCGGGGACATGATAGCAGTGTTCCAATATTTGAGGGGCTGCCACAGAGAACAAGAGGATCCACCTGCTTTCCAAAGCACCAGAAGGCAGGAGAAGAAGTAAGGGATAGAAATTAATCAAGGAGAGAAGCAACCTTAGAAGTAAAGAGAAAGAAGAAAGGTCATAAAATGGGGGGCAAATCTCACTTCACAACTGTCTTAGCAACGGGCACAATTGTGTAGTTGTATGTTGGGGACTAGTTGCTATACAATAGGTAGAATAGAATAGAATAACAGAGTTGGAAGGGACCTTGGAGGTCTTCTAGTCCAACCCACTGCCTAGGCAGGAAACCCTACACCACTTCAGACAAACGGTTATCCAATCTCTTCTTAAAAACTTCTAGTGTTGGAGCATCCGCAACTTCTGGAGGCAAGTTGTTCCACTGATGAATTGTTCTCACTGTCTGGAAATTTCTCCTTAGTTCTACGTTGCTTCTCTCCTTGATTAGTTTCCACCCATTGCTTCTTGTCCTGCCCTAGGATGGGACTTCGATGGCAACGCTGGACCTGCCAACTTGCTTCTTTTGACTTCCCCCTATGGAGACTGTGGAAACATCTCAGTTGCCAGATGTCCATCAGGAGAACATCTCTGTGGGGAGCAAGGCAATGGCTGGCTGGTCCCTCCAGGCACCATGGACCTTATTCTAGAAGCAAGGCAGGCTGAGGAGCTGCTGGACACAATGTCCTACCCAAAGGGGCTGCAGAAGTCAGTTTGATGGACCAAGGATCTGTTTCAGGGCCACCTCTACCATCAGACAGAACGAGCCAGGACAAGAGATGGGACAACCATTTGTCTGAATTGGTACAGGGTCTCCTGTTTGAGCAGAGGGTTGGACTAGAAGACCTCCGAGGTCGCTTCCAACTCGGTTATTCTGTTATTCATGAATGGGAACCAAGCTAGTAACCTCTCTCAGCCTGATTCCTGCACCTCTAAGCAAATCCCTAGGCCCGTGATGGCGAACATATGCCACGCGTGCCAGAAGTGGCATGCAGAACCCTCTCAATGGGCACACGCATCATCACCAGCTGCTCTTCTGGTTTCTGGCACATGTGTGCCAGCCAGCTGGTCTTTGCAGGTGCTGGAGGGCTGGAAAACAGCTAGAAAACTGCCCCCCAAAACAGCCGTTTTCAGGCCTTTTTCGGGCCAAAAATGGCTCAAAAACGGCCTAGAAAACAGACAAAACCAGACTGTTTTTTGGGCTGATTTCAGGCCAAAACAGCTTGAAAACAGCCCTCAAAACACCCCCAAAACAGGCATGCATGGACCTGCCGGCTGGCGTTTCCAATGCTCTGGCACACGCACATGCATGTGCATACAGATGCATTCCGGTTTGGGCACTCAGTGCCAAAAAGGTTTGCCATCACTGCCCTAGGCCATGTTTCCATGGCAACCTTTGCAGAAAAAGACAGGAAAGCATATTCACATATGAAGGTGAGGAAAAAGGTCAGGTGTGGAAGTGTGGAAGTGACAAAGGCTTCCCATTTATGGACCGCGGAGTCCTCCGTCATTGCTTCTGGCATAGAGATAGTCCTCAACTTACAACGGTCCATTTAGTGACCATTCCACTTTGGAAAAAAGTGACTTATGACCATTTTTCACACTTACGACCATTGCAGCATTCCCCGTGGTCACGTGATCAAAATTCAGACGCTTGGCCCCTGACTCATGTTTATGACGGTGGCCGTGTCCCAGGGGTGTGTGTGTGGGTCATGCAATCCCCTTTTTGTGACCTTCTGACAAGCAAAGTCAGATTTCACTTAACAACTGCAGTGATTCACTTAACAGCTGTGGCAAGAAAGGTCACAACATGGAGCAAAGCTCACTTAACAACAGTCTCGCTTGGCAACAGGAATTCAGGGCTCCATTACAGTCATAAATTGAGGACGACCTCTGTCTTCGCCTCAGAAAAAGAAGCATGCGTGTGGGAAGGACACGCTGATTTTTCATGATATGGAATTGTCAGAAGACTTATTTGAGGTTCCAGCTTGAGCCGGAATCGCAGAAGAATAAATAAAAATGAGATCCAGACAGCTGTGAGGAAAGTAAGAAATATTTATTCCTAAAAGGAAACCGTTTGCCTTTAGGGGTAAAAATGAGGTAAAGCAACACAAAATGCAATAAAAAAAGATAGGTACATTATATTACATATACTAATCTTAAGCTGCAAGGATTTCGTATGCACAACTTTGGAAGGAGAAAAGGATACCATCAGACGGCATGGTTATAAAGAAAATAATAGACTGTATAGAGATGGACAGGCTAACGTTGAAATTAAAAGGCAAAGAAGATTCAATATATTATAGAGCCTGGGATGCCTGGGATGAGTGGTTTAGAAATAAAAATAAAATAAAATGGCAATTAGAAAAAGAATGAGGAAGTATGTAAATATGTATATATGTTATAGAAAAGACTGAAGTGTAAGATGAAATATATTGATTTGTAGCAAGAGTAAAGATGTAATGGTAATGGAATAAGTAACCATATATTGAAAAACGTAAAAATAATGAATAAACAAACAAACAGGGGAGCTTGTCCTGGGTGTGGAAGCACCTAAATGTGGATTCTAGGGTGACACTTGAGGGGTGTTTTTGTGTGGTGTGTTTGTGTATGTATGTATTCGTGTGAACATTCAGTCCTGCTGGGAGACTTAATTTAATCAAGTCTATTTGTGTTTGCAAACCTTATCCTTTGATATGTTGATTGGGTCTGGGGTTGTTTGGGAGGTTTGAGGAAGTTTGAGTTAAGGATTGTCCCCACATTTGCTATTTTTACTTGATTCATTTAGTTTCAGCTTGACTGTCAATTATCTAGTGGAGACACCACTACTCAGACCATTGTGGATTCTGTTAATGGTTTAAACCAAGGGTCTTCAAACTTGGCAAGTTTAAGACTTATGGACTTCAACTCCCAGAATTCCTCCTCCAGTCATGTTAGCTCAGGAATTCTGGGAGTTGAAGTCCACAAGTCTTAAACTTGCCAAGTTTGAAGACCCTTGTGATAGATGATGGATGGATGGATGGATGGATGGATGGGGAGATGATAAATAGACAGACAGACAGGTATAGATGATAGATCAGGGGTCTTCAAACTTGGCAAGTTTAAGACTTATGGACTTCAACTCCCAGAATTCCTCCTCCAGTCATGTTAGCTCAGGAATTCTGGGAGTTGAAGTCCACAAGTCTTAAACTTGCCAAGTTTGAAGACCCTTAGTTTAAAGGAAGATGGAAACAGTATAAAGAAGAAAATCTGTTTGGATATAAAACTTCTCACTGAATCCAGATCTTTCTGCAGAAAACACGTGCCTTCCAAACAAATTGACCTCCAAGATGGATAGAGGTCGAGTTTTGTTTACGCCAGGGTGAATTGAGGCTTTTGCCGAAATTTTATCTCTGTTCCAGGGAAGTTTTCCGGAGTTCAGAGACCCTTGGGAAGTTGTGGACTTTGTCACATTTATCACAACCCTTGCTATCTCTTAGCTGATACAGAGGGTGGATTCTCAAAAGGATAGGAAATCCCCGTGTTAAATCTCCCACGCATAAGGAATAATAAGAGAGGGGATTTTTGCTGTTATTATAACTCAAAGTTCAAGAAAAGAGGCCCCCACCGTTTATCAGCTAAATAAACAGAAAAGAGCCTCCTCTGGGTCTCTGTTTTTGGCACATTTTGTACTCTACACGGAAGTGATATTACTCTAGCTAGCATGTTCCTTATTTATTTTGAGGCTTCCGTGCACTCCGTTCACAAAGTTGTGTCTTTCCTTTTTAGGCCTGTTCCAGAATTTTCCTCCTATATCTATTTGTGGTTGAGGGTTGGTTTCAGATTACCTGGAAGCATTTTGTCTGTCCCTTGGTCACTGACCAGTTTGCACAGGAGAGCACCAAATCAGGGGATAGAATCACTGCCTTGTGCTGGCTGACACTGACCTTGGATAGCTCTTGGCAATTGGTCTGGAGCCAGACTTGGGTTCACAGAGTTCTTTTCTTTCTTTTCTTCTTTCCCTTCCCTTCCCTCTTCCCTTTCCTTCCTTCCCTTTCTTTCCTTCCTTTCCTTTCCCTTCCCTTCCTTTCCCTTCCCTTCCTTTCCTTTCCCTTCCCTTCCTTTCCCTTCCCTTCCCTTCCTTCCCTTCCCTTTCCTTCCTCTCCCTTCCCTTCCTTTTCTTCCCTTCCCTTCCCTCTTCCCTTCCGTCTTCCCATCCCTTCCCTTCCTTCCCTTCCCTTCCCTCTTCCCTTCCCTCTTCCCTTCCCTTCCTTTCCTTCTCTTCCCTTCCCTCTTCCCTTCCCTCTTCCCCTCCCTTCCCTTCCCTTCCCTCTTCCCTTCCCTTCCTTTTCTTCCCTTCCCTTCCCTCTTCCCATCCCTTCCCTTCCTTCCCTTCCCTTCCCTCTTCCCTTCTCTCTTCCCTTCCCTTCCTTTCCTTCTCTTCCCTTCCTTTCCCTTCCCTTCCTTCTTCCCTTCCCTCTTCCCTTCCCTTCCCTTCCTTTCCTTTCCCTTCTTTCCTTCCTTTTCCCCCTCCCCTATCCTCCCCTTCCCTCCCTCCCTTCTTTCCACCCTGCCCTCTACTCCCCTGTCCTTCCCTCCCCAGCTTTTCAAGGAAGTCATGAGCGTCCTGGACCCAGAGGTGGTTCCTACTGACCAAGAACCTGATGCCAACCTTGGTGGAGAATCCTGTCCTCCTATTATTCCATCCCTTCCGGAAGGCAAAAGGAACAGACAAACAAGGGCCAAACAAGTCAGCTGGTGAGTTCCAGGCCACATCCCAAACCATGATTGTCTAGTTCCCAGCCATCATCCTCCATGATTACGAAGCACAAGGGCTGCATTTCCTCAATAGGCTTGCCATAACCAAGGGATTCAGGCAGTGGCCCTATGACATATCCCAACCAGGGGTGGGATTCAAATTTCTTAACAACCAGTTCTATGGGCGTGGCCTAATTTGGGGGCATGGCTTGGTGGTTGCGTAACTGGCTGGGCATGGCTTATATGTAAATATTGTAAATATTTACGTAAATATTGGATTTTTTTATAAAAAGAGAGAGCAACTTTTACCCCAAATCTGGCAGAGCAGGCAGGCAGATTGAGTTGCTCCCGGAATCACAGATTCACTCGCAGATCTACCTTTCTGCAATCTGCTGCCTGAGTCTGCAATGAAAAATAGAAGCTTCAGTCCTAAGGAAGGTTCAGCTCTGCTCTCAGGCCGCTTCTTCCTCCCTCAAGCCCTTGGATACCACCCCTGACAGCGAAGCCTCCTGGGAGAAGGCAAAGCAGTACAAAAGCGATTTAGATTAGTTAGAAAGCAAGAAATCCATCGATTTCCTGCTTTCTAGCTAATCTAAATCGCCCGGCATAGCTGATAGTCGGAACAGCTGATGATCACGGGGAGGAAAATGGAAAAATAGCAGCTTACCAAAAATTGGGCAAAGGTACAGTGCAGGCAAGTTGGATGGTGTGGAGTGACTGGGTGGGGTGGGGCGTGTGGGGAGGGGTGGGGCCAGGCAGTGGTGTGATTTGCCAGTTCTCCGAACTGCGCGGAATAGTAACAACTGGTTCTATAGAACCAGTCGGTACCAGTAGAGTCCCACCCCTGAATTCTCAACCAAACCCAGGTGAAAGAGGCTTGCCCCTGGAACTTCTCCACCAGAGGCGCTTTCTTGCCAGTGGGAATACAAGTAGGCCTCGACTTACGACCACAGTTGAGTCCAAAATGTATGATGCTAAGCGAGACAGCTGTTAAGTGAGTTTCGCCCCCCTTTTGTGGCCTTTCTTTCCACCGTTGTTAAGTGAATCCCTGCAGATGCTCAGTTAGGAGCATGGTTGTTAAGTAAACCCGGCTTCCCCATTGACGTTGCTTGTCAGAAGGTCACAAAAGGGGATCACGGGGACACGGCAACCATCATAAGTACGAGTCAGTTGCCAAGGGTCTGAATTTTGATTGTGTGACAAGGGGGAGGCTGCCTTGGCCGTGTGAGGAACAGTCAAAAGTCCCTGGTTTCAGTGCATGCTAACTTTGAAAGGTCACTAAACGAACTGTTGTAAGTCAAAGGACCACCTGTATTTTCATCCTGGGACAGAACTGCTCAGCCACCTCCTCAAATGGCCTTTTCTTGGGACCCTTTGAAAGGTTTTTTGCCATGGTTTTAGACTACATTACATAAGGTCCAGCATTAGCATCCGTGATTCAGAAAACTTGACTACTGGTTCTATGGGAATGGCTTGGTGGCCATGGCTAGATGGGCATCGCAGAGGAAGGTTACTGCAAAATCCCCGTTCCCTCCCCACCCCACTAACCTGCTTTCCAGCTCCATTTTCCTGTGCAGGGCAACCAAAGAAGACCCAGCCAATCAGATGGGACTCAATGGGAGGCAGATAATAGATGGGGTTGGCAGGGCCAGTCAGAGGTGGGATTGGCTAGTTCTCCAAATTACTCAAAATTTCCACTACCGGTTCTCCAGAACTGGTCAGAACCTGCTGAATCCAACCTCTGACCAGCATGCGTGCCTCTGGCTTTCTTATCTGATTTGACCTGAGCAGACGGAATAAAATGGAGGAGGAATTTTTATTTGGGGTTGAGGAGAGGATCTTTAAGCGAGTACAGGCCGTCCTTGACTTACAAGCGCAATGAGGATTACATGCTAAGCAGGACAGTTCAGTGAGCCATGTCAAAATGGACAACCTTTTTTTGCCACCATTGTTAAGTGAATCATTGCTGCTGTTAAGTGAATCTGGCTTCCTCCCACTAATTTTGCTTGTGGGAAGCTGGCTGGGAAAGTCGCAAATGGAAATCACCTAACCCTGGGATGCTGCAACTGACTAGAATAGAATAGAATAGAATAGAATAGAATAGAATAGAATAGAATA
>NW_020769399.1:2079184-2098200 GCF_900518735.1 Pseudonaja textilis | reverse complement strand
TAGAATAGAATAGAATAGAATAGAATAGAATAGAATAGAATAGAATAGAATAGAATAGAATAGAATAGAATAGAATAACATTGGTGGAAGGGACCTTTGGAGGGGACCAACCTCCTGCTCAGGCAGGAAATTCTATACCATTTCCAATAAATGGCTATCCAAATCTCTTCTTAAAAACTTCCAGTGTTGGAGCATTCACAACCTCTGGAGCAGG
Source organism: Pseudonaja textilis (assembly GCF_900518735.1). The sequence continues at coordinate 2,097,986 of NW_020769399.1, read as the reverse complement.
GGTTCCCAAACTTGGCAACTTTAAGACTTGTGGACTTCAACTCCCAGAATTCTCCAGCCACTTGAAGTCCACAAGTCTTAAAGCTGCCAAGTTTGGGAACCCCTGCTCTGGAGGCAAGTTGTTCCACTGATCAATTATTCTAACTGTCAGGAAATTTCTCCTTAGTTCTAAGTTGCTTCTCTCCTTGATTAGTTTCCCACCCATTGCTTCTTGTCCTGCCCTCAGGTGCTTTGGAGAATAGCTTGACTTGAAATGCTGGTTACCAAGAACCCAATTTTTGACTGCAATAATTGTAAATGTGAGGATTTCACTTGTTTCAGGCTAAAGAAATGATTATAAATTGTATGTATGTATAATTTACTCTCCAATACACTGAGGTCTGCTTGATTCCTGACTGCCACCTTGTGGTGATAAGTTGATCAACAGTTTTCAGAACCTTCTAGTAACTAGTAGTCAGCTTTTAGTAATCTAGTTCATATCTTTAAGGACAAAAACTCCACACTTCCCCCAAACAAATGTCTGATTTATTTCTTACTATTCATTCAAATAAACAAACCAGGAAAGCTAAACAAGGTTAAGGCCTAGTTTGATTTTGGACAGAAAACTAGAAAATGTAGGTTAGACTGGAAGGTCAACCCATCATATCAGGAAAAAGGCACCAATAAGATACACACAACTCTTCTTTACTGTTTGCAAAGGAACACTTAAAATGTATTTCTTTCTTTCATTTATTAAACAAATTTAAGATGGAGTGGAAGTGTGTGCACTGAGTGATAGATAGATAGTCCTCGACTTATGACTGAAATTGAGCTCAAATTTTCTGTTGCTAAGCAAAATCAATGGGAAAACCCAGATTCACTTAAGAACCATATTATTATCTTAACAACTGCAGTGATTCACTTAACCACAGGGGCAAGAAAGGTTGTAAAACAGAGCAAAACGGATGTAGCAAGAGAAATTTTGGGCTTAGTTGTGGTTGTAAGTTGAAGCATACTTGCACACAAGAATCTAGTCACCTAACAGTCATCACTATATTGGCGCTAGAGTTAACGGAGTGGTTGGAGTTGAACATAACAATTCTAGGCTGATTCCTCTCTTGATCCCGAACCGCAGGCTCTGCCTTTCGTTCTCCTGCAGTCATGGCTACTGTAAGAAGAAATCAACCCCACTCACTCTCGCTATCCCAAATAAAATATTAACCGTAAGGAAAAGCCTCAGAAAAGCCAAAAGGCCAAGGTGCTAATAAACAAAAGTTACCTGAAGCCCATTCCACATTCCAACCAGAGGCCTAAAGAAAACATCGTAACAAGAAGCTAACTGCACATGTTGGCACTGAAGGAGATAAAGGGCTTATTAACGGAGGAAGCCGACTATCTAGATGGCTCCATTCATAAACAAACCAAATACTGCCGGTGGAAGTCCATTCAAGACAGGATATTTCAAAACCCCTTAGAGCAATTTTGACAGCGAACAAAAGCAAGAGTGATAGGATTAGAGTAAGCAGCCCCTCGGCCAAAAATCTAACACAGGACATAGCTATCAGCCACTGGTATTCTATAGGGTCGGCTCGGTTTGGCCAAACTGGTAGTAAAAAATGCTGCCGTTTGGCCAAACTGGTAGTAAAAAAACAGCTGTCAGTTCAACCGAATGAGTATTTCTTTCTTTTTTTCCTCCCAATGATCAGCTGTTCTGATGATCAACTGTGCCGGGATCCCCCTCACTGTCTTACTGCTTCACCCAGGAGGCTTCCCTGAGGCCCAGGAGGCAAAAAGAGGCTCATGTGGGGGAGGGGGGGTTGCTGCAAAAAAAGAAGAAGCCACGCCCACCCAGTCCCATGGCTACGCCCACCTAGCCACGTCCACAGAACCAGTACTAAAAATATTTGCCTCCCACCCCTGCTATCAGCCACAATGAGAATTACCCAACATCCTTTCAGAACACAAAACCCATATTGGACAAATCCCAAACTTCAAAGTTACAGAAGCTATAAAGATCCACCCACTCATTCAGCCATTTTGGTCAGCTGCCCCAGAACCACGTGCTGCTGGTGGTTCTGCTTTATCAATAAACCAACTTTCTTTCCAATCGGCCTCCATTTTGTTCCCAGCATGGAACTGAACCGGGGATTTTTCTTCTTACGCTGCCATCTTGAAGCTCAGGACTGGTCCCCACGGTCTCCTTTGGTTATTGTACTTAGGAAAAATAACTTGTTAATAAACATTCAGTGATATTAATTAGTCCCATCAGAGCAGCGATAATAAGGCTGCTGTTCAGTGCTTAGTTGACAGGGAGAACCTCTTATTAAACATCATGGGATTTGCTGCTTGATCAAGATGGTGTTGTGGCCTTCCAAAGGCTAGTGGAGCTGGCAGCAGAGTCGGACAGTGAGGAGGTTGGGGAGGAACATGGGCCTGTCCTGGAGGCTGAGGAAGGCTCTGCATCAGAGGCAGAGATGGGGCCAGGGCAGTGTGGCAGTTATCAGCTGTCCTCGGAGTCAGACAGCAGTGAGGCTGTAAAGTAGCTGGAGCTGGTTCCAAGCCTGCACATGTGCAGAGCTGCCAAAAGAAAAGAACAATTGTGAATTAAGGGTGGACATGGGAGTAAAGCCACAGGTGGACGGTGAATGGCCCCTCCCATAGGGATTAAAAGACGAGCGAAAAGGGAGGGTTTTTTTTGCAGGAAACAATTCATTTGTTGCAGCAGTGTGAAGATCTGCCTGTGCATCGCAGAGACTATGTGCCGAGTCCTTCCTTGTCAGCGCTGCGTATGGAAATATTTACTTGGCAGCTCTCCAAGGTAGATAAGGTCTGTGCTCCTAATTACACCCTTGAAAGACTGTTTGCCAGGCCTTTGGCTGAAAGTGAATGCAAGAAATTCACCTTCGTTTAATAAAAGGGGTTTTGCCAGGACAAAGAGTCTGCTTAGTGCTTTTTGGAGAGGCCTAGGTCAGAACAGATGGATGTGTAAATGTTTCTTCACAGCAAGGATCCAGACAACAAGGCTCCTTACACCTGGTTCTCCCCCCAAAAAGTGGCAGCAAGAAAACTGAAAGCCAGGTTGAATTACGTCCCTCCTCTCGACAAGAATATCGAGCGAACTACCAAAGAACTTTGTGACGGATTCAATTCTCTAGTAAGTCAAACAAATTCTTTGTCAGTCTCTCATCTTTGGCCCCTTTAAGACATGTGGACTTCAACTCCCAGAATTGGCTGAGTGGGGGATTCTGGGAGTTGAAGTCTATCTACCTTAAAGGGGCCAAGCTGGAGAAACTTAGCATGGAATGTTCTTTCCCAACCCAGATGTCTTCTGTTCCAAAGAAACCGCGTAAAATAGAGTTGGACTTCAAGACCTATAATCAAACACTAGCCTCTATGAGGTTATGGGAGTTGTAGTCCAACATATCCAAACTATACTGTTGGGAAGGGGCTGCTGGACTAGTCTTTGCCTCTCTCTTCCACCCCATGATTTGATCCAACTCTCATCAATTTCTTATCTATTTTGAATCAAATGTTTATATCTAGAGTAATTCCAGGAAAACATTTTTGCAAATTAAGAAAAGAGGTCTTGGCTTTTTGAATTTGTGTGTTAATAGTCAGCTAGACATAAATAATTACTTAATCTTCAGAGGTACCTAGCTATATTTTATATCTGTATGACTTGTTGAGTTCTTGGCCAACAGATTTGTACTGTATTAAACCTGAAGTATTTTGTAATTTTGAAAACCGTAACCGATTCCTATATGCTTTCTAAAAAGCAGCATATTTCAACACTTGTTTAACATTTTTCCTGACAGATAAATAAATACAGATAGTCCTTGACTTATAACCATCAATTTAGTATCTGAAGTTTCAAAGGCACTAAAAAAAAGTGACTTATGGCCTTTATTCACACTTACGACCATTGCAGAATTTCCATGATCACAGATATGTGGCAACTGACTCACTTTTAATACGATTCCTGTGTCCCAGAGTCATGTGAACCCCTTTTCTGATCTTCTGACAAGAAAAAAAAATCAATGGGGAAGCCAGATTTGCTTAACAGTCATGTTACTCACTTAACAACTGCAGTGATTCACTTAACAACTGTGGCAAGAAAGGTCATAAAATAGAGCTAATCTCATTCAATAACTGTCTTGGGAGTTCTGGGCTCCATTATGGTTGGAAGTCAAGGACTACCTGCAAGTCAGTGAATGAAATATCTGTTTTTCTGGAGAAAAATGATGTGTTTGTTGGATACTATGAGCCTCGGTGGCGCAGTGGTTAGAGTGCAGTACTGCAGGCTACTTCTGCTGCCTGCCGGCTGCCTGCAATTTGGCAGATCGAATCCCACCAGGCTCAAGGTTGACTCAGCCTTCCCTCCTTGCGAGGTGGGTAAAATGAGGGCCCAGATTGTTGTGGGTGATAGGCTGACTCTGTAAAACCGCTTAGAGAGGGCTGTAAAGCACTATAAAGCGGTATATAAGTCTAAGTGCTATTGCTATACTTGCACCTGATTTGAGTACCTATTTCAGGGAGGAGAGAAGTACAATGTAGATGAAGATACCGTTCTAAGTTTGTTTGATGTGGGTTATGAGACTACCCTTCCGATGTTTCACCCGCTGCGTGTTGAGGAATTCCGTGATCTACCAATGGACCTAAAGAAATATTTTGGGATGCCACCTTCTCAGGCTATTAGAAAGAAACCTGATCAGGACGTTAAGCCTTCTAAGGTGGGTGAACGTCGAACGTCCAAGTACACATTGCGTTGAATGAAGGTTATTTGTTAAGCCTTGATTTTTGCAAAGACATTTCGCTTGCAAAGAAACAATAGAGATGCTCCATACAGAGAATCCTTCACTTACAACCAGGAGTGGCCTTCAAAAATTTTAGCAACAGGTTCTCTGCCCTGTTGCTGGGTGGGCGTGGCCATGGTGGGCGTGGCCTAGTTGGCCTCCTGCACCATGGCAGGGGGGCATTTTTGCTCTCCCCAGGCTCCAGAGGCTTTCCTTGAGCCTCCGGGAGGACAAAAATGGCCTCCCTGGGCTCCCGAGGCTCTCTGGAAGCCGGAAATAGGCCCGAGCTTCCGTGAGGCCTGTTTTTTGCCCTAACCAAGCCTCCGCACGCACCTTGCACTTACCTGCATCCAAAATGGGCCACATAGGGACTCCTGGGAGGGGAGGGGAGGGGTGAGGTCCAGCCACAAGTGGGTTTTGGGGGTTCTTCGAGCTGCACAGAACCTTAGCTGGGGCTCTCCCGAACCGCTGCGAACCCCTAGCAGCCCAGCCCTGCTTACAACCGGTACATTATGATGTACTTTCCTAGAGCTTCCCATGACCCAGTTTCAAGAGTTCTGAAATGGCTAGGGGGGCCATCCTGCAATCATGTGATCGCGTTTCGGGTGCTTGGCAACTGTCTCACATTTATGTCCTTTTGTCCTGTTGTTGTGGTTAGCCAGCAGCAGGTGCGGGCGGCTGAGGAGAGCGAGGACTCAGATGAGGGGCCAGGACTGTTAGGGAGTCGACTGCTGCCTTCAGAGATTGTGGGGGCTGGCAGCCGCGATGAGGAGGTTCCCGAGGAGCCTGTGCCAAGTGTGTGTGCACGCAGGCTTTCTCGTAGGAAAGAGCAGTTACAACAGCGCAGGCGACTCAGGAGTAAGGCTGCATTTGTAAGGACCCTCCTTCAAGAAGATAAAAGCCAGCTATGAAATGAATGTACTTTGCAGAAGGCAAAGATGTTTTGAAACTCAGCCTCGTGGACATTACAGTATCTTAAGTTGGTATTTGAAGGCTCTTGTGTTGTGAAATATTTCTTCTCTGTTATCTTTTGGCAAATCTCGCACAGTTTGGCAAGGCTTGTGCTTATCGCAGCTAATTATTTTGCAAAAGCATTACAAGGTTTCTTTTGGATTGTGTTTGATTTGTTGGAAAACGGCGTGGGTCAGAACACCTATGGTCACATGGCCAAGATTTATGATGTTTCTTTGCTGTACACCAACATTTATTTCCAGCCACAGAGACGCATTGGATACAAAGGACTCATTAGCAATCACAGTGTTTGCTTTGCAATAGGAAGGGAATAGGAAATCCCTTCCTATTCGCGCACCATTTGAAGGATTTCCAGAGAAAAATCACAGACTACAGGAACCATTTGCACTACTCAGGTGACCCTGAGGACATAGATAAACCTCCAAGTGGCCTCAACGACCCTCTAAAAGGATGCAAATGATCAGCTGTCAGCAAGGAATACAAATCCTTCCATTCCCCAACTATCATGTCAGAACTGAAGAAGCTTCTTGGATGAGAAGGGAAACGTCTTCAAAAGAAAAAACAAGAAAAGTCCAGTTGCCTGCTGAAAAAATCCCCTTTGGGACAATGCTTAATGACTGCTAGGGGAAAAAATTGGGTGCGGTCATATGGTGACTCGCTTAACAACCAGAATGATTTGCGACTGTAATTCCAGGCTCAATTACCGTTGTAAGTCAAGGACTACCTGTATTTTTCCATATGTTCCATTCCTGTCTGCATTGCTGTTTCCTGTTTGATGGAACAAATATGCACTGGAATTTGGGGGAAAGGCCACTGGTGCAAATTTGAATCACACAGATCCCCTTTCAAGGCGGCTACTTCCTCTCGAGCAAGTGTCAGATGCAAAGGATCAGGACCATCCATTAAAATTGCAGCACAGAAGATTTTTTTAAAAAGCCTATAAACCAGAATTTGGTCAACGAAAGTTCGACATTAAATTGGGGCCAGATAAGAGTCAACAGATTCAGGACAGGCTGGATTTGCACCCTTTGTGGCAACATAACGATCCCAAGCTGATAATGTACTTAACTCCACCACCCAGCTCTGCCTGCTCTTCTCCCACAGTTGATGGTTGAATTTTCAGCTCCTATGTTTGCTTCCGGCAGAAAGGGAGACATCATGGGATAGGTCAACGCCTAACCTTTGACCACATGAAAATGATGCTCCTTCCCTCTTTCTCTTCTCCCAGGACCCTGGCCAATCCAGATGGAAAAAGACGAGATACGGAGCCTGGTATCTGGACCCAAAGACGTGGAAAAAACAGAACGGGAATGAACCTTTAGAAAACCCCAAAGAGAGCAGCCTCAAGAATTCCAGAAGGCTCTTAAGTGAAGAGGTATGTTGCAAGCTCCTGTGGGGGGGAGGGAGGGAGGGAGGGAGGGAGGGAGGAAGGAAGGAAGGAAGGAAGGAAGGAAGGAAGGACTTATTTTGAAGAGATCAGGCAACCATTTGTTATATCATTTCCTGCCTGAGCAGGTCCATTCCAACTCTGTTATTCTGTTCTGTTATTCTGGTAAGTAAGTAAGTAAGTAAGTAAGTAAGGAAGGAAGGAAGGAAGGAAGGAAGGAAAGATGGAAATGGAAGGGCATCCTTGTTCTGATTTTTGGATGATTTTTGCAGGATGCCAAGCTGATACAAGTTCATGGAACTCACGCTTTCCAGGAATTTCTTGTAAAAAAAGGTTATCGGATACCGGAGGTAAACGTCCAATGCCTACCCCACACCCAGAGGTGGCATTCAGCTGGTTCTGACAGGTTCTGGAGAACCGGTAGCAGAAATTTTGAGTAGTTCTGGAGAACCGGCCAATCCCACCTCTGACTGGCTCCACCAACCCCATCTATTCCCTGCCTCCCATTGAGTCCCAGCTGATCGGCTGGATCCTCTTTGGTTGCCCTGCACAGGAGAACGGAGCTGGAAAGCAGGTTAGTGAGGTGGGGAGGGAAGGGGGATTTTAGTATATCTTTCCCCTGCCATGCCCACCAAGCCATGCCCACCAAGCCACGCCCATAGAACTGGTAGTAAAACTTTTTGAATCCCACCACTGCCTTCACCTAGCAGTAAATCAATATGTTGGCCTCCAGATGTTTCAGCATTTTGTTAAAATTGGTTGCAGCCAGCACAGTCAACAACATCCCAAATATCTGGGGAGGGTATCAAGGTACCATTCGCTGATGTCTAGCCTATAGTCCTCCTTTTTGTTCATATTTAGCTGGTTGTCCACTAAGACTCCAAGATCCCTCTAACAGTTACTGCTATTGAGCCTGGTTTCACCCAGTCTATATGTGTCCTTTTGATTTTTCTTGCCTAAGTGTAGGACTTTACTTTTCTCTACATTGAATTTCATTTTGTTAGATACGGCCCAGTGTTCTAGTCTGTCAAGATCCATCTGGATCTTGAGCCTATCTTCTTGGGTGTTAGCTATTCCTGCCAGCTTAGTATCATCTGCAAATTTGGTAAGTTCCCCTTCTATTCCCTCATCTAAGTTGTTAAGGAAGAATTAACTTAACAACTGGAGTGATTCACTGAAAAATAGTGGCAAGGAAGGTCAGAAAATGAGCAAAACTCACTTAATTTAACCTTGCTTAGCAATTGAAATTTTGGACTCAGTTATGGTCGTAAGTCAAGGATTACCTGTCTCGCAGCTTTTGAACAATGCTCCAGAACTCCAACCTGCTATAATCCACAGGATTCTAAATAGCAACTTTTATTTCTAATAAACTGCTTTCTCAGAATCCTGAGAAATGCTCACTTTTAAAGAAAATATCTTTCTTTTATTTTTGCACTTCAAACTCTCTTCTTTCTCCAATAGGATAAAATAAAATGTCTCTGAAATTATTTTGGCTTTGTGTAATAGCAACTTAAGGGACGCAGTGGCTCAGTGGCTAAGACACCGAGCTTGTTGATCAGAAGGGTCGGCAGTTCAGCAGTTCGAATCCCTAGCACTGCGTAACTCCGTTCCTTGTCTCAGCTTCTGCCAACCTAGCAGTTCGAAAGCATGTAAAAAATGCAAGTAGAAAAATAGGGACCCCTTTGGTGGGAAGGTAACCGCATTCCGTGCACCTTCGGTGTTTAGTCATGCTGGCCACATGACCATGGAGACATCTTCGGACAGTGCTGGCTCTTTGGCTTTGTAACAGAGATGAGCATGAAAATGACCAGCACGTATGTGCGAGGGGAACCTTTACCTTTAATAGCAACTTGCTAAAGTATAGGTCTTGGGTGGGGTACCATGTCTCTTGGAGATTAGGCAATGGCACCTGAAAATATTCTGCCTAAAAACAGCTGATGGTCCCCTTATCAAGCAAGTGACGATCTACATTGCGATACTCAGGAAAAAAAAGTTTATATTTCAGGAATCTGTTGGGGGACACCGGTTCCTGCAGTCACTTGGAAGCATCAGAGCCCTTCTATAAGATCAGGTTTCTAACGTCTTTGAGTCGGCAAAAATTGGGACACAGAAATCTGTTACCATGGAGTGAAATTGTATGTTTTGATTCAGTTTTTGCAGCAGATGCTGGAGGAGCAGGAAGGCATTGAGCCAAAAGTGGGGGCTTTGAACAACACCAAGGATGAATCCCAGAAATGCAAAGAGCTCCGAGAAGATTATTCACCAGTGGTGGGAAACTAATAAGACCAAACAATCCAATGATTAAGAGAACGGAAGACACATGTAGCTCTATCTATGGTGCTATTCGAATAGGAATTCTTTCTAAGGATATGTACAAACACAAAGTAAACTGCTCCAAACTCGATTGCAGAAAATACGACTTCAGCAACAGAGTGGTCAATGTCTAGAACTCACTACCTGACTCTGTTGTCACATCCCCAAACCCCCAAAACTTTAACCTTAAACTGTCTACCGTGACCTCACTCCGTTCCTAAGAGGTCTGTAAGGGGGCGTTCATAAGCATACCAGCGTGCCTACCGTCCCTGTCCTACTGTTCCCATTTATTCATACTCATTTATTATGTACATACCTATACCTGTTTATACTTAGATGTTTATATGTTATATTCATCCTTATACCTATTTTCTCATACATACTTGACAAACTAAATAGAATTCTTTATTGGCCAAGTGTGATTGGACACACAAGGAATTTTTCTTGTTGCAAATACTCTCAGTATACATAAAAGAAAAGATACATTCGTCAAGAGTCAAGAATCATAAGGTACAACACTTCATGATGAAATAAATGAAATAAAAATGTATCTGCATGAAATTTTCTGAGCAACTACCTCTAATCCTTTGCCTCTTTCTGAAATCGATTGGAACATCTTGCCTTCAGAAGTTGTGGGAGCTTCATCCCTGGAAGCTTTCAAGAAGAGACTGGACTGCCATCTGTCAGAAATGGTGTACGGTCTCCTGCTTGGGCTGGGGGTTGGACTAGATGATCTACAAGGTCCCTTCCAACTCTGTTAATCTGTATTAATCAGAGTAAATTATGTAGGTGGAATCAACAGACCTGCTTGGTACACCTAGAAAAACTCAAGAGTCATCCAACGACAAATATTTTCTTCCACCTGTTTGTTATTGCTGTCTCTAACCACACCACACACAACTGCTTAGCTATATTCCCCACCTACAATTGGCAGGACATCCTGAGGTCTTCAATCTTTCTCCCCCTGCAGTATGTCTTTATTGTCGCAGTGGTTAGAGTGCAGCACTGCAGGCTACTTCTGCTGACAGCCAGCTGCTTGCAATTTGGCAGATCGAATCCCACCAGGCTGAAGGTTGACTCAGCCTTCCATCCTTCTGAGGTGGGTAAAATAAGGACCCAGATTGTTGGGGGGCAATAGGCTGACTCTGTAAACTGCTTAGAGAGAGCTGTAAAAGCACTGTATAGCTGTATATGTCTAGGTGCTATTGTGCACCAGAAGTGGTTTTGTGCTGCATTGCTGTCCATACTTCTTCAACATACAATGTTCTAAAAGTTGTCATTGTTGGTTCCCTCTAATAAAATTCTGCCCCTATCCTAACCTCACCCACTATGTGAGGTGAGCTTCAAATCCTCCCCACAACCACAAGAAATGTGTAGGGTGGGAGAACAAATGTACAACCAGACAGAAAAGACTATGGAGATTCTCAGTCATCCCAGGTCATAGTTGTCCCAAAGGTGCTTTGTTTTCAAGAGGCAACTGGACTTCCTTTGTTTTTGCTTTGAAGACGTTTTGCTTCTCATCCAAGAGGCTTCTTCAGCTCTGACTGGATTATGGGGAATTCTAGTCAGAGCTGGAGAAGCTTCTTGGATGAGAAGCGAAACGTCTTCAAAGAAAAAACAGTAGCCTCTTGAAAAAGCACCCTTGGTTAATTCTTCGAAAAATTTTTTGGGGTAACTTAATTGGGATTGTCTGAAAGATAAAGGGCAATTTAAGTATAGTAGACGAGATGAGCGTATTTGAATTAATTTAGGTGAAATGGATCTTACAGACTGTCAAAAAGGATACTGTTTGCTTTTACATGTATCCCTTTCATCTCTTACTCCTTTCTTTCCTTCTTTTTTCTTCTACACCCTTTACTCTCTTCTTTCTCCGGTTTGCTAGCCAGGATGTTCTTTTTTTCTTCCCTGTATGTATTGTTGATATGTTTTTAATTGTAAATTCAATAAAATTTATTTAAAAAAAGAAAAGAAAAAGCACCCTTGGTACAACTAGATAGAGAAGGAGAACCCGTTGGAACTACAGGTTTACTGCTGTGGAAGATATCATTCCAGGCAGATTCCTCCGTTCCCTCCAGAATCTTACATTGTCCAATATCCTGCATCTTAAACTGGAGTAAAGAGATGAAACATTGGGGGGTTATAGGTCACAATGAGCACCCAACTAACCAGGATCAACTCCAAAATATTTTGACGGAGCACTGGCCCTTGAAGTGGTATATTTGTTTGTTCATTTATTTTATACACACACACTTACATATACCCACTCAAGACAACGAACATATCTAATAATTCTTTTTCTTTCTATTTTGCCCACAAGAACAACCTGTGAGGTGAGTGAGCTGAGAGAGAGAGATTGGCCCAAAGGCAGCCAGCCAGGGGTCATGGCTGAGGTGGAACTAGAACTCACAGTCTCATGGCGGTTGGCCCAAAGACACCCAGCTGTCTTTCATGGCTGAGGGGGGACTAGAGTTCACAATCTCCTGGTGATTGGTCCAAAGTCACCCAGCTATGTGTCATGGCTGAGCTGGGACTAGAATTCACAGTCTCCTGGTGATTGGTCCAAAGATACCCAGCTGCATTTCATGGCTGAGGTGGGACTAGAATTCATAATCTCCTGGTGATTGTCTGAAGACACCAAGCTATCTTTCATGGCTGAGATGGGACTAGAATTCACAATCTCCTGGTGATTGGCTCAAAGACACCCAGCTGCATTTCATGGCTGAGGTGGGACTAGAATTCACAATCTCCTGGTGATTGGTTCAAAGACACCCAGCTGCATTTCATGGCTGAGGTGGGACTAGAATTCACAATCTCCTGGTGATTGGCTCAAAATCATCCAGCTGGCTTTCATGCCTGAGGTAAGACTAGAATTCACTGTCTCCCACTTTCTAGCCTGGTGCCTGATGCCTCATACGTAGGCCACGCCCACCCCAGCTCCACAAAGGGGAAAAACATTGCGATACATCACACGACGGCCACGTGACAGGATGGCAAGTTTGACACCCAGGCGCTAGACCAAACTGACCCTTTATGCCCCTTTTACAGCAGTGAGAACTCTAACCCACTCAAGCTCACAATAAAGTTGAATTTCGGTGAAACGACGATCGCTCTGATGAATTATTATTTTATTGATGACATGCAAGGAATGAAAAGGTTAAGTACAGAATGCAGATAATAAGGGGAAAGCAATAGTTGTTTAAATTGGAAGAAGCATGTGGGGAAGAAATCATGGGAAAGCATTCTGCTGATGCAGAGGAAGAGATGGATCACTTTTAAACCTTCTTTTCAGCGTTCAGAGCAAAGCGAGAATGTCTACACCAAAGACTTAGGAATGGCTACTCTCTTCCCCCAGGAAGGCTGTGCTTCCAAGAGAGAGAGATGTCTCGGGAAATTCCCAGCAGCCAGGCCAAACTACAATTCCCAGGATCTTTTGGGAGAACAGAATATTTATTGGAGCTCTTCCTCCCCCTTCTTAATTCCATGGCAGGGGTCCCCAAACTTGGCAACTTTAAGACTTGCGGACTTCAACTCTGAGTTAAAGTTCACAAGTCTGAAAGTTGCCAAGTTTGGAGACCTCTCTTCTATGGCTTTTTACTGATCAATACAGATACCCAACATGGCAGGGAGAAAGGAAGGAGTGGGGTCCTTGCAGATTTTTAAAGCTTAGGATATGTAACTTCCTACACACACGCACACACACACCCAAATGTGCTGTGAAGTGGAAGCAATCTCTGGTATAATAAGGTCAGACATTTATCTGTGGTGTAGACATGCTCAAGATGCTCCACAAAACAACGACCATGTTGTCTAATCCGGATAGCAAGCTTCGGGGTTTAGGGCTGTCAAAATGGTTGAAGTTTTCCCCCTGTGGGAGAACAAGGTAGAAGTCGTGTAACACTTATTCCGGTCATAGGTGTAACAGGGTTCCTCGGGATGACCGCATAAAGTGCTCTCGCCAAATGTCACTCCTTTTTCCGTTCTCGAGGGGACATCGCATTTGTCACAGCTGGAACAAAAGAGAAACATTAAGGCGCTGGAAAAAATATTCTGGAAATATCACTTATACAGATTACCAGAGTTGGAAGGGACCTTGTAGGTCATCTAGTCCAACCCCCTGTCCAATCTGGAGACCCTACACCAGACGTCCCCAAACTTGGCAACTTTAAGACTATGCTGGCTGGAGAATTCTGGGAGTTGAAGTCCACAAGTCTTAAAGTTGCCAAGTTTAGAGACCCCTGCCCTATACCCTTTAACAGAATAACACAGTCAGAAGCTATCTTGTAGGTCATCTAGTCCAACCCCCTGCTCAAGCTATCTCGCTTCCTGTTTGTTGCTGAAAGTGCAAAATGATTTTATAGAATTTCCTCCTCTTTGCAGCAGCTCCTGCTTTGGTCTTCATTAATAGGAGAAGAAAGCTTAAATTGCTCTAGGAGTATATAGGGAGTCGGATACAGATTAACAGAGTTGGAAGGGACCTTGTAGGTCATCTAGTCCAGCCCACCGCCCAAGCAGGAGACCCTTAGGACTACGATTGAGCTCAGAATTTGTGTTGCTAAGTGAGACAGTTGGTAAGTGAGTTTTGCCCCATTGTACAGCCTTTCCTGCCACCATTGTTAAGTGAATCACTACAGTTGTTAAATTACTCACATGGTTGGTAAGTGAATCTTGACCAGGTGACCATGGGGATGTTACAACAGTCATGAGTGTGTAACAATAATCGCTCTCTGTTTTCACTCCTGTTGTCGCTTCGAACACTCACTAAATGAATGGTGGTAAGTTGAGGATTACCCATATTACCTTCTGATTGGTCAGAAAAGAATTACAGGTACTCCTCGACTTACAAACCTCAGTTGAGCCCAAAATTTCTGTTGTTAGGCGAGGCATGTGTTAAGTGAGTCTTGCTCCCTTCTACGACCTTTCTTGCCATGGTTGTTAAGTGAGTCACCGCCGTTGTTAAGTCAGTAATACAGTTGTTAAGTGAACCAGGTTCCCCCATTGGCTTTGACTGGTCAGACGGTCGCAAAAAAGGATCACAGGTGGTGATCTTGGGATACAGCAACCGTCATAAATCTGAGTCAGTTCTCAAACATCTGAATGTATGTAAATCATGTGACTATGGCTTAATAAATAAATAAATAATAAATAAAGTGCCGTTTGAATCACAAATAAAAGGTGCTTTTTCCAAACTTTGTTTTTCCTTGAAGTCGTTCCGCTTCTCCTCCAAGAAGCTTCTTCAGTTCTTTCAGATGAGAAGTGGAACGTCTTCAACGAAAAATAAAATCCAGCTGCCTTTTTTTTAAAAAAAACAACACTTTTGAGACAACCATCACCTGGATGACTAAGAATCTCCATAGATAAAAAAGAGAAAGAGAGAAAAACTTACAGCTTGGAGAGCTTGTAGACAAATTTGGTTCTCACTGGTGAGATGGGATCAGAAATGTTCTCCCTGGCGTTGAGGGGAACTCTGTAAAAAGGAAATACAAAAAATAAATGACTGTGTATTAATTTGTTCTCATGAAATGCAACAGGAATCTATATTTGCCCTACTACAAATTGTCTTCAGAAATGCAAAATGCAGAGGGATGTTAAGGCATCACTCACATGATACGGATGTTCCTCTCCAGGACTTTTTCTTCAGGGTTCTCTTTATCTGGGACAAATTTTGATGTCACTTTTACACACTGGCACTTGTTGTCCACCAGAACTTTCCCTTCATCTTCCTCCTGCCAGTAAGCTTAAAACAAATAAAGGAACCACGTGGGAAGCTAATCAAGGAGAGAAGCAACTTACAACTAAGGAGGCATTTCCTGAGAGTTAGAACAATAAATCCGTGGGACGAGTTGACTCCAGAAGTTGTGAATGCTCCAACACTGGAGGTTTTTAAAGAAGAGATTGGACAACTGTTTCTCTGAAATGGTAGAGGATCTCCTGCTTGACCAGAGGGTTGGACTAGAAGACCTCCAAAGTCCCTTCCAACTCTGCCATTTTGTTATTCAAAGAAATGTGTCAATAAGAAATGAGAACATTCTTTAATGCCTTTTAATCCGGGGTTTGATTTTAATCACATGTGTTCCAACAGTTTTGAGACAGCAAGGCTGTCTGAAAGAGAAGTTGGACTATTAATAATATTGAGAAATGTGTCTGAAAGGGACTGGAAGCTAAATTTAGGATAGGTGCAAAGGAAACCGAAACCGCAGCCTTTCAAGATGCACTTTCAGACATAAGGCAGGATTTTGCAAGCTAATCTTTAGACAATAAACAAATACTTGAAATTAGCGGAGTCACCTCTTACTCTACGCTTTCTGCAATGCTGGCTGGGTTTGTGAATTTGGCAGCCCCCAAGTTAGCCAATCGTATATTGACTCAAATATATTGTGCAAAGCTAAGCCTCGTCTGGCCTTCCAGCTTTGATTCCCAATCAAGCTTCCTACATTCTGACCCAAAAGAAAGAACCTGTAGACTTAAACCAGAGACGTTCTCTAGAACATTCTGCTGTTTGAAGCTTCTGAATGAAGAATGACTACAGTCTCGTAAAAACTTGTGCGTCACCTGTAGTTCTAAAGCTGCATTTGATTTTTTGGGGGGGCTAATTTCATCTTGAGGTTGCCCTAATGTCAAACCCCCGTTACCTGTAGCTCCTTCCCTGGAAGCTGCTGTGTGTGTGAAAGAGAGGGATGGGCAGGAGGAAGAGAGAGAAAGAGGCAGGG
This sequence comes from Pseudonaja textilis, assembly GCF_900518735.1. The sequence goes on along the minus strand of NW_020769399.1, from coordinate 2,081,836 downwards.
AGGGAGGGAGGGAGGGAGAGAGAGTGAAGGAGGGACAGAGCGGGAGAGAGGCAGGGAGGGAGAGAGAAGGGGAAGGAAGGGAGAGAGGGGGAAAGAGGGAGGGAGGGAGAGGTGATAGGAAGAGAGTGGGGAGAGAGAGGAGGGGAAAGAGAGAGAGGGAGAGGAGGATGGAGGGAGAGAAGGGAGAGTGAGAGAACCAAAAGAAAATATATTTTATTAAAAGAATGGCTGCCCCACGCTCATGCTTCCTGCCTGATTCAGCCCTATTTAATGTCCGCCACCCCAACAGCTTACTTGAGAGGGAGGGAGAGGAGATAGAGAGGGGGGAGAAAGTGGGTGTCATGAATGAGGCACAATTGAAAAAAGATGACCCATCTCCATCATTGTCCAGATAGGTCAGTCAAAGGCTGGACTTCTTAAAGCATTTTTTTCTCTCTAATTGTCAAGACTCTTGTGTGCCTATGTGTGGATGTTTTCATTTTTTCATATTTTTTTTCCCAAGGCCGTTAACATCCGCTGGACTTTCTCTTTGGAGGTATCATGATGGGAAGAGCTTCAACTTGTTGAGTTGTCTGTTACTTAGTCACCATGATACAAAAACAGATGGTGACACACACACACACACACACACACCCAAAAAAAGAGTGCAGAGAAGAGCAACCAAGATGATTAGAGGGGCTGGAGGCTAAACCACGATTGAGAAGGATTAGGATATGATATGATGGCGGTGTCCCAATATTCTCTGTCCCAGAGAAGAGGGAGTTGGCTTATTTTCCAAAGCATCTGAAGGCAGGACAGGAAGGAACACTTGGAAGATCATTAAAGAGAGATCCAACTTAGAATTAAGGAGAAATTTTCTGAAAGTGAGAAGAATTAATCAGTGGAACGACTTGGCTCCAGAAGCTGTGGGTGCTTCATCACTGGAGATTTTCAAGAAGAGACTGGACAGCTATTAGTCCAGAATTGTATGAAATCTTCTGCCATGGGCTGGAAGGGTTGGACTAGAAGACTTCCAAGGTCTCTTCCAACCCTATTATTATTCTATGTTCTAGTTTTCAATTTTGTGGGTCCAGGATTCCTTTAAGTAAAAGGGTGCAGCTCTGTTAACAACTCCATATTTTTTCTGTTTCTCCCTTCCTCACAAGGTTGTGAGCACATCTAAATTCCACCCATCTGCACATTTGTAGAGTTTTTGCACGAAGCAGAAAAAGGCATATTATTATTTCAGGTTTTTATGATTAGGAAAATAAATGGATTGTACAAAAAACGGTTAGGGTTTCTTCTTTTTGTATTCAAAATCTATAAAATATTCTGCATGAGAGATCATTCTGCAATTGCATTTATATTTGTTGCAAAGGAAATTGGAACCTTCTTTTTATTTTTTTTCCTTTTGATTCTTTCTTTCTACACTTTCGCTTTTCTTTTTTTTTTCCTTTACTGTTTCTCCTCTGTGTTAATTTGTGTTTTATGGGTTTGGTAAAACTTTAAGAAAACATTTATATATATAAATAATAATAATGTCCATCCATCTGGGTTAGGATTAAGCACCTTGGGATTGTTATTTTAAAACATGGCTATGAAAATGTAAGGAAATGTAATGTTTTAAACACAAAATAATACCGGAATGCTCATTTTATTACATTAAAAGTATTTAAATTAGGTGTCTGTCTCCCCTCATCACTTTAAATCAGGATAAAATAAGGAATTTGGTTCCACATTTCTTACTTTTGAGCTACCAGTGAGATTTCTTACATGCAAGAAATATTGGAGTGCTCATTTTTATTGAATTTGAAGTATTTAATGAATATTTGTATGTGTACCTTCTTCCTCCCATCACTTTTAAATCAGTGTAAAAATAATTTATTTTACTCCAACATGTCTTCCTTTTAACAATTAGCTATTATTAAACCCCCAACATTTTAAATGAGGATAAAATAAGCATTTTATTCCAACATTTCTTACTTTTTAACAAATAGCAACCAGTAAAACTTTTTAAAATGCAAGAAATACTGGAATGCTGATTTTACTGAATTGGAAGTATTTGATGAATATTTTTATGTGTATCCTCTTACCTCCCCCCATCACTTTTAAATCGGGATTAAATAATTTATTTATTTTATTCCAGAATTGCTTATTTTTAACCAATAGCCATTATTATGTCCACATCATTGTAAAGCAGTATAAAATAAGCATTTTAGTCAATCATTTCTTAATTTAATGAATCACCTTTATTGTGCTCTGCAGATAATGCAAAGTAAAGTTTTACAACTGAAGTTATAAACTGAAATTATAAGCCGTTATAAATGGCTATTGGTAAGATGATACAACGTTTCTACAAATTCAGCAATTCTCTCTCTCTCTCTCTCTCTTTCTCTCATCTCTCTGTTATCTATCTATCTATCTATCTATCTATCTATCTATCTATCTATCAATCTATCTAAAGTTGTACATGCTCCAACACTGGAAGTTTTTAAGAAGAGATTGGACAACTATTTGCCTGAAATGGTAGGGTTTCCTACCTAAGCAGGGGGTTGGACTAGAAGACCTCCAAGGTCCCTTCCAACTCTGTTATTCTATTCTATCATCCATCTATCATCTATCAATAATCTATCTATCTATCTATCTATCTATCTATCTATCTATCTATCTATC
>NW_020769399.1:2053905-2072752 GCF_900518735.1 Pseudonaja textilis | reverse complement strand
CCATCTCTTCTCTGCCTCCCATTGAGTCCCAGCTGATCGGCTGGGTCTTCTTTGGTTGCCCTGCATAGGAGAACGGAGCTGGAAAGCAGGTTAGTGGGGTGGGGAGGAAATAGCATTTTGCACTAACCTTCCCCCAGGAGAGGGGAGGGAATGGGGATTTTACAGTATCCTTCCCCTGCCACGCCCACCAGCCACGCCCACCAAGCCACACCCACAGAACCAGTAGTAAAAAAAATTTGATTCCCACCACTGCCATGATCATGTAACTAAAATTTGAATGCTTGGTAACTGGCATGTATTTATGACTGTCCTGGGGTCACCATTGGATCCCTTCCCAGCCAGCTCCCTACAAGCGAAGCCAATGGGGGAAGTCAAATTGTTTAACCATCACATATTCTGTTAACAACTGCAGTTAAGTTGCTTAACAATAGTTGCAAAAAAAGTTCGAAAATGAGGTGCAACCCCTTTAACAACTGCCTCACTTAGCAGTGGAAATTTTGGGCCTGACTGTGGTCATAAGTGAAGGACTATCTATAGATTGTAAGAAAGGAGAACAGAGGTTACGCAAGCCTCGTACCCTTGTGGCTTGGCTTTGGAAGTCAATGCCCTGAGTTTCATCTCTTTGAAAACCTGTAACTGTCTCCATATTCTGGTAAAGATGAAGGCGGCCTCTAATAAAATTCAACTCCTCACTACATAAACACAATCAGGGGGCATCGTTGTTCATGAGCGAACCCAAAACTTCAAGAGGGCATTCATGGTCACAGGATTTTCATCACACAATTGTGACTGTCATCTTGTATTTTTACATCCCTCCCCTAGCAGATTCCATTGGATGCAGTTTTCTTGACAACAAAATGGGCTTCCCAAGCTACTCTCCACTCTTGGTCTTCCTTGGGTATCCCCACATGCCACCTTGAATTACTTATAAAGAAAAATGTAACAAGAAATGAATAAAAATACTAGCCAGGTTAAACCTTGCATCACTTCCAAGCCCAGGAAAGACCTGCCCCTGTTCCCTGTAGAGACTAATTTAGTGGCAGTAAAGTTAATTATATATCACTTTGTCTGGCTGCTAATACTAGTTTGCAAATCTAAGGAACAGCAGTAAAAATGACATAGAAGCCATACAGTATAAAAAATGGAGAGTAGAATCCACTGTAGCTAGGTGGCCAATTAATTTAAATAGACAGACAGATAGATAGATGATACGACAGAGGTTGATAGTCAGATGGTAGATAATGATAAATAGATGATAGAGGTAGCACATAGTAACTATACAGCATTAGATAGAGATAGACAGACAGACAGATGATAGAAGGATGATAGACAGTTGATAGGTAGATGATAAATAAATGGATGGATGGATGATAGACAAAGGTTGATAGGTAGATGATAGATTGACAGATAGGCAGACAGACAGACAGTGGTATGTAGATGGTATATAATAATAGATAGATGGATGGGTAGATGATAGACAGGTAGATGGTAGATAATAGATATACAGATGACAGAGAGATGGTAAGTAGATGCTGTAGATGATAGATGATTGATATTGACAGATGATGGATGAATGGTAGGTAGATAGATATAAATGATTGACAGATATAGATTAATAAATGATAGAAGGATGATAGACAAGTTGATAGGTAGATGGTAGATAATGATGGATGGATAGACAAAGGTTGACAGAGGTAGGTAGATAAATAAATGCTATATAATAATAGAAGATGGATGGACAGATAGGTACGTAGGTAGATGGTAGACAGGTTGATAAGATAGGTAAATGATGATAGATAACGGTAGATGATAGGTAGATAGCTAGTTAAAGCAGAAAAATTAAAATTAAAATGGAAAGCAAAGGCAGGGGCAGACATCATTAACCTTAGACTGTCTACTATTGACCTCACCCCTTTCCTAAGAGATCTGTAGGGGGCGTGCATAAGCGCACCAACGTGCCCACCGTCCCTGTCCTATTGTTTCTTTTTTATTTCTCTTATATGTATCCATGTATTCATAACTATGTTTATACTTGTACCTATTATCTTGTAAGCAATTGACAAATCAAATAAATAAATAAATCATTAATAATTAGTCGGCGTGCAGAGTCGGATTTCCCCCAGATGTCTAAAACAGCAACATATTCCTTATGAAAACCAGGGGGGGGGGGGGCGAGGAATGGCGGCGGGCAAAAGAGTGAAAAGCCAAAAGGACCCCATGCTGATGCAACGCTTTTTGAAACATGCTCCGCTCTCTATAGCAGGGGTTTCCAACCTTGGGCAATTTTAAGATTTGTGGACTTCAACTCCCAGAGTTCCTCAGCCACAAGTTGAAGTCCACAAGTCTTAAAGTTGCCCAAGGTTGGAGAACCCGGCGTCTCTAATCCTTTTCCAAATAGAGCGCCCCAAGCTCTCCACAACCGGAAGCTCAACCGCCGGAAGTCGAGCTATTGGGAGGCGTGCGAAACAGAGGCGACAAGCACAGCAGCGCCATCCTTTTCTCTTCTCCCAGAAACCGGAAGCGGGCTGCGCGTTGGGATTCCCCCCCCCCCCCAACCTCGACCCGGAAGTCGTACCTTTCCTTGCCGGCCGAGAGCGTTTGCGTCCGTCTCGTTTTCCCAGCGGCTAGCATGGGGAGGCCACGCCGCAGAATCCCGCCGGCTTTGCGGGCCTCGGCCCAGCGCGAAGAGAAGATGGAGGAGCCCGAGGCGGGGGAGCCACGCGTGACGGAGGAGGCGGACGACTTCCACGAGCGGCGGCTGGAGGAGGCGGTGCTGGCGGCGCTGGGCAGGGAGGAAGAGGAGGAAGAAGAGGAGGAGGAAGAAGAGGAGGAGGTGCTGGGCCTTCACCTGTCCGAGAATAGCGAGTCTGAGGAAGATGGGGATGATAGGCCTGGTGAGGAGGAGGAGGAGGACGAGGACGATGAGCCTCTGGACATGGACAGCGACCTGGAAGAGCAGCGGGGCGAAGGCCAATGGGGCTCAGGCCTCCCCAGTGAGCTGGCTTGGGGTCAGAGGAAGAAGCTTTACTATGGCACGGACTACGAGGGGGCAGCCCGCCGTCCCAAAGCCCCCAAGAAGAGCAAGGAAGAAGTGGAAGCAGAGGAGCTGGAAGAAGAGGCGGAAGCCCAGGCCATTCAGAGGAGGATGGCGGAGAACTTGGCCGAGGAAGACTACGGCTTGGATCTCCTTCAGGCTTACACCAGGACAGCGGAGCCACCGAACAGAAAAGAATCCGAGCAGAAAATCGCCAAGGATTTGGCATCTCTTTCTAGAAAAGAGCAGCTGAAATTGCTGAGGAAGGAATCTCCCGAACTGCTGGAGCTGATTCAGGACTTCGAAGCCAAAGTAGTGGAGCTCAGAGATGAACTGGAGCCCCTCATGCAAATGATGGGTGACGGAGTCATCCCAGCGGGAAAAGGGAGCCAGTATTTGCAAACCAAGTATCACCTCTATCTGAACTACTGCTGCAACATCAGTTTTTACTTGGTGCTGAAAGCCAAAAGGATTCCAATCCATGGCCATCCTGTCATCGAAAGGCTTGTCACTTACAGGAACCTGATCAATGACTTAGCGGTGGTGGACCAAAAACTGTTGCCAGAGATTCGTCTGCTCCTTAAGGAATTCCACAGTAACGAGACCGATGGGGTGGAAAGTAGGAAGAAGCTCCTGCCGTTGGTTAGGAAAACGGTTAATAGAAGGAAAACGAAATCTCCAAACTTTACTAATAATGAGGCTGAAGATGAGCTTGCGGATGACTCTGATTTTGATGAGCAAGCTGCACTGGATTTTTACAAGGAGATGGAAGAAAAGATCATGCTTAAGAAGAAGAGGAAACGAGAAGAAAAAGAAGGCACGAGTCACCCCGACGTTGAAGAGGTGGAATCGGACCAAAAGAGAGGAGCAACGTACCAGATGTTGAAAAATAAAGGCCTTACGCCTAGGAGAAAGAAGATTGATCGTAACCCAAGAGTCAAACACCGTGAGAAATTCAGAAAAGCCAAGATCCGTAGAAGGGGACAAGTTCGTGAATTCCGAAGAGAAACGCAAAAATATGCAGGCGAATTGTCTGGCATCCGTGCTGGAGTTAAGAAAAGTATTAAGCTCAAGTGATCCATTGTCTTCCTTTTTTTCACCTCTCCCTCTTTATTTGCAACTAAAGATAGCGGATGTGAACTTAATAAATGTATCTTTTGGGGGAATTATAACGTGTATTATTTTTAATAATGGTTCTTACTTCCAGGATTGTATCCATTACAGGGTTTTGACTCTAATTTATAAAGGTAGTCTTCAAATTACCCCTTTTTTTAAACTAACCATTTGAAGTTTCAACAGCACTGGAAAAAGTTGCCAAGAGGCTGAATTTTGATTATGTGATCCTGGGGATGCTGCAACAGTTGCATGAAAAGCTACGGCCATTGCAGCATCCTTATGGTCACATGATCAAAATCCAGCCACATGGCAACTGCCTCATATTTGTGACATTTGCAATGTCCTGGGGTCACATGATCACCTTTTGGGCCTGTCCAACCAAAATCAATGGGGAGGCCAGATTCACTTAACAACTGTTACTTCCTTGACAGTTGTGGCAAGAAAGGTCATAAAATGGGTCAAAATTCACTTAACAACTCTCTTGCTTAGCAGAAGAGATTTTGGGCTCAATGATAGTCGTATGTTGAGGACTATTTTTAGTGCTTGAATGAGCATTATCCGAGATACCTTCAGTCATGGTTCCTTTGGTTCCTTTGAGCATTGATATTACTGGAATAAAATGTGGCAGGACATAGCAGTGGAGAAGGGAGGTAGATGACAATATCACTTAGAGATATGCAGGCAGAGTGTTGTCTACTTGGTTTACAGCTGGATACTAACCATAGGTACTTCTCAACTTACAATAGGTTGTTTAGTAAAGTTCAAAGTTACAACGGCACTGTTACAACTTTTGCAGCATCTCCATGATCCTGTGATCAAAATTCTGATACTCTGCAAATGGTTCATATTTATGATCTTTGCTGTGTCTTAAGGTCAAGTGATCCCTTTTTGCGACCTTCTGACGAGAATCCAGGTTCACTTAACAATCAAGTTGCTATCTTACTAACTGCAGTGATTCACTTCACAAATGAGTCGAAAAAGGGGCAAAACTCACTGAACTCACTTCAAGGTTGACTTCCGAGGTGGATAAAATGAGGACCCAAATTGTGTTGGGAGCAATAGGCTGACTCTGTAAATCACTTAGAGAGGGCTGTAAAATGGTATGTAAGTCAAAGTGCTATTACTATTAACAAATGTCTCACTTAACAGGAATTTTGGGTTCAAGTGTGGTCATAAGTTGAGGACTACCTGTCCTGGCCTTGTCAATTTAGAACTTTTGCAAGCTGTTTCATGCTATTGAAACCTTTCATAAAAGTGAAGTCTTTGTGGAGTCGAACTTCACTATTGGTTACTTCTGGTACATATCCATATATTTTTCTTGGCCACGGTACAAAAACAGCCTGCTGATTCTTTCTGTGGGACTTCATAACTATTCTTCAGTCTGATCTTCCGCTTTGATATTGGCTGGTAGTTTCCTAATCTAAGTACTAGTCAAGTCCCCCCTGCTTAGATTTTAACATAGAAAGTTTAGCCAAATGCTGCCACCTACTGAGACAACTGTACTCGTCTGTTATATCACATCTAATCTTCCTCAAATCATTTTTCAGATGTTTTAGACCTATTCCCCCAAACCTTTCAGCCAGAATCTGAAGGATATCAAATCTTTATTATACAAACCAGCATAATGGAGAGTGACAATTTGAGGAAGATTGGTTTGGTTTGGTAGTTAGTGTTAGGTTATGTTCTTCATTAAGTGTTCTTAATTTTATGTTCTTCATGTCAGTTCCACTTGCCATATAATACTAAACATTACTGAAGAATTTGAAAAATTGGTTATTAAGTTTTATGGATTCTTGTTTTAAACTAAACAGCTCAAAATTATCAAAAAATTAAAAAGTGCAGACCCAGAAATTTACAAATTCAAAGTTAAATTCTGCAAAATTGTTCATTCTCACACTTTGCAAGGAATGTGGCAATCTTCTACTCCAACTCTTTACTTTGTGCAATTACAACATTGCTAATAGTTGTCCATATATTGTTTAAAACCCTCCTGCAAGCTAGAGCCTATCATCTTTTCCAATTTTTGAAACTTTTCTTACTAATTAATTCATGGAATTAAGAGCATATCAGACACTGGAATGTGTCCTATACCAGTGGCCCCCAACCTTTTTTGTGCCACGGCCCGCTACCAGCATCACAAAATGATCTGCGGCCCGGTACCGGCATCAGCACGATGACAAGGCAAAGAGCCGAGCCAGCCGTCCCCCACTTCTCCCCGCCACCTTCAACTCCTCCTTTGTACCTTTGTCGATGGGCTTTGGGACCGTCGCTCGCCTCGCCTTGCCTTGGGTGCTGAAAGAATCCTCGCACCTTAGTTTCATTCGAAGCCGCCCCCACCTTCAATGAAACTAAGGCGCAAGGATTCCTTTAGGACCCAAACGCCACTTTCCAACCGGAAATACTTTCTCATTGAAACAAGATGGCGGCGCCCAGCAAACCGGCAGCCCGGTAGAAAATGTTCCACAGACCGGTACCGGTCCGGGGCCCGGTGGTTGGGGACCCCTGTCCTATACCACATGGGAAAAATCATCTCTTACCAATTGCTAGATAAATACCATTGGACAAAGGTTGGAAAAAATAAAATTATAATGAGTTATTTGCAGGAAAGATCCAGGTGATTTTTAAAAAATGAGCCAAAAAATACCAGTATGTAATAAGGAAAGGCAATAACAAAGGCTTAAGGATATTGATTTATCTACCAAGATTTCAGAAACAAGTTTTTTCAGGAGAGTAGAACTTTAAATAGTAAATGAAAAGTGAATTCAAGTGCAACAGAATGCAAATCTCATTAGTTCTTATAATGACATTAATGGAAATGTAATTGTCAATTCTGACCTGAACATAGCACATGTTTTACCACCCATTAACTACCGGCAACTACTTTGAATCTTTACAAATTTACTATGCATTGAGTTGAATATTGTTTAAATCCATGAGGTAATGTTATTTGCTCAGAATTAAGTATTTCAGAGTTAAAAGCTAAATAAACAATACTGAATACCTGCACAAAGTTATTTGGAAAGATTGCAGTATGTTAACCCTGTTGAGAAAGGCAGCATAAACTAATGTAATTAATTTTCCTGTTTGTGTTTATTTTGTCATATTGTTATTGTTTATATTGTTAATTTATTGGCTGCCTCTCTCACCATGGGGCTGTAGCTGCCCATCTTACAAAATGACCAGGTGAATAAAGCAGAAAAACAAATACAGAAAATAAATGAATAAATACAGAAAAATAATTAAAAATTAGGCATGAAAACTAGTGGAGAGGCTTTGGGCTAGTTGCTCTCAGCCCCTAGGAAGGAAGCAATGGCAAATCATTTCCGAAAATGGTGCCATTTGATAAAATCTTTTGGATGGAAAAGGCAGCTTCTGATCTGAAGTCCTTTTAAGATACTCCACAATTAATGTTTTAAATGCACAACGTGATAGCATAGGCCAACTGAATAACACCACAATGCTGTTAATTGCTTTATAGACATCCTAAAAAAAATCCTACAATCTGAAAAAAATCTATCATCCACACAAACTATAGGATGAAGAAGAAAAATGGAAAATTAACAAAAACTACCCCAAAACCTAAATAAGAATTGCAGCAAAGCAATCCTCCAAGGAAATGAGAAAGAAAATGGCAAAATACCATCACCTCTGAAGAAAAAACCTTATTTATCCATACAAACTACAGAGCAGAGAGGAAAACAATTTAAAAAGGAGCACTAATCCAAACCCAAATAAGAGTTATAGCAAAGAGGGGGAAGAAATATTTCAAGGAAATGGAAAAATAATAATAATGGCACAATACCACCACAGTGTCTGAGAAAAACATTATTTCTTCATGCGTTTTTAGAGTGAAGAGGGGAAAAAAATCAAAATGGAAAATTGATCGAAACTACTCCAAAACTCAAATAAGAATTACAGTCAGTCCTTGACTTATGGCCACAATTGAGCACAAAATTTATATTACTAAGTGAGAAATTTGTTAAGCAAGTTTTGTCCCATTTTTATAACTTTTCTTGCCATGTTCCTTACGTTAAGTGAATTGCTGCAGTTGTTAAATTACTAACATGGTTGTTAAGTGAAGCTGGCTTTTCCATTGACTTCGTTTGTCAGAAGGTCACAAAAGGGGATCACATAACCCCGGGGACATAAATATGAGTCAGTAGCCAACTGTCTTAAATTTTGATCAGGTGACCTCAGAGATGCTGCAGCCGAGGTGGATATTAAAAAGGATTATAAGTCACTTTTTTTCAGCGCCACTGTCATTTGGGACGGTCACTAAATGAACTGTTGCAAACCGAGGACTACCTCTATAGCAAAAAGAAAGACAGTTCCCAAGAAATTAGAAAGAAAATGAGGGACGGGGGACATCCCAGTATCACCTGCCAAAAAATGAAAATTAATCGGGGGGGGGGGAATAACCTCCCCGGTCCAGCAAACAAGTCCATCCCTCCCAAGGATCTACTAGGACCCTGCCAGGCGATCCTGCCTCCTCAGGCTCGCTCTGCCCCAGGAGCCGCGCCGTGCGCTCCGGGGAGGAGCCGGGGCGCGCGCCGAGGAGGCCGGCCGAAGTCGGGGCCGGCGGGGCGGGGCGGAGCTCGGCGAGGGGCCGGGTCAAGGCGAGGCTTCCCCGCACCCCCAGGCCGGCTGGGCCCGAGCTGGCTTGATCCGCGGAGAGGCGGCGACGAGGCGAAGTTGCCTGGTTGGCCGCGCGCGGGGGGGGGACCTGCCTGCCGTGCGCCCTTGGAGAGGCCGAGGGGTACCCCGCGCTTGGCCGGCATGGAGAGCTCCGGCGGCCGCTGCGCCCAACGCCGGGAGGCTGTCGGGGAAGCGGACGGGGAGGGGGAGGAGGAGGAGGAGGCGCCGCCGGACTCGCCTCCTTTTTTCCTCCTTTACCCCGGCCGGGGAGGAGGCGCCGCCGCCGCCGCGCCCGGAGCGCAGCCCCAGAGCGCTTGGCGCGCCGCGCCGCCGGGCCCTCGTGGCGACCCGTTGCCGGTCCTGCTCAGCTACATCGGGCCGGAGCCCGCCCAGCCGCGAACCGGCGGCGCTCGTGAGTAGTAGGAGCCCCGCAACTTGGGGTGGGTGGGTTCTTCTTCCCCGTGGGTGGGAACTGGGCTCCCATTATCCCCAGCGCGGGGTGGATGGGTGGGTAGAGAGTCTCTGCTATCAAAAGGTTGGGGAACCGGACTCCACAGTCCATAGATGCCTCTTTCTGGTTGGCGCACCCTGCTTTTTGCACCCCCCCCCCCAAATCCTTCAAGAGAAGATTCCCTTCCTACTCCTTCCTCTGTGTGTTTGTGTGTGTGTGTGTTTCTCTCTGTGTGTGTTCTCACCCCCCTTTTTAAAGGATTTTCTCCAAAGCCTGGGTGTGAACTGGCTACCCTTCCTCCTCACTCACCCTTCTTGTGTGTGTATATGTTTGTGTAACTCTGTCTATATGTTTGTGTGTGTGTGTGTAAATCCCTTTTTTAGGTTCTTTCCAAAGCCTGGGTGTGAATGGCTATCCTCCCTCCTCACACCCTCCTCTGTGTGTGTGTATGTGTGTGTATTCCTTTTGGGGGGAGGTCTTCTCCAAAGCCTGGGTGTGAATGCCCTCTTGTTGTGTATGTGTGACTTTGTGTGCAGGTGTGTGTATCCTTTTTGGGGTGTCTTTTCCAAAGCTTGGGTTTGAATGGCTACCCTCCCTCATATCCCGCTGTCCCTCTCTGTGTGTATATAAGTGTGTGACTCTTTATTGTGTGTTTATGGTGGCTAAGGGTTGACACTGACATGGTGGAATATAAACAGCACCTACAATACTTTGAAAACATCCACTTAAAGCTGAACACTGGGAAAAAATTTTATTTGAAATGTAGAAGAAACTTAAAATGAATAACAGGACATGAATTTTTCTGCAGAATGAAAGTTTCCTTTTGCTTTTAGATTGGAAAATTCCTCTTTGGGGGGGATAAATCAGGCCTCAAAGAAAGTAAAGGTGGTCCTTGACAATTGAGCCCAAAATTCCCGTTGCTAAGCAAGACAGTTGTTAAAATGCATCCCCTTTTATGACCTTTTTTGCTGCAGTTGTTAAGTGAAACATGCCGTTAAGTGAAATATGCTTTCATTAAGTGAATCTGGCTTCCCACACTGACTTTGCTTGTCGGAAGCCTGCTGGGAAGGTTACAAATGGTGATCATGTGACCCCCAGGGACAATGAAACTGGCGTAAGTACATGCCAGTTGCCAACTGCTGGAATTTTGATCAGGTGACCATAGGGAAGGTCGCAATGGTGGTAAGTGAAAAACGGTCATAAGTCACTTTTTTCAGTACCATTATAACTTGAAATGATCCCTAAATGAATGATTGTAGGTCAAGGACTACCTATAATGACAAACCAGTTCTGTGCATCCCCAAGGAAACAATATGGAAATGTTTGTAAAGTAAATGGGAACTCGGATAGATTCAAAGTGAGTCTTTGCTTAATTTAGTCAAGAGGAGAATTGACTCTGACAAAAAAAGATTTTCTATGTTTCTGTAACGCTAATTACCTTTTTCAATTGGTAGAAGGACATAGGAGTGTTCCAGGAATGTGATAGAAGCATAATTGCACTGTTTTTATAGTAGTAATTGAGGGTATTCAGTTTGCAGGAATTTGTTTATAATCTGACCAGGTGCAACTTGTACTGCTTATCGTGCATTGAGGACTTTTCAGTACAAAAAAAAATAATGCGGTTTTTTTGTCCCTTAAGAGAATTATTATCAGTCCCCATAAAAACAACTTTGTTCTATTTCTGGGTGATCATTATACAGTATAAATCAGTCAGGGTTTTTTTTTCCTTCTTCTATTCAGTCGTGTCTAATTCTTGGACATTGCCTGGACAAGTTTGTGCAGTTTTTTTGGCAAGGTTTCCCAGAAGTAGTTTGTCATTGCCTTCTTCCTATGGTTGAGAGAAAGTGAATAGCCCAAAGTCACTCAACTGACATTGTGTCTAATAGCAATAGCACTTCGGCTTATATACCGCTTCACAGTGCTTTGACACAGTGCTTTCTAAGTGGTTTACAGGACTACCTGTGTGTAGGTTTTGTTTTGTTTTTTTAATTTTTCTTTCTATCTTAGCTTTTGTGTGTTCTTTGGTCTTAAATAACTAGACAGGTACATTGCTTTAGCAAAAGAAAGCAGACAGACTAAAGAATTTTAAGACAATTATCATAAATGTATTTGTATACATTTTATTTATGCATTTATACAAATCATAAATATAATTGCAAGAGGAAGAATAGCAAGAATTAAGAAAATATTCGTTGCTTTCTAAACATACTCTTCCAGATCTAGGTGATTTCTTTATATTGGGTTCTATTTGTAGACGGTGCAAATAATTACAAAGTGAACAAAACATTGCCTCTCCCCACAAAACCATTAAAAACAATTTGCTTAAAGTAATAAAAACTTTTCATGGATACAATATTTAAAGGCCCGACATGTGGTGGTGTTACTTTTAGGGATTGAGAGCTCCTAGTGAACAGATTGATATGGTAGAAGATGTACTTAGTGTTTGATTGATTTTGTGCCATTATCCAGTTGGTGCTGAATCTTACATAGATAGATCTTACATGGGCTTTAAAAGAATTTAAGCAGCAGGGTTATCAGGAGTTCAGATAGAAAGCAGGAGACCATGAGTTCAGGTCCCACATAAGTCATGAAAATCAGCTGGGTAAATTTGGGCCAGTCACCAAGAGACTGTGAGTTCCAGTCCCACCTTAATGCATGAAGCCGGCTGGGTGACTTTGGGCCAATCACCAACATACTGTGAGTTCAAGTTGTACCTTTAGGCATGAATTTCACATGGCTGACTTTGAACCAATCACCAGGAGCCAGTGATTTCTAGTCCCACCTCCGGCATGAAAGCCAGCTGGGTGACTTTGGGCCAATCCCCAGGAGACAGTGAGTTCTATTCCTGCCATAAGCACGAAATCCAGCTGGGTGGCCTTAGGTCAGTTAGCCCAACACACCTCACAGTGTTGTTGTTATGGGGAAAGTCGGACGAGGAAGGTGGGTTGGGTATGTTCTTTGTTTTATTTGTAAAAATAATAAAGGCAGGATATAAATAAATAATAAATGAGAGGTGCGGTGGCCTAGAGGTGGTGTCAGGATTCCAGCAATCGCTCTAATTAGATCGTGATTCTTGAGCCAAACTTCAAAAAACTTCAAAGGATTTATTAGAGGCGACATACTGGCACTGCCCTGCATGTCGTCTCTAATAAATCCTTTGAAGTTTTTTGAAGTTTGGCTCGAGAAACATGATCTAATTAGAGCGATTGCTGGAATCCTGACAGCAAGCCAACTCTGGCATACATAATTTACAGTCACCCGTGACTCTCCCCCCCCCCCCCCGGGTTGTCTCATAAACCAGATTCTCCAATTGAGCACATTCACAGCCTGGGTATCATCATTCACGTTCTCCAATTAAATATATTCGCGGGCAAAAGCTCTGACATTTTAGTTACAATCTTTTAAACATAAAGAGTTGGAACGTACTTTCACTTTCAAATTGCTGCACTGCTCTTTCAGATTTCCTTCCTCTCCCCCCCCCCTTTTTTTTGAACTACTAAAAAAGGCATAGGAGTGTTTTATGAGTTGACATTCGGCTCCTCTCACTTCTTGAAGATAACCTGTATAAAGCAAAAACAAACTGAGTGCAGTTATAGAATTTAGGGTTGCAACCCCAGCCCCTCAGGCTTGGTTGGCTTGGTTTTATGAGTTGATAGGTGGAGCTCTCAATTCATAATCAGGAGGCTGTGAGTTTGATCCTAGGTAGAGGTAGATATTTCTCTCTCTGGGCACGATGAATATATATCTGCTGAATATAAGTCCACCTTGGCGACAGGAAGGGCATCTGGCCAGTCAACACTCAGCTCCATTCAGATGCCCAGACTCCACCCCGCAAGGGATTATGGGGTCATTAAAAGAGGATGATGAAAAATATATAATAAATAAAAGTAATAAAAATGAATCAATTATCAATTGATTACGGCTGCGAACAAGGATGTTTGCCTGGGATGCTTATAGAGACAAACAGATTACACAGTAGAAGCTAACTGGCAGTTGAAATACAAGTTTTACCAGTCAGATATCATGTTGCTCATACACTTGAAGAGTGAACGAAGCAGAAGGCTAATTTGGACCAAATGTTGGTGAATCAGACATTTATTTTTATGCAACAGTTTGAGAAACTGAAAGGGAGAGCATATGTGTTCTATCTTAAGTCAAGGAAGGTGCCGGAACAAGAATGAAAACTTGGAAGATCTTAACCGCGTTTCTCTTTCAACATTATCTCCTTTTTTCCCACACTGATCCTGCACTATTGCCTAGATATGAAATTGGTAGTTAATTTTATTACTGGGAAACCATTACGTAGCATACAACGGGTAGCAGGTGCGTGGTAAGTTATTTCAGGGGGCTAACTTGGATCATGTTTCCATGACTACCATCCTGTTTCCCTGAAAATAAAACCCAAGTGGAAAATAAGCCCTAGCATGGGTTTTTTTAAAGAATGCTTGTAATATAAGCCCTACCCTGAAAATAAGCCCCAGTTAAGATTGTCAGACAGACAGACACATTTGGAATGGTATTTCCCCCCAAATAAGACCTAATTGGTAAATAAGCCCTAATGCATCTTTTGGAGCAAACATTAATATAAGACCCAGTCTTATTTTCAGGGAAACACTGTATCCATCTACTGCTTATTGATTTAAAAAAAAAAAATCTTGCCCAATCAAAGAGCAGTTTGCGTCATTAATTTTAATAAGGACTAGGAGTCGATGTGAAATAGAGGGTAGCATGGCTTGATTTTCAAGTTCTGTACAAGCTCTGTATAAAGCCCAAAGCATTTTGCTGCCTACACAGTGCATAAAAGTAGTCGGGTAGATTTAAAGTGTTTTGACAGTCCATGTCACAAATAATGCCCGTAATGTGCTTTTCTGCTTAGGAATTAGTTTTATTGCTATTTTAGGTACTAGGAAAACAATTCTTTTCAGGGCTTTCCATCTCTAAATCAGGAAACATCAAGCTCTTCGTGGCTGGAGTGTTTGAGAGCCAGGATGTGTCAAATTAAGATGCAAAGTAGGTGGGTCAAGATCTTCTCTTTCATGTGTGCAGGTTGGTGGGTTTGGGGTGTAATGGAATGCAAAGCTGAGCTTGGAGAAAGTTAGGAGACAGGCGTTAAACTGGAGAAGAGATAGTCCCGAGATGGAAGAAAATGTGAGAAAGGAACTCAACCCCGCCTTGATTTTGTTCTGTCTAGCAGCGGTTGCCCACCAGTGGGCTGCGGCCCACTGGTGGGCGACCGCTGCTATACTGGTGGGCCGTGAGAAAATTTTGGTGGGCCGCAGAGAAATCTCACCCCCACAAAGCAATTAATCCAGGCTGCGCAGAAACACAAGGCTGAGCAGCCCACATGGCCCGCGGGAACCCTCCCCGCCCACTCACTCCTTACCTGGTAAACTTGCCTGCTAAATTGCTATTTTTCCTTTTTCCGACCATCATCTGTTCTGCTGTGCCGGGAGATTTAGGTTAGCTAGGAAGCAGGAAATGGTTGGATTTCTTGCTTTCTAGCTAGGCTTTAGATCGTCGGCTCAGCACAGCCAAATCTCCCTTAGGACTGAAGCAAATTCAGTGCAGACTCATGGCAAGTATATTTGAGAGACTGAGCTAGCCGATGGCAGATAGATAGATCACTGAATGATTCTGTGAGCAACTCAGTCTGCCTGCTTTGCCTGAATTTGGGTAGAGGTTGCTCTTTTTATAATAAAAAATTCAATATTTACATGCGTGTTGTGAGTTAATTTTGTGAGTTTGTGTGCTAGCAAATTTTATGAGTTTGCTTGCAAGCAAATTTTATGTGACAGACTGAGCTAGCCAATGGCAGATAGACTTCTGAATGAATCTGTGATTCTGTGAGCAACTCAACTGAAGGACTGAAGGTTTGCTTGCAAGCAAATTCAGTGCAGACTCATGGCAAGAATATTTGAGAGACTGAGCTAGCTGATGGCAGATAGATAGATCACTGAATGATTCTGTGAGCAACTCAATCTGCCTGCTTTGCTTGAGTTTGGGTAAAAGTTGCTCTTTTTTAATAAAAAAATCAATATTTATATAAATATTTATAATATTTACATACAAGCCATGCCCAGCCAGTCACATGACCACCAAGCCACACCCACAAATTAGACCATGCCCACAGAACCGGTTAGTGGTCCCTGGGATCTAAAATTATGAGTTTGGTGGTCCCTGGGGTCCAAAAGGTCGGCGACCCCTGGCGTATAGGATTGAATAATATGTAGAATTGGAAGGGATCTTGGAGGTCTTCTAGCCCAACTCTCTGTTCAAGCAGGAATACCATTCCAGATAAGTGGCTATCCCTCTCTTGTTGAAAACCTCCAATAATGGAGCAGCCACAACTTCTGGAGGCAAGTAGTTCCACTGATTAATTGTTTTAACTCTCAGGAAATTTCTCTTTACTTCCAGGTTGCTTCTCACCTTTGATTAGTTTCCATCCATTCTTCTTGTTCTGCCTTCAGGTGTTTTGGAGAATAGGTTGACTCCCTCTTCTTTGGGGCAGCCCTTCAAATATTGGAACAGTGCTATCATGTCATTCCCTAGTCGCGTGATGGCGAACCTATGGCACGTGTGCCGGAAGTAGCACGCAGAGCCATTTCAGCCATGCACGCGAGCTGTTGCCCGGATCAAATCCACTGCGCATGCCCCACCCCCCCACCAGCCAGCTGATTGTCAGGTATCTGCCATGTATGCGCGGGGGAGATGTGTGCGTGGGAGATGCACATGCATGCGCGGGGGGGTTGCGCGGGGATTGCATTTTGGATGCAGGCACACGTACGTGCGCTTACACGCTTTCGGTACATGACGACGAAAAGGTTAGCCATCACTGCCCTAGTCTTTTTTTCCCATTAAATTAGACATATCCAGTTCCTGCAACCATTCTTCATATGTTTTAGCCTCCAGTCCCCTCTGTTGCTCTTCTCTGCACTCTTTCTATCTAGAGCAGGGGTGTCAAACTCAAGGCCCGGGGGCCAGATCTGGCCCACGGGGGGTTCTTAGATCTGGCCCATGGGGCCACCCTGGAAACAGCGAAAGACTGGCCCACGGAGCCTCTGCCAGTGAAAACAAAGTTCAGGGGGGCCACACAAGGCCCTCCGAAGCTCTGTTTTCACTGGTAGAGGGTTGCAGGAGGCTGTCGCAGCGGAAAAAGGAGCTAGTGAGGCCTGCAGGTAGCTCTCCTGAGCTCCGTTTTTGCTGGCAGACAGTTGCAGGAGGCCGTTGCAGGCGAAAACGGAGCTACGGAGCCCTCTTTCGCTGGCAGAACGCTTCGGCCACCATAGGCGCCCCCGATATGAGTGACATTGAGCTGGCCACGCCTACCCTGGCCACGCCTACCCTGGCCCCCTGTGGTCAAACACAATCCTGATGCGGCCCTCAATGAAATCGAGCTTGACACCCCTGATCTAGAGTCCCTTTTTTAAATATGGTGACAAAAACTGGATGGCCTTCCCGTGTCCTATAAAGTGGTATTAAGACTTCACGGTGATCTTGATTCTTATCCCTCTGTTTATGCAGCCTAGGACTGTGTTGGCCTTTTTGGCAGCCCCTCTTCTGAATCAGATCTGAAGCGTTGCACAGGCTTGATACAGCTATTCAAATGTGTTTGTCAGGGCCAAAGTGATAGATACACTGTTTGTTGTACGCTATTGCCAAGAAGTTTGTAAATATTTTTGTAGAGGAAATGTGTGATTGGTCAGGATTTATTTAGTTCAGCAGGAATCGAAAAGTAGAGATGTGCAAACTTTTCAAGTTTGAACTCAAAATATTTCCTGCTTTACTGGAGCAGTAAGAATAGGGCCCAACCTCATCAGAAGAATTCTAATTATTTTGGAAGGCGTTCCTGGTTAAAAGTATTGCATTTTCAGCTTGAAACTGCTGTTTCCATGTTGGGACACTTCAGTAAGATTAATCAGTGTTACAGGGGATATTTAACCTAGAAATAAGGATAAATTTTCTGACAGTGAGAACAATCAACCAGTGAAACAAGTTGCCTTCAGAGGTTTTGGCTTCACTAGAAGCTTTCAAGAAGAGACTGGACAGCCATTTGTCAGAAATGGTATATAGGCCTGTCTCTCCTGCTTGAGCAGGGGGTTGGACTAGATGATCTACAAGGTCCCTTCGAACTCTGTTGTTGTTATTGCCTAAATAAAAGCAAATTAAACAGAGAATGGGGGGGGTGGGAGCCAAGATAGAGAAACACAAATAAGCATATATAGCAATCCATCTTAAATGCAATCCATCCTTATAGCAATCCGTCTTCTTGTGGATTCCCTGCCAAAGGCTTGATGCTAGATAACAAAGACTTTGCAATATTTAGACTGCATGAAAAACTTTTATCAGTAAGTAGACAGTCAGCATAAAAATTACTTGAAGCTCAGGAGATTGCTACTGGAAGGGGAAGAATGAGGTTTTGATGCAATGTTGTCTACAATCTTCAGTATAAAAGAACATGGGTTACAGGTTCTTCCTCTGATGTGTTACAAGGAGAAACACACTGAGGCAAGGGCAATTTGCAGTACAAGTAATCCTCTACTTATAATAGTTCACCAGCAGGCTGTGAGTTCTAGTCCCATTTTAGGCATGAAAGCTGCTGGGTGACTTTGGGCCAATCCCCAGGAGTCTGGGAGTTCTAGTCTTGCCTTAGGCATGAAAGCCAGGTGGGTGATTTTGGGCCTGTCACTGTCTCTCAGCCCAACCCACTTCACAGAGTTGCTGTTGTGGGGAACACAGGAGGATGAAGGAGTACTATATATGTTCTCTACCTATAATAAAGGCGGGATAATAAATAAATGAAAAGCAAATTTAAGCCACGCATTGAACGTGAGTGACTCTACTTCCAGCAAGATCGGAAATGGGTTGAAAGAACTTGTTCTGACAAGGTTGGAATCGTTGCTTTGAAGTGGAGGTGTTTTGAATGCAAAATGTTTTGTACACCAGTACTAGTAAGAGTAAAATAACATGTGAGATAGCAAAGATCCGAGATAGCACTGAAGAAACCAAACTGAAGCCAGATGAATTAATAATGTTATGAAATAACAAGCAGTTTCCTTAATTAGATAACAAGCAGTTTGTAACACCTGTTTCTGAATTCTAATCCTTAATACCCTTGATCAAAGAATGCACTGATGTATTTTCCCACCTATATTACTGAATAAAGGTAAAGAAAATGAAGAATCAAGGAACGATTACCTACTCCGAACCAAAATCACAGCATTGATTGGTTTCTGATATATAATGATTTTAATGTATGCTTCTGGTTACACAATTTCTGTGAATGTAATTCCTAGGAAACGTTTTATATCGTAGGAAGCGCAATGACAATAAAGTAAACTAAACTAAAACTAATAAGGAAATTATATTCATAGGCTCTCATGTGTTTGCAGAAATCTGATATTCACTATTCTCTCACTGAACGACTTGGTTATAATTTTTGTGTTAAAGAGTCCTTTAATTGTAAACTCTGGCAACTGAATTTGCTACAAAATAAAGCTGGAATAATTTTGATTTGCAGGGCCTTAAAAGCCTGGAAATTGTCTCTTACTTTATAGAAGGTGTGTGTAGAATAGAATAGAATAGAATAGAATAGAATAGAATAGAATAGAATA
>NW_020769399.1:1976514-2046559 GCF_900518735.1 Pseudonaja textilis | reverse complement strand
GTGCATCTAGAAGCAACTCTGGGAAGCTTACAAACCACAAACTGGTAGATATTAAAAGGATAAAACAATAAATAATGGTAATAAGTACAGTTAAAAGAGCACAAAGTACAGGTTGTCCTCAGCTTGCAACCACAACTGAGCTGAAAATTTCCGTTGCTAAGAAACCCAGTTAATAAGTGGATTTTGCCTCATTTTATGGCCTTTCCTGCCACTGCTGTTAAGTGAATCTCTCCAGTTGTTAAGTTAGTAACAACGGTTGTTAAAGGAATCTGGCTTCCCCGTTAACTTTGCTTGTCAGAAGTTGATCCTGCGACCCTGTGACCGTCCTAAGTATGAGTCAGTTGCCGAATCTCTAAATTTTGATCACGTCACTGTGGGGATGCTGCAACGGTTGTAAGAGTGGGGGAAAAAATCACTCTTTTCAGTGATTTCAGTGAGAGAGATCTCCGAATCCTTAGTGGACAACCATTTAAATATGAGTCAGCCAGGTGCAGCAGCTGCCAAAAAAGCCAACACAGATCTAGGCTGCATAAACAGAGGGACAGAATCACGTGAAATATTAGTACCACTTTATAAGGCCACACTTGGAATCCTGTTTTGGCATCCAGTTGTGGCCACCATGATGTAAAACAGATGTTGAGACTCTAGAAAGAGTGCAGCGAAGAGCAACAAAGAGGATTAGGGGACTGGAGGCTGAAACATATGAAGAACGGTTGCAGGAACTGGGTATGTCTAGTCTGATGAAAAGAAGGACTAGGAGGGACATGATAGAAGTGTTCCAATATCTCAGGGGCTGCTCCAAAGAAGAGGGAGTCAAGCTATTCTCCAAAGCACCTGAAGGGAGGACAAGAAGCAGCAGATGGAAACTAATCAAGGAGAGAAGCAACCTAGAACTAAGGAAAAAATTCCTGACAGTGAGAACAATTAATCAGTGGAACAACCAGGGGTGGGATTCTACCGGTTCGCACCTATTCGCTAGAACTGGTTGTTAAGATTCTAAGCAGTTTGGAGAACCGGTTGTTAGAAGAAATTACTGGGCTAATCCTGTAAGGAAGGCAGGAAGGAAAGATTCTGGTGTTGCTTACAGAAACTGCCTCTCCATTAACCCTTATTACATTCTTGGCAGGACTAGGCTTCCTGTCTCAGGAACCTCTCTGGAGTTTTTTCCTCCTCCTTTGCTGGTACTTTGCTTGTGTGGAGTGACCATTCAAAGTTACAATGGCTCTGAAAAAAGTGACTTATGACCATTTTTCACACTTACGACTATTGCAGCATCCCCACAGTCATGAGAGGCCAGGCGAGGAGGTGCATGCCTCGATGTGAGTGATATTGAGTTGGCCACGCTCAGCCAATAACATGACCTCCAAGCCACGCCCACCAACTAAGCCACGGCCATAGAACCGGTTGTTAAAAAATCTGAATCCCACCCCTGGGAACAACCCTCCAGAGGTTGTGAGTGCACCAGCACTGGAAATTTTTAAAAAAAGATTGGATAACCATTTGTCTGAAGTGGCGTAGGTTTTCCTGGCTGAGCATGGGGTTGGACTAGAAGACCTCCAAGGTCCCTTCCAACTCTGCTATGCTGTTCTACGCTGTGCTATTCTACGCTGTGCTATTCTGTTCTGTTCTGTTCTGTATAAGGGAGAGGTGGGGACTTTTTGTAATCCGATAGCCATCTCCAGAATGGTGCACCTCCATTAGGGCCTGTGACCAACTGATGGAGCCTCTTCTTCAGGCCCTTGGGAAGGTCAAAATTGGGGCTACAGATCTCATGTAAGGGGCGGGGGTGAGGGGGGGGTTCCAAACCATGGCCCAAAAGGCTGTTCTCTTGGACCCCGCCAGCAGAATTTCCTTTACCAATGAGGTCCACATAAGTGTGACAGTTGGGATGTGACAGTTCCTCAGGTAGCCCGGACCTCCTAATCCTGTTGTGGAGCTCAGTCTTAAGGAAAGATTACAGGCAGTCCTTGATTTAGAACAGTTCACTTAGTGACCGTTCAAACAGCACTGAAAAATCGTGAATTTGTGACCGTTTTTCACACTTACAACCGTTGCAACGTCCCCTGGGTCACGTGATCCAAATTCAGACGCTTGGTGACTGACCCTGATTTATGACCGTTGCTGTGTCCCGGGGTCATGGGATCCCCTTTTGTGACCTTCTGACAACCCGAATCAATGGGGAAAAGCCGGATTCACTTAACAACCATGTTGCTAACTTAATTGCACGGATTGGCTGCAAGAGTGGCAAGAAAAGCCGTAAAAGGGGGCAAAACTCACTTAACGTATGTCTCGCTTAACAACGGAAATGTTGGGCACAGTTGTAATTGGTCGTAAGTCAAGGACTACCTGAATAAGAAACATGCCCAGCAAGTTTGGATTTGACTCTTGGTGGTGACTTCAACTGCCATGATTCACTTAACAGCTGTGGCAGGAAAGGTCGTAAAATGGGACAAAAACTCACTTAAGAGCTGACTTCCTTAGCAATGGAGATTTTGGGGTCGGTTATGTTGGTAAGTTGAGGACTAGCGGTGAAGTGTAATTTCTTTTTCTTCCTCTATAGCAGTGGTGGCTAACCTTTTTCAGCTCCCGTGCCGATAATTGCACATGCCAGCACCCAGAAGGCGATGCGTGATGGGGGGGGGCTCCCATGCCCCCTGTGCATGTGTGCACGATTCCCCCTTGTGCGCAGTGCATCTGCACATGTGCATGAGATTCCACCCCTTGGGCGCCGCATGTCTTTACGCATGCGTGCGTGATTCCCCCTTTGCACACACCGCATCTGCACATGCAGGTGTGATTCCCTAGTGCGCAGCACATCCCTGCTCATGCGTACATGTCTCCCACGTACCCCCCTTCGCCTCCCTGCACATGCGCACCAGATACCCAACAATCAGCTGTCGAGCAGCAGCATGTGCATGCGCAATGGGGCTCTTTCGGGTGACCTCTCGCGTACTGGGGAAATGGCTCTGCGTGCCACATCTGGCACCCATGGCATAGATTCGTCAACACAGCTTTATAGCTATCCATTCTGATACTTCTCATTCCTCATTCTGACTTTATCAGTTGCCATTTCATTAGAATTTCAGGAATTTCAGGAATCAATTGGGTGGCTATGGATCAATGACCATTATTTTGACTAGTTTGGAAAACATGCACTTATATCATACAACGTAGCCAAGGTATAAAACTTTATAGCTAATCTTTATTTGCAAGGTATATGGACTAAGCAATATTTATTCTAAATTTCCATTTTTGCATTGTCTGGAAGCTGCTAAAATTTAATTAGTCTTTGCCATTAAGCAAACACTTGGTTGAAGTGTTTATCATAACAGTTGAAATCAGTTTGGGCAGATAATTTATCATAGCAGTTGAAATCAGTTTTGGCAGATAATTCTTCCAACTTCTTCCAACTTTGTGCAGTTACTTACTGGATTCACACACTGAGCTAAGCCACAGTATCATTTACTTGGTTTCATTTTTAAAAATTACCAGTACGTGGATTTATTATGAAGGTTTGCAAACCATTGTTTGTTTTTTTACCATAATGCATGATCTCACAGAGACTTAGACAGAACAACTTTATTGTCACTTCAAATTTACACTAATCAGCAGCTATGATTTACTGATGAATCCTTTTTAAGCAAAACATATTTGATATACCCGTAAATGTACTCGAATAATATTTGACAATTTGCCTTTTTTTTACTATGATGATTGTGCTCAAGATTGGCTGCCTCTAAGAAACCTTTTTTAGGAGATTGTGAAGGGAGCCTCAAGATCAGTGGTGGGATTCAAATTTTTTTACTACCAGTTCTGTGGGTGTGGCTTGCTGGGCGTGGCGTGGCTTGTTGGGCATGGCAGTGGAATGATACTGTAAAATCTCCATTCCCACCCCACTCCAGGGGGAAGGTTACTGCAAAATCCCCCTTCCCTCCCCACTCCACTAACCTGCTTTCCAGCTCCGTTCTCCTGTTCAAGGCAACCAAAGAAGACCCAGCCGATCAGCTGGGACTCGGGAGGCAGAGAATAGATGGTGCTGGCGGGGCCAGTCAGAGGTGGGATTTGCTGGTTCTCCAAACTACTCAAAATTCCCGCTACCGGTTCTCCAGAACTGGTCAGAACCTGCTGAATGCCACCTCTGCTCAAGATGTAGCTGGTTTGCAATATTGAATTCTACCAATTTGAAGCAACACGATCATTTCTGTTTTATATTATATGTAGCCAAGCTGCCTATATTGAATATTTGGGGCTTGGTGCATCAAAAATTTGGAAAACACCACTCAAAAAGGCTACCCCTTGCAGATCTCCAAGGAGTCCAAGCCGTGGGGAATGACTTGATTGCTCCCAGGATCTGCCACACACTACTATAAGTAGTCCTCAACTTACAACCACAACTGAGCCCCAAATTTATGTTGCTAAGTGAAAAATTTGTTAAGTGAAAAAATTGTTAAGTGAATTTTGCCGCCTTTTGCGACTTTTCTGGCCACATTTGTTAAGTGAATCGCTGCAGTCGTTAAATTAATAAGCTGGTTGTTAAGTGAGTCAGGTTTCCCCATTGAACTTTGCTTCTCAGAAGGTCGCAGAAGGGGGTCGCAGAACCCAGGGCAACATTGCAGTTGTCATAAATGTGAGTTGCTTTGTCAAGCATCTGAATGTAAATCATGTGGCCATGGGGATGCTGCATTGGTCATAAGTCTGAAAAATGGCCATCAGTCACTTTTTTCCAGTGTCGTCGTAAGTTCAAACGGTCACTAAGTGAACTGTTGTAAGTTGAGGACTACCTGTACTTTCAGTTGGCATTTCTTTTTCTGATGACAGGCCCCTGCAATCTATCCGAGGCTGCTTCGGTTCATGTGAGGACTTCATTCTTGAAGCAGCTTTGGAGAATGCTCTTCTGAAAAGGGCATGAAATACCCTGTTCTCACATGGTTTTTTGGGAGGGTCGGAGGACTGGAGACTAAAACATATGAAGAACTGTTGCAGGAACTGGGCCTGGCTAGTCTAGTGAAGAGAAGGACCAAGGGAGACAGGATAGCAGTGTTCCAATATTTGAGTGGCTGCCACAGAGAGGAATGTGGGGTCAAGCTATTTTCCAAAGCACCTGAAGGCCAGACAAAGAATAATGGATTGAAACTGGACAAGGAGAGATTCAGCCCAGAAATAAGGAAGAATTTTCTGACAGTGAGAACAGTCAACCCATGGAACAAAAGTTGCCCTCGGAAGTTGTGGGAGCTTCATCACTTGAGACTTTCAAGAAGAGACTGGACTGCAATTTGTCAGAAATGGTGTAGGGTCTCCTGCTTGGGCGGGGGGTTGGACTTGATGACCTACAAGGTCCCTTCCAACTCTGTTCATCTGTCCACGCCAGAGCGTGGCTCTCTCGTGCAACTTTTGAAGGGTCTGGAGGCCACGTGAGAGCACCCATTCTTGGATAGCCCTCTGAAAATCATTTGAGAACAGAGCATGCTTTCAAGAACAATTGTTGCCAGATATTGGGGAATACTGGCATGTCACCCAAAACATCCTGGTGTGTCATCTTTGACATGCATGTTGTAGTTTTGCCACCACAAGGCTAAGTAGGTTTTGAAGCAACCAAGTATCTCAAACTTTTATCAATAATGGCTGTGAGTCTCGTAAAATTGGGTTCATCCAAGCAGACTCACTTAAAAGCCACGCCTCAAAGGTCATAAAATCGGGTGTGGCTTGTTTAACAACTGCCTTGCTTCGTCCCAGGAATTCTGGTCCCGTGGTCATAAGGACTACCTGTATGTATCAGCGGATGACTAAACTCTGTATTAAAATCATTTGACGCCTACGAAATATAGTTGAAAATGTGCAGGCAGCACGGTTAAATTTTTAGAAGCTAGAAAAAAGTGATTGTGTCATGTTTTTAAATGGTCAGAGGGCAAAAACGACACTTCCTGAGGAAAATGAAAACAGGAATTTGGGCCCAGCATTGAACATATGTCTGTTTTTGAAATAATTGCAAGTTCGTGCGTGTGTATAGATAAGATTATTAAATGTTTTCTATGAGAGGAAGCTAGGGTATGTTTAAGACTTTAAGTGTTTAATCGTTTTGCCTCTACAGGTAATCCTCGACCAACAACCACAACCGAGCCCCAAATTTATGTTGTTAAGTATGAGGCATTTCCCCCATTGTATGACCTATCTTGCCGCAGTTGTTAAGTGAATCATTGCAGTTGATAGTCACATGGTTGTTAAGTGAATCTGGCTTGTCAGAAGGTCGCAAAAGGGGAACACGTGCATTTTGCTCACATGATGCTGGGGATGTTACAAAGGCCGTAAAGTGAAAAACAGTCAAAGTCACTTTTTTCAGTGCCTTTGTAACTTTGAACAGTCACTAAACAAAACTGTTGTAAGTCGAGGGCTACCTATACTAAGGAAGATACTCTTCCCAACAAGTTGTTTTGGCTACTTAATTAAGTTTGAATTAGGATCCCAGAAAGGAAAAAAAATGTGTTACCCCAGCAAGTTGAATGTATAAATAGTTCTTATTCCCCAAGGTGGTGAATTATGGGTAATTTATATATTTCTTTTCTCTTTGGCCATTTTCATTTTGATGGAACCAATCTAGTATAAGATAGTCATAAGTGGGTCATGTTCAGTAGTGGTACGCTACTGGTTTGGAGCGGTTCGATCAAACCGGTAGTAAAAAAAGCCTCAACGATCAACTGAGAGGAGGAAAAAAAGACTTGCTGAGAGGAGAAGGGACAGAAAAGCACAGGATCTGCCCTCTCACCTGTCCCTGGGTTTTTCTCCTCTTTATCCTTTCGGCTGATTGGTGCTGGGGAAAGCTGCCAGTAGTGGAACAGGTAGGATCCCGCTGCTGGTCATATTCATTCTGTGATGTTATACAGACACTCTTATGACAACAGTTGGGACCAGAAAATTATAAGTAGTCCTTGACTTGCAACGGTTCGTTTAGTGACCGTTTAAAGTTACAACGGCAGTGAAAAATGTGATGTATGACCTTTTTTCCTTATTATTATTATTATTATTATTATTATTACCTTTATTGTCAGATTATAACATGTGTACAATGAGATTGGCTCACACTTAACAACCATTGCCGCTTCCCCATGGCCTCATGATCAAAATTCAGACACTTGGCAGTTGACTCATTTATGACGGTTGTAGTGTCCTGGGGTCATATGATACCCCTTTTGTGAAATTCTGACAATGGGGAAGCCAGATTCATTCAACAACCGTGTCGCTAACGTAACAACTGCAGTGATTTACTTAACACGCCAAGAAAGATTGTAAAACGGGGGGAAAACTCACTTTAACAAAGGTGACGCTTAGCAACAGAAGTATTGGGCTCAATTGTGGACGTAAGTCAAGGACTACCTGTACATTTTTTTTTAGTGCTGTCATAATTTTGAATGGTCACTAACTGAATGGTCATAAGTCGAGAACTACCAGTACAGGTTGTCCTCAACATACAACAGTTCATTCAGTGACTGTTCAAAGTCACAACAGCATTGATGTAAGTGACTTGTGACCGTTTTTCACTCTTACGACCACTGCAGCATCTCCATGGTCACGTGATCAATATTCGCCCACTTGGCAACTGCCTCATATTTATGACGGTTGAGGTGTCCTGGGGTCATGTGATCACCAGCTGCGAACTTCTGACAAGCAGAGTCAAAAGGGAAGCCAGATTCACTTAACAACCATGTTGCTAACTTTTAAGAACTGCAGTGATTCACTGGACAACAGTGGCAAGAAAGGTCGTAAAATTCACTTAACTAATTTTTCCCCCTTGCTACAGAAATTTTGAGCTCAAATGTGGTGGTACGTGAAGGACTACCAGTCCTCAACATGGAGCTGCCTATATCTTAATTGGTGCACAGATGGCTTGTTTTAGCATAGAGATAATTGTGCAAAATACCAGAAAATATTATTTTCCTTTTCTATTGAGGTCTCCAATAATTCTTTAAAAAATAGTTTCAGAAAAACTGGTATATATACACAGAGGTGGGCTGCTGGGGATTTGCAGGGGTTCAGGAGAGCCCCTCACTAAGATTCTGTGCAGTTTGGAGAACCCCCAAATCCCACTCCTGGTGGCCCCGCCCACCCCACCCCTCCCCTCCCCAGAGTCCCCACGCGGCCTGTTTTGGATGCAGGTAAGTGCAGGGCGCTCGGGGAGGCTGAAAAATGGGCTTCGGAGAAGTTCGGGAAGGCCGGAAATGGGCCTGTTTCCAAGCTTCCAGAAAGCCGGAGCCCAGGGGAGGCCATTTTTGTGCTCCCAGAGGCTCGAGGAAAGCCTCCGGAGCCTGGGGAAGGTGAAAACGCCCTCCCTCCACCATGGCCACGCCCATCCAGCAACCGGGCAGAGAACCCGTTGCTAAATTTTTTGAAGCCCGCCCCTGCCTGAATTGACATGCGCTAATTACGTAGAATTAAATAATAAATCGTCTGAAAAGAATTAGAAACATCTCGAAAAGTCCTATCTCATTTAAAAAAAGGCAGGTTACAAATTCACCGCCTTCTTAAAAAAAATAATTTAAAACTTCATACACTTAATATTCTTTTTTTTGACTCGGTTAAAAAAAAGAATTCATTCTTTCCGGGTCGCTTTTAATGCTCTGTGTGACTATGCAATATCGTAATTAAAAAATACAGCGAAAGACTTTAAGCCTGAGATAATTCCAGTGTGTTTCCTTGTATAACAGCCTCCCTTCTCTGTTGTTCGTTTCCTTACCTTGATTATTTCCCGTCACCCCACCCCTCAATCTTTTCTTTGTATCATGGCTTCCATGACATTTTTTTCCCTTTCTTTTCCCTTTTTTTTTTGCTGTTTGCAAAGACTCTTGGGAGGATTTGACAGATTTGGTGGAGCAATTGCGCGATGATACAGAAGGTGCGTGCCACACCAACATCTTCCTGCTCTTCTCTACATCCCATTTGCCATGGCTTTTGTCGTCTTTTGAGCTGGGTCCACGGGTTGTCACTGCAGAGTCCATGCACATCTGTTGCCCATATTGTTCTGCTATTTTCTCGGGTTAAAACTACGCATTTTCTCTTAATGTAGTCCGTCTCCATTGCATTCTTAATATGCACATATCATACCTCCATTTATTCATTTTATTTCTGGGCTACCATTGGGCAGCATCCGAAGGAGCACAGAATCATTACAGATACATTTAATCATGGATAAATAGAAATAAAATACATTCTATTGGTTGACACTACATACTGGTCTCCTCTAAAGGCATTAATATATGCAGGTAGTTCTCAACTTACAACCACAATTGTGCTTAAAATTTCCTCTGGGAAGTGAGACACCTTGATCAATGAGATTTGCTCTGTTTTGTTACCTTTCTTGACACCGTTGTTAAGTGAATCCTTGCAGTTGTTAAGTTAGTAACGCGGTTGTTAAGTGAATCTGGTTTTTCCCATTGTCAGAAGGTCGCAGTAGGGGATCACTTGACCCCGGGAGAATACAACCGTCATAAATATGAGTCAGTTGCCAAGGGTCTGAATTTTGATCACGTGGCCATGGGGATGCTGCAGTGGTCGTAAGGGTGAAAAATGGCCGTAACGTTTTTCAGTGCCGTCGTAACTTCAAACAGTCACAAAATGAATGGCTGTATGTCAAGATCTGCCTGCATACCAGAACTCCAGAAGCTGAACTCTCTCTTACTACAGTATCTTGCTATATACTTCAGTAGAAATATACAGGTAGTTCTTGACTTAACAATCACCCATTTAGTGACAGTTCAAAGTTACAATGGCGCTGGGGAAAAGTGACTTATGACCAGTTCTCGCACTTATGACTGTTGCAGCATCTCCACAATCATGGGGTCAAAATCCAGGTGCTTGACATCTGGCATGACATTAGGATCACTAGGGAAGCCAGGATCACTGAACAACTCCTGTGATTTGTTAAACAATTGTGGCCAAAAAAAGGGTCATAAAATCGAGCTTGCCTCACTTAACAACCACCTGGATTAAGAACAGAAAACAGAGTTGTGGTCATAAATTGAGGACTACCTGTAACTTGTTCTCCAAAAAGGAAATAGATTAGTCTCTAAACATCCAGAACCAACTCCTTAAAACTGGGTTAAATATATAAATAATTGATACAACCCCTGCATGTGGCAACAGATAATAAAACAGCTTTCTAAATCATCATCATATCTGGACTGAAGCAAATAAATCTTTTAAGTCTTCAAGAACAAAAAAATCCAGCAAAGAATAATCCTGGAATATTTTCTGAAAGGGTTGTCAGCAGTACATTTATTTAAGGCTCAAGGATTCATTAAATGGTATACGTTGTATACCTTTCGCTGCCTCGTTTATACCTTTCATTCTTGACTGTTTCTTCTTTCATTATATGAAAAGTTTTAAAAAACCTCTGACAAATGTTTGCTGCCACACTCATGCATTTTGTTTGCTTAGTTTTTTCTGTTCATTCCTTGGAGAAGGTTAACAGAGTAACTAACAGAGTTGGAAGAGACCTTGGAGGTCTTCTAGTCCAACCTTTCAGATAAATGCCTGTCCAATCATATCTCGTATCTCAAAATTTTGCCTTTGTCCCGTCGTTTTGGCACATTACTTCAACCTTTTTGGTGTATGTGCTGAGTGCACATGGACAATGTGCTGTTAAGGGGATTAAAAACAGCTACATTTAAGACATGTACGGGAAGTTATAATTAGATATTCAGAGAAATGGTTGCCTTTATAAGTGAATGAGGAAAAATGTATTTGTATTAGCAGAGAGATAGAATCAAGAACATGTGAAGTCTTCATGCCATTTTATAACGCCTTGGTAAGGCCACACTTGGAATTTTGCATCCGATTTTGGTCACCACGATATAAAAAAAAGATGTTGAGACTCTAGAAAGTGTGCAGAGAAGAACAAAGATGACTAGGCTACTGGAGGCTAAAATTCATGAAGAACAGTTGCTGGAATTGGGTATCTCTAGTTCGATGAAAATAAGGATTAGAGGGGATAGAAATAGCTGTGTTCCCATATCTAAGAGGTTGCCACAAAGAAGAGGGGGTCCATTTATTCTCCAAAGCCCCTGAAGGCAGGACAAGAAGCAACAGATGGAAACTAACCAAGGAAAGATCCAACCTAGCAACTTAGGAGAAATTTCCTGAGAGCGAGAACATCAGTGGAACAGCTTCTGTCCAGAAATTGTAGATGCTCCAACACTGGAGGTTTTTAAAGAAGAGACTGAACAACCATCTGTCTAAAATGGAATATGGTCTCCTGCTTGGCAGGGGGTTGGACTAGAAGACCTCCAAGGTCCCTTCCCACCTCTGTTATTCTGTTAAACTTGCCCAGCAAAAAAAAAAGCTTTAAAGAGGTTTCTTTCCAATAACCATTTTTCTGTTCACCCTCCTTCAGCTAAATCAGCCAGGGTTAGAAGACTTCCCAAGGCCTCTTCCAACTCTGTTCCTCTGTTTGTAACTTGCGGTGCTTACTCACCCTGTGTACGTACCAGTGATTAGCAAGATCACAGTGAAGTTTTCACAAACTGTTGGCATCACGCAATAGTCCATGGAATAATGAAGTAGCTAACCCTTAGCCAGCTCCTGCCAAAGCAAGAGGCTCAAATGTGATTGGCTGATTTGTGGTTGCATGTGTGATGTAAATACAGCCTGTGTATGATATGCCACAGTTCATTGTGGAAAGGATGTAAACAAATGAAACAGCAACTGGTTGCGGTTGGGGAATTATTTTTTTGTGTGCCGCACTCCTAGGCAAGAAAGCAGAAATGGATAAGAGACTCGGTGTTACGACAGAAAACTGTAAGCTTTGAGGGTTTGTGGATTTATATTTTGGAATGTAATAAAGTGGCTTTTTGTGCATTTCCTTATTTCCCACGTTTACATCTGATAGGTCCGGCTTCAAAAGATTTCCGTTATAAATAAAGCTTTCTCTAACACCCATCTAATTTGACTGTGGCCTGTGACAAGCATGTTGTCCCATTGGGCTGATGGAAATAGGAAGATAAGAAAAAGTCAACATGATTTTGGTTCTAGAGTACTTCAGCATCTCCTCTGTTACTAAATTTGAGACTATGCATATGCCAAGATGTGATGAGTTCCAGTCTCACTTTAAGAGACAGTAATAGATTTGAATTGAGGACGTGGTAGCTCAGTGGCTAAGACGCTGAGCTTGTCAATCGGAAAGGTCGGTGGTTCGAATCCCTAGCGCAGCATAACGGAATGAGCTCCCGTTTACTGGTCCCAGCTTCTGCCAACTTAGCAGTTCGAAAGCACGTAAAAAATGCAAGCAGAAAAATAGGGACCACTTTGGTGGGAAAGTAACACCGTTCCGTGCGCCTTCGACATTTAGTCATGGCGGCCACATGACCACGGAGACATCCTCAGACAGCGCTGGCTCTTCAGCTTTGTAATGGAGATGAGCATCGCCCCCTAGAGCCGGAAACGACTAGCCCGTAGGTGTGAGGGGAACCTTTACCTAATAGGTTTCGACATCCCAAAAGTATTTTTTGCAAAAGGCAGCTGGACTTTCTTGGGTTCCCCCCCGCCCCCCGCTTTGAAATCATTTCCTGTCTCCTCCAAGTTAGAACTGAAGAAATTCCTTGGATGAGAAGGGAAACGTTTTCGAAAGGAAAAAAAAAAAAAGCAAGAGAGATCAGTTTCCTTTTGGAAAAGCTACTTTTGGGGACAAGCATGACCTGGATAATTGGGAATCTCCATAGGCATAATGGATTTGGAATTCTGTGGAAGGTGTGGGAGCAAGAATAAAGCCCCAGTTCCTTTCTACCGTAGCACTGATGATGTTACCTAGTTGGGT
The DNA here is from genome assembly GCF_900518735.1 of Pseudonaja textilis. The sequence goes on along the minus strand of NW_020769399.1, from coordinate 2,033,760 downwards.
CATAAAACGTCTGCAAGAAGACAGCCAAGCTCAGAGAGCACCCAGGAGTCCATAGTTCAGCCCTGAGCTACAAATACATGTAGTCCTTGATTTACAACAGTTCATTTAGTACTGTTCATAGTTACAACGGCAGTGAAAAAAGTGACTTAGGACCATTTTTCAGAGTTACAACCAAGGTCACATGATCAAAATTCAGATGCTTGGCAACTGACTCACATTTATGACGGCTGCAGTGTCCCGGGGTCATGGGATCCCCTTTTGCGACCTTCCGACAAGCAAAGTCAATGGGGAAGCCAGATTCACTTAAGAACCAGGTTCCTAACTTATCAACTGCAGTGATTCACTTAACAACTGTGGCAAAAACGGTTGTAAAATGGGGCAAAACTCACTTGACAAATGTCTCTCGTAACAACAGAAATTTTGGGCTCAATTGTTGTAAGTCGAGTACTACCTGTATTCTCTTCTACTGGCAGTCCAGTAGTAATTTTGTAACCTGTTTATTTAATTACACATTGCTTCCCTCGGTTAACTACAGGTATGAAATGGTTAAACTTGGACGTTTGTTGTCATTTATAATTTTATTTCATCTGTTAAAGAGATATATTTCATCAGTTAAAGAGAAAAATACTGTTTGAGGTGGTTTACAGTACAGATAGTCCTCAACTTATGACCAGAATTGAGCCCAAAATTTTCATGGCTACTAAGCAAAACTGTTTTTTGTTTTGGGCACTTGCCAGCCAGCTCATATCTACGACCATTTGCAATGATCACCATTTTTTGCCAGAAATTGTCATTTATGTCCATTTTTTCTGGCAAAGAAACGCCCATTGCAAGCAATATGTTCACTTAACTATCTCAGATTTGCTTAACAATTTCTGCAAAAAATGTCATAAAATTTGATCATTCGTATGATGACTTAACGATGAGCAAAACTTATGGCCCTAATTCTGGGCTCATTTGTGGGTTAGAGGTTGAGGACTACCTGTTACTAAATAAAAGAAAGGTTCTTTGCTCTTTTAATGAGTACCGTCAACATGGAGTCTGTTTTAAATGTGAAAGTACAATATGAGTGACATTTTCTGAATCGAGGGATGGTCTTAAAGGAAGCAACCCATGACGTGTAGCTGATGGCTTGGAAAATTTGTGTAGATTAGTAAAAAAATATTATCTGTATTCCTTCGGAAACAAACTGAGTTCCTTCGAAACAGTTCCTGGATTTGTCTTCATAACAGTTTTCTAGGGAGGGAAGAATTCTGTTTAGTGAGGAAATACTTTATTGATTTGACTATTTTATTCTACAGACTACCGAGTCTTTAAACTCAAGCTTTGGGGCCTTCTGTTTTGTCATGCAAGTCAGCTTTTTTTAAAAACAAATTTTTTTAAAGAACTGTGCAATGTTCCCTGCCCACTTCCACATGGCTGGCTGGGGAATTTTGGGGCATTTTGAAGTTCACAAGTCTTAAGATTGCCAATCTTGGATGTTCCGTTGTCTGCAGAGATTCATGCCTGATTTGCAATGCAAATGATCGTTCTTAGAGGAAGAAGGATCTGTTGCATTAGGCAACCACTCTCCTTTGCATATATTAGATTATGCTGTTCTTGGTTCTGTGTTTCCGTTATGGAATTGTCAGTATCAGCTTTTGTCTTAATGGCCACCCACATTGTCTTGGTAAATAGGTTTGCAAATTAGGATTAGCAGGAAACTTAATAATAATACTTAGTGGGGTATTATTGTGTGTGTGTAGCAGTATAAACTGAAAAGCCAAAAAAATGATTCAGACCATGTTTAACAAACAACATCTTTCTTTCTTTCTTTCTTTCTTTCTTTCTTTCTTTCTTTCTTTCTTTCTTTCTTTCTTTCTTTCTTTCTTTCTTTCTTTCTTTCCTTCCTTCCTTCCTTCCTTCCTTCCTTCCTTCCTTCCTTCCTTCCTTCCTTCCTTCCTTGCAATTTTTTTATTTTATTTTATACGAACAATCCATCTTCTGTTTAAACGTTGTGATGTCTGGGTACAAATATCTTGTGCAATAACAATTACAATTAATACATACTCATTACTATAATATAAGTACTTTATACTTATTTTATACTACTTTATACTTATAGTACTTTATACTTTATACTACTATGCGTAATATATAAGTATTATAACAATCCCCTCTTAATGTATTTAATTCTTGTTCACATGTTTACTATTTTTTGCTAGTCGTCTTTCATTTCTAATTTCCATTTCTATTCTCCAGCCATTGATAAAATAGTTCCCATATAATATAGTATTTAGTCTGTTCCTTTTCTTTAATTGCAAGTGTTAGTCATTTCCGCACATTCTAATATTTTCCTGATCACATTCTCATCTGTCGTAATCTTCTCACTTTTCCAATTTTGTGCAAATACAATTCTAGCTGCGGTTAATACATGCATGATTAAGTATGCCTTTTCTTTACTATAAATTTCAGGTGTAATCCCCAACAGAAATATTTCAGGTTTTAAATCTATATGTTGCTATATCATCTTTTCCAACCACATGTGTATTTTTGTCCAATATCTTTTGGCTTCTATGCATGACTACCACATATGATAATATGATCCAGGTGTCTGGTGGCATTTCCAGCATTTAGCTGATTTGTCTTTAAATGTTCTGGCCAGTCTTACCGGTGCAAAGTGCCATCTATAAAACATCTTATACAGATTTTCTTTGTATGCAGTTGACATCGTTAATTTATAGTTTCTCTCCCACAATTTCTGCCATGTATCTAATTCTACGGTGTAAGCAAAGTTTTACAAACAACATGCTTCTATTGGAGCGTTTCTCAAACTTGTTATTTTTAAGGTGTGTGGATTTCTACTGCCAGAATTAAGATATGTGGACTTCAACTCCCAGAATTCTGTAGCCAGCAGGCATTGTATCAGTGGTGGGATTCAATTTTTTTTACTACCAGTTCTGTGGGCGTGGCTTGGTGGGCGTGGCAGGGGAAGGTTACTGCAAAATCCCCATTCCCTCCCCACCCACTAACCTGCTTTCCAGCTCCGTTCTCCTGTGCAGGGCAACCAAAGAAGACCCAGCCAATCAGCTGGGACTCAGGGGGCAGAGAATAGATAGGGTGGGGCCAGTCAGAGGTGGTATTGGACGGTTCTCTGAACCACTCAAAGTTTCCACTACCGGTTCTCCAGAACTGGTCAGAACCTGCTGAATACCACCTCTGCATTGTATTTACAGTGGTTGTAGGGTCCTGCCTGGGATTGTCATTCACAACTTTCCTAGGTAATTTCTGATAAGCAAAGCCAATGGGACAATCCAGATTTGCTTAATGACCATGTGTTTCACTTAAGAACTGCAGCGATTCACTTAACCACCATGACAAAATGGTCGTAAAACGGGATGCGTGACTCACTTAACACCTGCCTAGCTAAGCAATGGAAAGTTTGGGCTCCATTGTGGTCGTAAGTCGAGGACGACCTCTCTATATAATTGTCTTCTACCACCTGGGTGGAAATTTGGGGGACTCGGTCCAATTCAATCTTTTGGGAAGTCTACCTTAAAAGTATTGCCTGTTTTCTACAAGGATGATTTTTTAACTTTCACCATTCTTGAACTATTTTTTGGAAGATATGACAGTTGTCATTCTTAATGATACAATACAATAAATTATACAATATTCTTTATATTGAGGTTCCACCATGTCAGTCTCAATGCTTAGCGATCACATTAGAAGATAAAGACTTTTCCCAGCATGATCTGGCCTAGCCTGCTCCTTTAGGTCTGCCAGCTGTTATCTCTGTCTTTTTTTAGTTGTTTTTTCCCCCCAGTCAATTGAAATTACAATCCTGTTTCTCATTAAACTGTGTCTATATGTTCTCTTGTAGATCCCAACTATGTCATGGCCAATGAACGCATGAATCTGATGAACATGGCGAAACTAAGCATAAAGGGCTTAATAGAATCTGCTCTAAATCTTGGGAGAACCTTGGACTCCGACTATGCACCTCTTCAGCAGTTTTTTGTAGTCATGGAGCACTGCCTTAAACATGGCTTAAAAGGTGGGTATAGATCGACAGAAGATCTCCTCTAGGGATTATATCCAGATTCTTAAACTGGAATAAACTAGAGCAGTTGTCAGGATTCCGGCAGTTACTCCAATTAAATCACGAGCCTCGAGCCACACTCCCAAAACTAAAAAAGGATTTATATGAAGGTAACATTCTACATCCAGCATTTACCTGGGTGTAGCCAACTCTGAGATACGTAATTCACTGCCACCCTTGATCCTGCTTTCCCTCCCACCCCTCTGGGTGGATCATCCGACGAAAAACATCTATAGCCAAGAGTCATCAATCATGCTCTCCAATTAGATTTTTTTTCACGGCAGAAGCTTCAGTCATTTAATCAGTCTCTGAAGAAAGTATGAATGGAATATACTTTCGATTCCACACTGCCGCCTGCTCTTTGAAACTCCCCCTACCTTCTTTCTGTTGTCAACTATAAAACGTGTATACAAAATGTTTTATGAGTTGACAGCAGTATGTTTTGTTTTCTAAGACATTTTTTTAGATAAAACAGCTCCTATCCGAGGGCAGCTACTCTATTGAATTCTACTGTATAGTGCAATATTAATGCAATATCAGGGGTTTTCAATTCAATGTATAGAATGTGTTTGTGTTTATTTTCATACTGAAGATGGTGTTTAATTTCATTGTATGAGGTGCAATGACAATAAAGTAAACTAAACTAATAAAGTGTTGGTTAAAGCAGTGAATCTCTAAACTTGGCAACTTTCAGACTTGTGGACTTCAACTTCCAGAATTCTTCAGCCAGCTTTGCAAGAATTTTGGGAGTTGAAGTCCACAAGTCTTAATGTTGCCAAGTTTGGAGACTCCTGGTTTAAAGGGATAGTCCATTTTCATCAGTAAAGTCCATAAGTCTATATTTTTTTTTATTTCTTGGTAGTGGGCAAATATAGTAGACCTTATTTCCAGGTTTTTCCTCAATACATCTTCATATCCAAACATCCAGGACCTAATTTGATGGTCTACCCCAGTAGGATAAGAATCATAAGCCCTTAAAAATCAATCTATTGATTTATAGAATCAACTAAAACATTTAATGTACACTTTCAAACAGAACAAAGTGGGAACATGATTAAATGAATGGGGAAGAACCAATATTTTAAATCAATTTTAGTGTTAATGTGTATTGTTTCCATGTTTCATCTTGTGGTTTTTATGATTGTAAACTGCCTAGAATCTCCTTTAGGTGAGATGGCTGGCATACAAGTTTAATTAATAAATAAATAAAGCTAGTCCAACCCCCTGCTCAACCAGGTGGCTCTATGCCCGTGATGGTGAACCTATGGCACAGGTGGCACGCGGAGCCATTTGTGCAGGCACACGAGCCCCAGCCAAACTTACCTGCACTGTGCATGTGTGTGCCTCCCAGCTGATTTTCGGCCTGTTTGAAGCCGTTTTCGCCCTCCCAGAGGCTCGAGGGAACCCTCTGCAGCCTTTGGAGGCTGAAAAATGGTCCTTCTGGAAAAACTGAAAGTGCCAAAACAGGCCCGTTTTCAGCCTCACGAGACTCCAGATGCTTCCCTCAAGCTCCTGGGAGGGAGAAAATGGCCTCCTCCGGGCTCCAGAAGCCCTCTGGAGGTTGAAAACGGGCACTTCCAGTATTTCCAGAGGCCTGTTTTTCAGCCTCCCGAAGCTGCAGAGGCTTCCCTCAAGCCTCCGGGAGGGCGAAAACAGCCTCAAATGGGCCAAAAATCAGCTGAGAGGCACGCGCATGCGCAGTGCAGCTAAGGGGCGTGGCGGGGGTGTTGTGTGTGCATGCGCAGGGGGGGCGGGGCGCATTGCATTGTGGGTGCTGGCGCGCACACTTTTGGTACACCACAACAAAAAGATTCGCCATCACTGCTCTATGCCATTTCAGACAAATGGTTGTCTAGTCTCTTCTTAAAAATCTCCAGCGAGGGAGCACCCACAGTTTCTGAAGGCAAGCCATTCCACTGGAATTAAAGCCATGACCGGAATTAATCAGAGTTCTGTTGCACAAATACCTGGGAGATACGATTGGGGAAATCTGGATTAAGATACAGTATTGAGATATGCTGAAAGTGTTTGCAATGCCACTGTTCCAAATGACTTAAAATGGCGATTCAGATATTATAAACAAACAAAAAAATGTTTTTTGTTTAGCCAAGAAGACTTTTCTGGGCCAAAATAAGTCATTTTGGGGACCTCTGGAACTGGTAGAGAAATTTGTTCCTGAAGCTGGAGAAATCACAGCAAGCGTTAAAGATTTGCCAGGGCTAAAGTAAGTGTTCTCTTTCTCTGTTCTTTCCACAAGATGCCTATCAGGTTTTTTTCAGAAATTCTGTAGAGCAGTAACTCTATTCATTAAGGACTTGCTCAGGAGTCTATAACAGCTCAATTTTTGAAGTAGAAGGCCACGTTGGATCTGCTTTGGCTCTTTATGCAATATATCAGTCATAGACAGAGGGACCGCCTGTATTTAAGCTTTAAAAAAAAAGACAAAGATTTTGTCTGTCAGTCATATCCGACTCTAGAGAGCGATGCTCATCTCCATTTCCAAGCGAAAGGAATCAGTGTTGTCCAAAGATGCTTTTGGCGGTCATGTGACCAGCATGACTATACATCGAGGCACAAGGAACGCTGTTATTTTCCCACCAAAGTGGTACCTATTGATCTACCTGCGTTTGCATGCTTTCCGAACTGCTAAATTGGCAGGAGCTGGGGCAAGTAATGGGAACTCAATCCATCATGCAGTACTTAGGTCTCAAACTGCCAGCCTTCCAATCGACAAGCCTAGTATCTTAACCACTTAACCTGTGTGGTTAAGTGATTCTTAATCTATCTATATAAAAGTGAAATACCGCTCACGCATCATGACAAAATCTCCAGAACCGTAAAGCCTACAAACTTGAAATTTGGCACGTATGTTTCTCTTGGCTTCTGGTTGCTCACTAAGAAAGGATTTTCAAAATGACCATCAGAGCATTAGTATCTTGTATATTATTATTAACACCCTCTGATGCTAAGGAGTTCTTCTCCCCCTCCCCACCTGAAAAGAAATCTGTTCCAAATGCAAAACACAAGCAGAGGAGAGGAGTTTCAGTTTCACAGCAGCAAGCAGCTTTAGTACAGAACAGTTGAGCTAAGCCACACCCGGGCTCCTTGCTGTCTCCTTGCTCACACAGCAAATACTGTTTCAATTTCCAAACAGCCCTCAACTCTCTCACACACTGACAAGATGCTAGCTAGATGAATACCGATGGATGCTGGTAGGCAGAGGCAGAATTTCCCCCCTTATTTTCCTCCCCCCAAACTAAGCCCAACCACATCGTTTCATAGCAAAGCATGGGTATCGAGCTAGTCAAGTTACAGCATAACACTTCTAAAGAGTATGATTGGAAAAACGCTTCAAATAAAATTCGGTTGAGTACGTTTTTCACCCTGTGCATTAGGACACCGCTCCTCTTCTCAGCCATTGGACCCCTTCTTGTATTTACTTTTATCTAATTGGAGGGGAGGGGAAAATTAGTCGTCCACTTTTATTGTTTTATTTTGTGCGCAGAATTTTGGCACTTAGGAGACCTGCCACCTTATGTGTAACAACAGTTTTCCTTTGTCTTTGGGACTTGGTAGGACTCCCGTGGGAAGGGGAAGAGCCTGGCTGCGCCTGGCATTGATGCAGAAGAAACTTTCAGAGTACATGAAAGCTTTGATAAACAGAAGGGAAATTCTCAGGTGAGAACTCGGTTTGTTCTTGGATGGAAATCCTCGTGTGGTGTCACATAAATCAGATGCTGTCTTTAAGCAGTCTTTTTATATCCCATATTGTTACTTCCACTGGTCTAAAATTTTTAAGAGGAGGAAATTTAAACATTTCCCTTTTGGGGACTTGTTAGAATATGTCATGTCCGGAGCAAGCAACCATAGCCTCTCATAAATAGCCAAAGTCAGTAACTTTATTGTTTACACACCTATATTACAAGAATCTTCTTCCTAGACTGCTTGCCTTCCCCTGGGAATGTTCAGATAAGGCTTCATGGATGAGGGAATGAAGTTTACATCATTTGCAACCATGCAATGATTCCAAACTTGGCCCTCACTTGACTCCTCCTTCCACCCGGAACAAGGCACAAAGGTCACACAGCCAGCGGAGAGGTCAAAGTCAATTTTAATGCTCCAAATTTCCCCAAACGCTCCCACATTCTTGGCAAGTCCCAGAGCAAAGCATGCACACACACACATACACACACACACACACACACACACACACACACACACACACAAGACTGTGTGTGCAGTCCAGCAAAACAAAGAAACAGGTAAATGAAACCCCCATAGAAATTTTACTTCTAATTACATAGACTGAATATGCTAAACAATAGTAATACTTTTTATTATTATCATCACTATCATATGTGACCTTAACAGCTGTTAGGTCCTTGGTTAGGACTTGAACTGTTAAGTGTTTACCAATTCCAGACTGTGAAACGAATTGAAGATTAAATCTTAAATAATACATTTTGATAATCTCTTAGGTCCTAGGTCTGGACTTGAACTGTTTTACCAATCCCAGATTGTGAAATTGATTAAAGATTAAATCTTAAATAATAACATTTTGAACTATTAGACCTGAATATTCTGACTTTTTTTAAAAAAAAAAACACCTTACTTGAAACTGCCTATATACTCAGATATGACATTAACATCTCTTAGGTCCTGGGTCTGGACTTGAACTGTTCAGTTTTTTTTCCAGTCCCAGGCTGTCAATCGAATTGAAGATTAAACCTTAAATAATAATAATAATAACAATATTGTAACCATTTATATTTCAATATGTTTTGCAGTGAATTTTACGAAGCGAATGCTCTCATGATGGAGGAAGAGGGGGCTATAATCGCTGGACTTTTAGTGGGCCTCAATGTCATTGATGCAAATTTTTGCATGAAGGGAGAAGACTTGGATTCTCAGGTGCCAGATCTCATGCTTACACATAAATGGGGAGTTACTTAGCGTGTAGATAACAATTAGCCTTCTTGCAGTTGGCTATATTGAATGTTGAGCGTGTGTCAGGCAATTGCACAGCAGCTGTCCAGATAAAGTCAAAGACAATAACACAAATTGTAGTCTTTATCACCCCACAGAAAGAGAAAACGCAAGATAGTCAGGAACATCATGAGGTAAATTAAACAGTACAGGCAGTCCTCGACTTACGACCGTAATCGAGGCCAAAATGTCTGTTGTCAAGGGAAACATTTCTCAAGTTGCCCCATTTTTTACAATCTTTCTTGCCATAGTTGTTACGGTAAGTAAGTCACTGCAGTTGATAAGTTAATAACCTGGTTGTTAAGCAAATACGGCTTCCCCCATTGACTTTGCTTGTCACAGAACGTGATCACATGACCTTGGGACACAGCGATGGTCATAAGTACGAACCAGCCGCCAAGCATCTGAATTTTGATCATGCGATCATAGGGATGCTGCAAAAGTCGAAGTGTGAAAAATGGTCGCAAGTCACAATTTTTCAGTGCCGTTGTCACTTTGAACGGTCACTAAGCGAACTGTTGTAAGTCGAGGATTGCCTGTAGGTAGAACACACTGAAGAGAAAAAGATGGGGGGAAAGGGAAACGCCCCCTTTACGCTTATGGCAACCAATCACAGCATAGATTACCTCATGCATGAGTCAGAACTCTGACCAGGAGTAGGATTCAAATTTTTTTACTACTGATTCTGTGGGCGTGGCTTGGTGGGCGTGGCAGGGGAAGGATACCGTAAACATTTCCTCCCCACTCCTGGGGGAAGGTTACTGCAAAATCTCCCTCCCTCCCCACCCCACTAACCTGCTTTCCAGCTCCATTCTCCTGTGCAGGGCAACCAAAGAAGACCCAGCCAATCAGCTGGGACTCAATGGGAGGCAGCGAAGAGATGGGATGGGGGCGCAGTCAGAGGTGACATTTGCCAGTTCTCCAAACTATTCAACATTTCCGCTACCGGTTCTCCAGAACTGGTCAGAACCGACTGAATACCAACTCTGACTCTGACCAATTAACGACAACTGTGTGTTCTGGCCGATTGTAAATTTACTGGTCCAGCTACTACATTTAGTATCCTAACAGCATGTCAAGTCAAATGTGACTTTACTAAGTGGGCAGGGAATTCTGGGGAATGAAGTCCAAGATGTTAAGGTTGAGAAATATTACAAGGAAGAAAACCTTGGCAAGGGTGACTGAGGAGAAACTTAAATTTTAAGTCCAGAACAGGAAGCAAAAGAGGCAGACACCTCCCTAATTCACTGAACTGCAGCTAGTCCTAGACTTACAGCATTTAACATTTAGTGACTGTTTAAAGTTACAACAGCACTGAAAAAAGTGACTGGCGGCCATTTTTCACATTTACGACTGTGGTCACGTGATTGAAATTCAGACGTTTGGCAACCGACTCATATTTATGATGGTTGCAGCATCCTTGGGGGGGACATGTGATTCTCCTTTTTTGTGACCTTCTCACGAGCAAAGTCAGTGGGGAAGCCAGATTCACTTAACAACTATGTTTAAACAGTGAAGTTTAACAAAATGAGGTGAAATTAATTTAACAGCTGTCTCACTTAGCAACAGAAATGTTGTGCTCTGTGATGATCCGGGGCATGGCACAAAGGTAACACAGTCACATAAGTAGGAAGAGTCCCTTTAGTACCTCCAACTTTGCCCCCAATGTCTAAGTTACCTTTGGCTGGAGAAAAAACTCTCTGAAGAACAGTCTTTAAGTGGAGGAAATTCAGTCCGAAAACAAAGTACATACAAACTGTAACTAAAAATCCAAACAAACCACGCTGCAGTAGTTAAACTTGACAGGGCAGGAGAAGGAATTGCAGACTTGAGAGCACAGCCAAAACACACACAGTTGGGAAGATGCCAGGAACACAGATAAACCACGACGATACAAGATAAATTCACGTTTGCTCTCAACAACTTGCTGTGCGCAGCTTCTTTTATACACTGTGTTCTGAGCTGCAGCTAATTAAGGGAATCAGGGCCCTTTCCTCCCCTGTAAGCCATGTATCTCATGTTGCTCCCTTCTCTGTTCCTCCCTGCATGCCCTAGGATGAAGAGGAAGTGGGCCTGGGTCTTCCTCTGAATTCCCTCTCCCTTGCTCTACCTCTCCTCTGCTTTGCCCAGCCGGACTTTGCCCTTCCCCAGTTTCTTCCACGGCCCACGGAGCCATACTCCCACTCCCTGTCAGCTGTTCGGCCTCCCCCTCCGAATCAGATTCCGACAGGGGCATGACATGCTCCATAAGGACTACCTCTATAAACGGAAGAGGACTTGGACAGTTTTGTGATTATAGGCCCGGGATGGCAAAAGTATGGCATGCATGCCGGAAGTGGCACGCAGAGCCATCTCTTTCAGCATGCAAGCCGTCATCCCGGATCAAGTCCAGAGGCGCGTAACGCACGCGGGGGATGGTGGGGTACTTTAGGCACATGACAACAAAAAGGTTAGCCATCACTGTTATAGGCCATCTCAATAAAAATAAATTCAGCCTTTCTGTGGAATTGATTTCTTGGCCTGGCCTGCTTATAATAGAGCCGACATCAATCTTGCGAGTCTGTTTGTGCCGTGTTCCCAATTACTAAACATGCCTTGGATGAATCACACAGTTAATAAGTTAGAGTATAAGACGAATAAAATGAAAAAAAAAAAAGTTGCAAGTGTCGGACGTGAAGTATTGCTGTCTTCTCTTGTAGGTTGGCGTTATTGATTTTTCAATGTATTTGAAGGATGGCAGCAGCAGTAAAGGCAGTGAAGGGTAAGTCCTTTGGTTCCTATCCAGAATCTGTATTTTAGATGCTTCTCTGAAGCTCCGTTATAAGAGAACTTTGTCAATTTTACACCTTGGTGTTTTTTTTCCCAGTTGTCGCTCATTTTTCTAGATTCACTTTTATCTCTGCGAAACAGCAGCTTCTGGAGCCAAGGGTGTCTAAGTGTGTGTAAGTGTGAGTTTGTCAAAAAGTCAGGATGGCAACTAGGAAAATTAATCATCACATATAAAAGTGTGGGATGTCTTGTCATAATCACCTTCTTGACATTTTTTGACCTTTCCTGCAGATAGCATGGCTCTGGAGGCTGGATGTTGACTTGTCCAAACATTATATATATATATAATCATGACACATTTTTTTTCTTTTCATGTTACGGTTTCTAATTCTTTTCAGACAATCATCTATTTATTATTGAATTCTATGTTTTTAGCGCATGCCAATTCAGGCAGGGGTGGGCTTCAAAAATGTTGCAACGGGTTCTTGGCCTGGTTGCTGGGTGGGCGTGGCCATGGTGGGCGCAGCCTAATCAGCCTCCTGCACCACGGCAGGAGGGATGTTTTTGCCCTCCCCAGGCTCCGGAGGCTTTTCTCGAGCCTCTGGGAGGTCAAAAACAGCCTCCCTGGGCTCCGGAGGCCCTCTGGAAGCTGGAAATGGGCCCATTTCTGGCCTTTCTGAACTTCCGGGAGCCCCGTTTTTTGCCCTCCGTGAGTCTCTCTGCATGCACTTACCTGTATCCAAAACAGGCCGTGGGGGAACTCCTGGGAGGGGCAGAGCAGAGTAGGCAGAGATTTGGGGGTCCTCCGAACTGCACAGAATCTTAGCTAGGGGCTCTCCCGAATCCCTGCGAACCCCCAGCAGCCCATCCCTGAATTCAGACTATAGTAGGCCTTAAAAATCTTAATTGTTGCTAAATGTCGTATTAATTTTCAAACAACTGTCCTCTGAATTGATGAGCATTATTTTGTTATCATGTTAGGAAAAAGATTGATGCCTGCTTTTCTATGGGCCAACGAATGAATTTGTATATGACTTTTTCATCAACGCAATCAGCAAATTCTTCTTCCTAAACGTATTGCTGTGCTCTGCCATACTGCTTAATATTTCTCTCTGTGCATGGTGAATAATATTCCATTGTGTTCCATTTTCAGTGATGGACAAATTACTGCAATTCTGGATCAGAAAAATTACGTAGAAGAGCTCAATAGACATTTAAGGTAAAGAGGTAAATCTTCTGTGGAAAATTTGGTCAGTGTGTGTTGAGTTCTTAAGTTCCATATGGTTACACCATGTCTTTTTTTTTTTTTTTGTATTGGACAGTGCTACAGTCAACAACTTGCAGGCAAAGGTTGATGCTTTGGAAAAATCCAACACTAAACTCACTGAGGAGGTAGGTAGGAATGAAAGAAATGTGAAGGTTGTCCCCGCCCCCACCCGTGTTGGATAAAATTAAAAGAAACAACATTCTGGCTTTAGGGACATTCGATAACATTCATAAATTAGATCACCTCTAATTAAGTAATATCCCAGTCTGGTCCCAAAATAGATTCCAAATGCAAGAGATACCAGATGAATTAATATTATAGAATGGAAATCTTATCTGGCCTAGAGCTCAGGTGTCTAACTCTATTGTGGAATTCTGCAAAGATTATTCTTTATTGGACAAGTGTAATTGGACACACAAGGAATTTGTCTCCGGTGTGTAAATTCTCAGTGTACAGCTAAATGTCTATGGAGATTCTCAGTTGCCCAGGTCATGGTTGTCACAAAGGTGCTTTTTAAAAGGGCAACTGGACTTTCTGGTTTTTCTTTGAAGACGTTTCACTTCTCATCCAAGAAGCTTCTTCAGCTCTCCAGATGAGAAGCGATATATTTTCAAAGAAAAACCAGAAAGACCAGTTGCCCTTTAAAAAAAAGCACCTTTGGGATCTCAGTGTATATACAAACAATGTGATAAATCATAAGATACCAATATGAGTAGATCAGTGGTGGTATTCTACCGGTTCATCCCAATTCGGGCGAATCGGTAGTAAAAAAATGTTACCATTCGGCCAAACCAGTAGTAAAAAAACAGCTACTGGTTGAACCAATATTTCAGCTGAACCAATATTTCTTTTCTTCCTTTTTTTCCTCCCGACGATCAGCTGTTCCGACGATCAGCTGTTCCAACTATCTTATTGCTTTGCCCAGGAGGCTTCCCTGAGGCCCAGGAGGCCAAAAAAAAAAAATGGAGCGCAGGGAGGTGTGCTGCAGAAAAAAAAAAACCCACGCCCACCCAATCGCATGGCCACGCCCATCTAGCCACGCCCACAGATCCGGTAGTAAAAATATTTGCATCCCACCTCTGGAGTAGATAATAGGAAAGATGAAAAGGATAACAGTAATACAACCCTACTACATTGTTAGATATCCTTAGGCATAAGACTTAAGAATTAAGAATTAAATGTTCAGCAGAATAATGTCACAAGGAAAAAAAAACTTGTCTAATTGTTTTGACATGCAGTGCCCTATAGTAGCATCTTAAGGGGAGGAGTTGAAGCAATTTGTGTCCAGGATGTGAGGGGGTCTGTAGCCCTCCTTCTGGTTCTTGCCCGTATACAGGTCCTCAATGGAAGGCAGGCTGGTTGCCATTTTTTTTCCTGCAGTCCCCAACTATCCGTTAGTGCAGGGCGCTAACCAGTACTGATGGAGCTGGATTACAAACTGGGAAGTTTTTTATTATCTTACAAGGAAACAAAATACGCTTGCACATCCTTTTGCTGAGGGCACACACCCTTTATGTGTGCATTTCATAGAGAAGGGATTAGAAGAGGCGAAGAAAATATATACACATATGGAGTTGCGGGGCCAACTCCAAATTATTTGAGAGTGACAACCATTGTAAGTTTTGTCTTTTCATTTGTGTTCTTGGGATTAACGCAGCTTGCCGTCGCAAACAACAGAATTATAACACTGCAAGAAGAAATGGAGCGGGTCAAAGAGGAGAGTTCGTACATTTTGGAATCCAACCGAAAGGTCAGTACTTATGTGCACGGAACATGCAGCAATTGGTTTTCACATTCACTTATGCTTCTGTAACATGGTTCATTTGATAAGACCTCTTTATTTGCAGTGGTGGCAAATATCTGTAGCTTGGGTGTAGGATGGGGGTGAAGGTTGGTTCTCCAAGCTTGTGGGTTGGTTTCTGAAAGTTTCATTACCAGCCTAGGTAACATCCTCGGAGGAGTTTAGGGGATGTCAATGTTGATGTTCTTCTGTTTATAAGAGCTTCAGGTATCTGTGTGTCAAGTGAGGTTCTTGTGAGGAGTCTTGTGATGGGTCTTGTTGTGATTCGCCGGCAGCCTGTGCAGACGGCAGTGGAATTGGGAAGAACAGGGACCAGTCCGGGAGTCTGGAGAAGACTCGGACGAGGGTCCTGCATCCAATGCAGAGATGGAGCCATCTGGGAGTGGGGTGCTGACTCCAGAGCCTCTGCAGTCTGGCAACAGCGAGGCAGAGGAACCAGGGGAGCTTGTTCCCAGTCGCGTGTGCACAGAGCTGCTAGAAGGCAAGAACAGCTAAGACAAAAGGGACGACTTGGGAGTAAGGCTTGGAGGTGATTGCCCCTTCCAAAAGGTAGAAAGGACAGGCAAAAGTGATGAAACCTTTGCAGGAGGCAAAGTCATTCGCTCTGTTCAGAATAAACCTTGAAACTCTGTGTGGACTCTACTTCGGTTGGTTTTTTTTTTATAGTTCATTTGGCACTCTAGTTGTTGGCAGCAATTGAAAGGAGATAAAGGTGGGTGCTTATCTTGAGGGACTGTTTGGGACTCATTAATGGCTGGGAATGCACATAATTCCCAGCGTTGAAATAAAACAAGAGTTGGTTTAACTAAGTGTGTGCTTAATTCTGGTCTTGGGAAGCCTTGGTCAGAACAGGTCTTGTGATAAGGAAGTTACTTCAGGTCAGGGGCATTGGGGGGAATTGTGTGGGTTGGTTGAGGGTCGGTTGGCCAATTCTGGTTGGTTTGCGGTTGATTGGGATTCTGAGCGGGTTCATAGGCTGATTGTAGGTCAATGTGTTTGTGCCTGGCACTCCACAAGCAATTCCATTAACAGATGGGCTACCAAACTGCCGTCTCTTAAGTGGTGCAGCCACGTGATGTCGCCTTTAACAGGCACATCACTTACTGACAGAAATTCTGGTCCCAACTTCACTGTAGTTAAGCAAGGACAACCACTAATACAAAACATAAGCAGAAAGCGGACGAGTGACTGGAAATTGAGAGATCCTATCAAAGGAGCCATGTTACAGATCCAGTCACACTCACTCTCGGCCCAACTCACCTCATGGGTTTGTTGTTGTGGGGAAAATAAGAGGAGGGAGGATGTTAGATAAGTACAGTGCCTTGAGTTATTTGTAAATATAATAAAGGTGGGATTAAAAAGGTCCAAAGAAAAAGAATTATTAGTTTTGGGGGTTAACGTGAAGATTCTCAGAGAGTCTTCATATTGTCACACATTTGGCGTTAACTGACAGGATTGTGGCATTTTTACATGTTTTTTTCCTCAGCCAGTACATTGTACTGCGGGACAGAACAATTATTAACTTCATACTTAGAAGAGACAGCGCTAATCTCCATCAATTATTTATGATTTATTTATTAAATGTACATGCTGTTCATTTCATTATCAAGTGATTCTGGACGTCATCTCTGTTACTCTTCCTCTTTCCATTCTGTTTGCTTTATTGACATCTTAATTATAGGTAAATAAGCAGGATCGAACTGCAGACGGGCATGCCCTCACCGAAGCCAGGAAGCAGCTAAAAGAGGAAACGCAGTTAAGACTGGTAAGGGGGTTAGTTAGGGCAGAATTACAACTCCTTGTAAGTTCACCCCAGCATAGTTCACTCCAACATAGTCAGCGTACAGCGGTCCTGGAATTTGGAATTTGTCAGTTTGACAAAGATCACAGTGTCCATTTTCTGGTTTTGACGTTTTGCCCAGTTATTAGAAAAACAATCCCATGATCTGCTGATCTGTTCTCAGAGAACAGGACAAATGTGGTCAGGTCCCATTTATCTACCAGGCCAAAGGTGTCACAATAGATAGAAGTAGTACACAACTTAAAACTGGTCACTTAGTGACCGTTCAAAGTTACAACAGACTCCCACCCTCCAAAATGTACTTATGAGTGTTCTGATTTTCCGACAAACCGCCCCCACCCCCCCAAAAAGCAAGTCTGCAAGGGGGGGGGGGTTGGAAGAGCAACAAGGAGATGGATGGATGGGTAGATAGATAGATAAATAGAGATAGATAAATAGAGATGGATGGATGGATGGATGGGATGGGATGGGGAGGGAGAGAGAGAGAGAGAGATATGGATGGATGGATGGATGGATGGATGGATGGATGGATGGATGAATGGATGAATGGATAGATATAGATAGGTAAATAGAGATAGAGAGAGAGAGAGAGAGAGAGAGAGAGAGACATAGATGGATGGACATAGATATAGATCAGTAGATAGAGAGAGAGAGACATAGAGATGGATGGACAGATAGATATAGATCAATAGATAGATAGACAGACAGAGAGAGAGAGAGATGGATGGACAGATAGATATAGATCAATAGATGGATGGATGGATAGATAGATAGATAGATAGATAGATAGATAGATAGATAGACAGACAGATACTACCTTGTTGCTTTTCCATGTGTGTGTGTATGCGTGTATGTGTATGCATGTAAGTATATGCATATACATGTATATGTGTGCACACACGCATGCACATGCACACCCCAAAGGTTCAGAATGATTCAAATATCAGGAAAAGAGCTGAACATCATTTTTTCACATCAAACGCCTTTACAAAGAAAATACCTCAGAAAATGTGAACAGCTTGCGAAAAGGTGTGAACTGCTTGTAAACATGACTCCATTTACTAAGGCGTGAAGCTGTTTACATGCCAGAATCCTCTCTCTCAGTTTTAAATGTTGTTTCCATGCCCCGGTATGTTCATGTCATAATACCTTTTATGATTGTTAGTGTCGGAAAAGACTCTGCTCTGACTTCCCTTGCAGCGAGCCAACCTTTCCCCTCAGAATCAGCATAGAGAATTCATACGTTCTTCCATTTTCTGCAGGAATGGAAAAGCTCACGCTTTACCCGTTGCTACCATTTGTAGTGATTTCTTATGCGGGGGAGGGGGGGAAGAGTCTTTCAGACCTTCAGACTCTCACCTGTAACTTCTGTATGCGCGTTCCTTGCTTTCAGGACGTGGAGAAAGAGCTGGAAATGCAGATCGGAATGAGACAAGAGATGGAGCTGGCTATGAAGATGCTGGAGAAGGACGTTTGCGAGAAGCAGGATGCGCTTGTGGTACTCAGACAACAACTGGATGATCTCAGGGCCCTAAAACTTGAACTTTCTTTCAAGCTGCAGGTAAACCAGCAGGTTAATTTGCAAGGCCCCGCCTCATCCTCTTCGCTTTCGTTTGGGGGAAAATGAAGGGTTTGGTGAAATGCTACTGGTTCGACTCGGTTCAGGCGATCAGCTGAGAGGAGAAAGAAGAGAAAAGTGCAGGATCAGCCCTCCCACCCGTCACTGCATGCACTTTTCTGTTCTTCATCCTCTCAGCTGATTGGCAGAGCCTCAGCTGGTGTTTGGAAAGCTGCGCGCTTGCTTTAGGTGCATGCATGCACGAAGTGTGCGATCACCAAACCGGTAGGGAAACTGGTAGAATCCCACCATTTATAAGATGGCTTAGTTTAAAAGCTTTTTCCATGACACTATGACTCTTTCCTCTTTCTTTCCGTTGATGTGAGTAAAGAATATGGAGCAGCCTAATCCCAGTGGAGTAAGACGGTTCCTTAGATACAGAAGAATTTCCGTAGTTTCTCCACAGAGGGCTGGACTAAACATGAAGTAAACACTTCCTTAATCCTGGGTTGAGGCCGAGAGAGTTTGTAGGCTGTCTGCCTTGTAAATGGCGCTTTCTCCCTCGTTGCTGGAAAGAAAAAAAAAGGGGGATGTTCCTCATGCGTGTTCGATGGTTTCCTTCTGTCGTCTGAAACCAATATGACTAATGGCACATTTTGCAAAATAATCATCGGCCATTGTTAGGAATCTGCCCAACAATTAGTTGGGTTGGCAATATATAAACCAACAATGTATGTTTGTAGCTTAAAGACAAAATCACTGTATTGATTCCCATTGGTTGATTGTATTGCGAATTGACGTAAGAGGGAGCTAGAAATCATGGCTTGCTCTCTCTGACATTCGGTATCTCTGACATTCTGTTGCTATCTCAGTTTGACTCTGAGACTATGTTGTATTTTTGCTGTGCTTATACTTTGATATCGTTGTTTGCTGTAAATGACAAAGGCAACCGGTAAGAAGACTTTGTAATTGGATATTCTTTGTACTGTAAAATGTATATGACCTGGACCATTTATTGGACTGTGCTATTTCTTAAAGTAAATTTTAATTCAATTTAGTGTATCTGTGTATTACTGAATAATTATTCATAACTATTCTCATAAACGTTTCCATGTGCATATCCTTGTTACTCAAGGGTTATTCTATACATATCATAACAGCCAGGGGTGGGATTCAAATTTTTTAACAACCGGTTCTGTAGGCGTGGCTTAGTTGCTGGGCGTGGCTTGGTGGTCATGTGACTGGGTGGGCATGGCTTGGTGGTCATGTGATTGGTTGGGCGTTGCCAACTCAATATCACTCACATTGAGGCACGCATCTCCTCACCTGGCGTCTCATGACTATGGGGATGCTGCAACAGTCGTAAGTGTGAAAAATAGTCATAAGTCACTTTTTTCAGTGCCATTGTAACTTTGAATGGTCACTCCACACAAGCAAAGTACCAGCAAAGGAGGGGGAAAAACCTCCAGAGAAGTTCCTGAGACAGGAAGTCTAGTCCTGCCAACAATGTAATAAGGGTTAGTGGAGAGGCAGTTTCTGTAAGTAACACCAGAATATTTACTTCCTGCCTTCCTTACAGGATTAGGCCAGTAATTTCTTCTAACAACCGGTTCTCTGAACTGCTTAGAATGTTAACTGGTTCTAGCGAATAGGTGTGAACTGGTAGAATCCCACCCCTGATAACAGTCTCATTAAAGGTTTGACTGGTTTTCATGATCTAAAGCAAGGGTGTCAACCACGCGACCCATGGGCTGGTTATGGCCTGCGTGGGCTACGCCCACCCTGGCTCTGTAAGGGCAATACATCACGATACAGCCCACAATGCGATCAGGTTTGATACCCTTGATCTAAAGCAGGGGTGTCCAACCTTGGCAACTTTAAGGTGTGTGGATTTCAACTCCCAGAATTCCCCAGCCAGCACATGCTGGCTGGGGAATTCTGGGAGTTGAAGTCCACACACCTTAAAGTTGCCATGGTTGGACACCCCTGATCTAAAGCAATGTTTCTCAACCTCAGCAACTTTAAAAAGTGTGGACTTTAATTCCCAGAATTGGCTGGGGAATTCTGGGAATTGAAGTCCACTCCTCTTAAAGCTGCTAAGAGTGAGAAACCCTGATTGAAAGGAATTCTTGTAATTGTCTGGACATGAGAAGTTAGTTTTGAACAGCCAGTGGAATGTTAACAACATCTGAAGGAAAAGTAAAGATTTACCATCCATATAAATATAAGTAATTGTTGCTTAGGCAAGCCAACAATTTTCAAGCATGTGTATTTTATGTACAGTATAAACTATTGTTAACCATGTTTACAGTAGTGGGATTCAATATTTTTTCTACCGGTTCTGTGGGCCTGGCTTGGTGGGCATGGTGTGGCTTGGTAGGTGTGGCAGGGGAAGGATACTATAAAATCTCTACTCCTACCCCACTCCAGGGGAAGGATACTATAAAATCCCCATTCTCTCCTCACCCTGCTAACCTGCTTTCCAGCTCAATTCTCCTGGGCAGGGCAACAAAAGAAGACCCAGCCGATCAGCTGGGACTCAGTGGGAGGCAGAGAATAGATGGGGATGGAGCCAGTCAGAGGTGGTATTCTGAGCTACTCACAATTTCTGCTACCGGTTCTCCGAACTACTCAGAATTTCCACTACCGGTTCTCGGAACTACTCAAAATTTCCGCTACCGGTTTTCCAGAACTGGTCAGAACCTGCTGAGTACCCCCTCTGTATGTTTATCCGGGACTATGCAATTGCTGCGGTATTCCTCTACCTTATGTGATTTGAAATAGTTTTGCAGAATAGCAAAAGCACTTAGACTTATATACCGTTTCACGGTGCTTTACAGCCCCCTCTAAGCTGTTTACAAAGTCAGCCTTTTGCCCCCAACAATCTGGCTCCTCATTTTACCCACTTGGGAAGGATGGAAGGCTGAGTCAACCTTGAGCCTGGTGAGGATCGAACTGCAAAATTGCAGGCAGACGGCAGTCCGCAAGAAGTAGCCTAGATTACTGCACTCTAACCACTGCACCACCGCAGCTCATAAATGTCTTTTCTCCTTTTGTTTACTTCACGCTGCCACAGTGCCAGTGTTTATATTAGCTTTTGCCAGCCTTCCATACCAGTTGGCCTGGGAATTAAAGGGCATGTCAACCAATTACATCTTGAGGCATTAAATCAGATGAAGTGGGCCTACCGCACTGCCGAATAAATGCATGCCAAATAGTTTGCACATGGTGATCGTTGCGCATATATTAAATGTGACCTCATAATCTTTAAAGATAAGTAAGTATAGTGATTGCTGTCTTTGTTTTTTTTTTTTTAGAGTTCAGACCTGGGAATGAAACAGAAGAGTGAGCTGAATAGCCGCTTGGAGGAAAAGACCAGCCAAATGGCCGCTACAATTAAACTGCTTGAACAGAGGTAAACTTGAAACCATCTTATCCAAGGAAGCTAAAATATATATTCATCCTTTCATTCATTGGGTTACATGAAAACAGAGGCTTTCTAAACTTGTTTCTTGCAAGTACCTTATAATTAGTCTGCTGCAGGAAAAAATGGGAAATATTGACCTGCGTGTTATATAATAGCACTGATACAATTTCAGGCCAGTTTTCCCCCAGAATTCTAAATCCCAAACAGAATTCCCAGGGAATATGAATATGTGTTTGTTTTTCAAATTTGAGCTCTGTCTCCAAAGTCAAGTTTTCTGGCTGCATTGAGTTCTACCCTGAGTTGTGAGTTTTGCCTTGAGCTTAACACCTCAGGGAAACCTCGGATCTGAAAATGAAACGGTTTTCCTGCTTCCCGGGTTCGGGCAACGTGAATATGTGTTTGATTTTCAAATTTGAGCTCCGTCTCCAAAGTCAAGTTTTCTGACTTGTCTACCTCCGGTTCTGAGATATGCCTGCTTGTATGTAGATCATTTGGGTTCTGCAGCAATCCACCGCAGCTTTAGATGGCAGCAAAGAGCTGTATGGTTTTGTAGCTCTCTACTGCCATCTACAGGTACCCTCTCGTTTGTCTCCCACATATGACATGTTCATTTTTCCCAGAGAAGGAAAAATTCTGCAGGGTTTCTCAAGGATGGGATTCACCCATAAGCGGAAACAATTGTGTTGCTACTGAATTCTGTCCTGATTCTTTGCTTGGGGTTTAACAGAGTTTTAAGCAGCATCTGCAAAAACCAATAGTAGAATGGCAGTCAGGACTTTAATGTACATACTGTATGGCCACTCTATAACTAAATACAGGTAGTCCTCACCTTACAACAGTATGTTTAGTGACCATTTGAAATTACAAGCACTGAAAAAGGTGACATGACCGTTTTTCACACTTACAACCATTGCAGCGTATCGGTGGTCATGTGATCAAAATTCAGGCGCTTGGCAACTGACTCACATTTATGACAGTTGCAGTGTCCTGGGGTCATGTGATCCCCTTTTGTGACCTTCTGACAAGCAAAGTCAATGAGGAAGCCAGATTCACTTAACAACTGTGTTACTAACTGAACCACTGGAGTGGTTCACTTAACAACTGGCAAGAAAAGTTGTAAAAGGGGGCAAAATTCACTTAACAACTGCCTTGCTTAACTGTGGAAATTTTGGGCTCAATTGTGGTCATAAGCTGAGGACTACTGATACATTTCCAAATATACCAGCATTACAGTTCCTAACATTTTCAGCCATTGCTGATCAATGTCAATCTATTTGAAGACACAGGGTAGTTCTAATTAAAAAATATAATCCTCTTAATCTGACCACCTCCAGACATGACACAGGCTAGTCTGAGCCATTCTGATTTAATGATAGTATTTAAAGGGGAGCACTATCAATAAAATTACTTGCCAATAAAGGTCAGGTTCTGAGTTCTTCATTTAAATACCCCAGAATAATCAATTACAAATATATTCCTCTTAAATCTTATGTGCACAGTAAGTTTTGGCAACTGAGATTGATAATTCAGTGTAAAATTGGAAAAATCAGGATGTAACTGTACATTCTCCGTTTCTTTATAAACTGAAATCTAGTTGATAAGTAATGTGCTATGAAATGGATGCATAATGAGGTTTGTTCAATATTCCGCCAATAGTTGGCATCACACACCGTGGCAGGCCATAACCGTCATTGGCAGGCCATAACCATCATTTGCAGTCCATGATGGTTGGGTGGTGTGACATGTTAAGCATATCACATTGTGGCTTAATGAGATCTCTGAGTTGGACCACATAAATTAAATGCCTGCAATTCGAGAAAACATTTGACAGTTCAGTTAGTCCTTGAAGTACGACCACAACTGAGCCCAAAACTTCTGTTGCTAAGTGAGACATTTGTTAAGTGAGTTTTGCCCTGTTTTTACAATCTTTATTGCCAGAGTTGTTCAGTGAATCTGTGATGACCCAGGGTGGGATACAAAATAAACACAATCACGAAAACAGGTGAAGCCCCTTTTATTCCTTCACTTTCCTTCAGAGCTCCAAATATCCTGGACTGGAGACAAAAAACTCCCCCACAAGCAGTTACGAAAAGGAGGAAATGCCGTTTAAACTAAAAATGCTTATAAATTATAAAGAGTAAAAACAACACAAACCACACTGAAACAATTAAGGGAACCAGGCAAGATAAGGGCTTGAAGACGTCCACCGATATCGGAACACACACTGGGAAGGACGCCAAACTCAGAGAGGAATGACAAACTGGAGATATTTCCACACTTTGTTTCCAGCACTGGCCCATACGCATGTCCATCCTTTTAACCAGTTCTCACAGCTGCAGCCCATGAAGAGGATCAAGGCCCTTTCCTCCCCTGTAGACCACACCATTCACATCTCTCCCTTATCCTCTCCTCCCTGCACGCCCTAGGATGGAGAGGGGATGGGCCTGGGTCTTCCTCTGACTGCCCAGCCGGCCTCTGCCCTTCCCCAGCCTCCTCCACAACCTCCGGAGCCACCCTTCCACTCCCTAGCGGCTGTTCCTCCTCTCCCTCAGAGTCAGTCTCCACCAGGGGCATGACAGAATCACTGCACTTGTTAAATTGGTAATCCGGTTGTTGAGTGAATCTGGCTTTCCCCATTGACTGCTTGTCAGAAGGTCGCAAAAGGGGATCATGGGACACTGCAACCGTCATAAATATGAACTAGTTATCAAGTGTCTGAATTTTGATCATGTGAATACAGGGATGCTGCAGTGGTCATGTATGAGAAACGATCGTAAGTCATTTTTTCTAGTGCCATTGTAATTTCAAATCGTCATTAAACAAAAATGTTGGAAACCAAGGACAACTAAAAGATTCTGAAACCTGTACATCATTCCTCAACTTTGAAAATATGTAACTTTATGTAAGATATGTACTAATGTGCCTTCTTCTTAGGAAATGAAGATCAAGTTTGAATTATATTTAAGCTGTGCTTATTTAAAGTACTGTAATATATAACCACTGATATCTGCTGGATTAACTGGTTTTTTTTTTTATTGCATATTTTCTCTACTCCAACTCCCTTTTCCACGTATCATTTTTATTTCTCCCCCCCTCCTTACAGCGAAAAAGATTTGGTGAAACAGGCAAAAACCTTAAATAGCGCAGCAAACAAATTAATTCAGAAGCCTCACTAGACATTTTAATTTTTGCAGCCGATCACACCGCAACTCTGACATCCGAGCTCCCTTATGAGCGAAGAGCAAAAACAAAAATTGAGAATTTAGATGTCAGAATTACGTGTTGTCACAAAAGTTGAAAAGTGGAATTTGATGGGACTTTTTTCTTTTTAAAGGTTTTATTCGGAAATAGAAAAATTAACTTCTGGCTTTCCTTTCCCCCACTGTTAACGCTTACAAACTTTATTAAAATAGGAGCAATTTGATCAGCGAGTACTCCAGAAAGAAAATAAGATAAAATCAGATTTGTGACTATATACATGCAATTGTATACCACACAATTTTTTTTTTCTTTTTTAGCCTTTACAACATGATGTAGAAAAATAGAGCCATGTTCCAGCCTCACCCCAAAATGTTCAACTTCAAAGGAAGAAATTCTTGGTTTCCCTGTTGTGAAGTAGATGGGGGGGAAAAAAACAAAAAAAAAAACAGGCAGAGAAGTTTGGGAGCCTGTAGGAAACCACGTTTTTTATAGATGTGGTGTCTCCCCTGGGTCATAAGCAGGAAAGACAAACACCGGGGTTAGAAGTTGCTTTTAGGAACATTTGGCCCTTATTAACCAAAGGCTTTTCTACCTGAGCCTTGACTCGGGATGTTTTGTAAAGTGAAATTGATTAGAAAGGTTGAAGGGTGGTGGTGGCCTGCAAAAATATTCCCATTCCTAGGAATAAAATCCTTCCAATTGAAGCCGGGTGAAAATTATTTTGAGAGAATAGAGTCAACTCCATCTGGACTCGCCCTTGCTTGCATTCTTGCTCGGCTTGTAGTTGAGAACAATTCCCTCATCTTGCTCTCTTTTGCAAGAATTTCCCTTTAAGGCTACCTGCCCTTCCGTCGGAATGACCAAAATCCTTTTGTTTTGACTGTATAGCCGTGGGCGGATGGGTATTAAGGAATATGCAGAAGACATCCCCCCCCCACCTCCCCGAGTTCAGACGATGCAAAATACACCAATTTTCATTGCTCAAGAGTTGTAACTAGATGTTTTTTTTAGCAATCCGAGGACAAGCTAAGATAACCGGCCAATGCAGGCCGCTTTCATAACAGGGGAAATGATTTATTTATCCCCTTTAGGTGACATGGATGCAAAATCTAGCTGTTAGCTATTTTTCTAATTGGTCACCCCATCTTTTTCTTTGCATTGACTTCTACCTCTGCCTTTTCTCCCTAAAAATATAGTGATTCTCATTTCCTGGTTGACTTTTATAATACGTGTGTCTTCCCTTCCCCTCACTCTTTTAGAAAAAACTGAATCATTGTCCCTTTCATATATAAATATATATAAAAAAAGGATAAACAGAACTGGTAGTGTTTTATTGCGGATCACTCTTTGACTAAAAGCAACTACAGCGAAAAGTTATTTGGCCATTGTGTTTAAAGCTATCTCTGGCCGCTATTAGCTTTTGATTCAGAGTGATCTTGATCAAACAAGGGGTTTGCTAGGACTTGTACTGAAAGAGCATCTAAGCCTTAGAAGTCTATTAAAGCACCATGCTGTAACTCAACCATGTATTTTTTTCTTTTCCTAATTCTGATGAAATCTGAGGTGATTGTAAGCGAGTGCGTGGAGAATTATCAACATTTCTCAAACTACCCAAACTATTTTTCCTCATCTTTAATAATTGTTCTTCAACCAAGTGCCCTCCAAAAGTTTTTACAGCATTTCTAAGAAATACTTGGGGCTATATTGATGGAGGATTTGGGGAAGAATAAACCTAGGACACATCCCTATTTAATGGGGTGTGCGTGTGTAAAAGATGTATTCTTCTAAATTCCCATTAGCATTAAAATAGTTTCATCCTATATAAACCACCTTTGCTTGGTCCAGGAAAATGGGAACATGCATAAAAAAAAAGATGGAAACAAAAAAATATTATAGCCTGATTTTAAAATCCATATGGCTGTAAAATCTGATTCACTTCGTAGCTTATAAATCTGTCCGACATTACCCGTCAGATTTATTTATTCATTCATTTTTCTGAACCTAGAAAAAAAAAATGATTTGGGGATGGCATGTTCAAATCCTATCCAAAAGTATTAGTATTTTCATTACAATCTCTTAAATGGGATATCGTTAATGTTGTGAGAATGCCCTAGAATTATAATTCGAGTTTTCATAAAACCATTGGCCATGTCTTCTGGTTGATAATCACCAGTTAATAAATTTAGGGGTGGAAAAACACCCTCGAAATTTTGCAAGAGAAGGGAAATTAACTGTTCCCAAACAGGGTAGGTGAAATTTCCTTTTAGTAAAAGTCAATTCTGATTGACTTCACAATCATGACCAACAGTTTTGGCAATACCAGTTGTATAATAGCAGTTTTCATTTAACTTCTGGAATGTTTATAACCTGGAAGCTTATAACCCTGATAACCTCTGGTAGTTTTCCATCCATGTGATGAGCAGATCTGCTAAGCTTTTCAAAATTAATCAAGGTTAGCGCCTAGCCAATTATACAGATAGACCGCTTCATATTTTTTTAATCCACAGACCCATTTGTCTCTGGAGATTCTCAGTCATCCAGGTCATGGTTGTTCCAAAGGTGCTTTTTCAAGAGGCCACTGGACTTTCTGATTTTTCTTTGAAGAAGTTTCACATCTCATCCAAGAAGCTTCTTCAGCTCTGACTGGAATGGAAGGATTTATACTCCTTGCAGACAGCTGGTCATTTGCATCCCTTTAAAGGGTCCTTGAGGCCACTTGGAGGACACAAAAAAACCTCCACGTGGCCTCAGTGACTCTCTAGAAGGATGCAAACGACCAGCTGTCTGCAAGGAGTATAAATCCTTCCATTCCCCACCATCCAGTCAGAGCTGAAGAAGCTTCTTGGATGAGAAGCAAAACATCTTCAAAGAAAAATCAGAAAGCTCAGTGGCCTCTTGAAAAAAAAACGCATTTGGGACACGCACCCATTTTATTTAAAATATCCTTTGAAGTCATCCTTTGCTCCTAGGAAAAATGCAACAATTCCTTAAATTAGATGTTAGCTTGCCGGCTGTCAGGCTTCACTCCGCAGGCAGGACTGAAACCACTTAACTTATAAAAAAACAACCAAGAATTTTGGATAAGTGAATATTATTGAAGAAAATTAGAAGCTACAGAATTTCAGCCATCGCTACATTGCAAGAAGAGGCCTTAGATAGATAATGTTGTCCTGTATCCCATACTCCTCTCTGCTCCATAAAAGAGGCTAGTTGCCCTTTTCTTTTGTGTAGCCCATTTTCCTCTGGCTTTTGCAACCTATTGAAAATTAACTCCTAGGTTGTTCCTCACTCGCTTTGTGAGAGACGATCCTCACATGGGCCGGCTCGATTCCAGTGGGAGCAGAGAAAATTATCTTCGCACAATTTCTCTACGGTAGAAATTGTGCCTCTGGCTCTTGTGACGAGGGTTGAGCTTTGATAGCCAACGGGCACCTCTTTAACGCCCCCCTAACCAACGCCTCAAGTTCCTCTGCAGTAACCAAAAGGCCAGCTTGGATGTACAGGTGGCCCACCTGGGACGGACCTTTCTGTTTTCCACCCAGAGATACTTCCTAAGAATCCCCTCATGAGTGCAGTAGAACCTCTGGTCACAAATGCTTCTGACCATGACCAAATTGGGTTCCGGCCAAAAATATCACAAAAGTTTTGAATCTGGTCGCGAAGATGTACTTAGGTGGTGATCAAACACAACCCTGGATCCAGAAATTCCTGAAGACGAAACATTAGAAGACGAAAAAATCGTCAAAGTTAGGGAACAAATTATGGTCATGACCAGAGGTTCTACTGTATTGGGAAGTCCTACTGTCAAGGTTCCAACCAACGCCCTAATAAAATCAGGAGCCTCAAGCCATTGTGCAAGAAAAATCCAATTGTTTATTAGGGGCGCCATGTTGGCACGAACTCAGTGAAGCCAGCTCTGACTTCATCCCATTCGCGCCATGCTTTTGGCCCTGTTTCCCCCCTCCCCCCAAGTCACATTCCCCAACGAAGCAATTTCGCGGGCCTCCCTCCAGCTGTTGCGGGTCTCCATAGAGATGGCCTTGGCTTCGGGCGGCTAGGCTGCATCTTGTTTCGACTGAGGCGTGAAGTCCTCGGTGCAGCTGCGAGGCGTGATTTCCCATCCCCCTGCCTATGGCAACTCGGGAGCAGGTCGGGAAAGCTTTGCGAGTTGACCCCTACCTTGCCGATGGCGCCCCTTGGCTGACCAAATTCTTGAACCCGTTTCAAAAGCGGAAAGGCTGGCGGTGGCGTTATTTTGGAAGAACAATTCATTCTCCCTGACTACCCTCCAGTGACGCCTTCGTCCTAAATATTTGCCCCCCCGGTTGGTGGATTCAAGTAGCCAAAAATCAGTTTGTGTCTTGTGATAGTATCCTTTTGCCCCCCCCTTTCTTCTTGTTGAACAGCCCCCGAAATAGTCTGGGAGCCCTAAAACGAACCGCCCACAACTTTGCCTTCGGCCTGGAACCTTTGCGCGCTTCCCTTAATGTAACGGTTGTGAACGAGGCTAGGCAAACACACTAATAACCTAGGTACCCCTTGACACGAGTTCCAGTTATTTGTATAAAGCTGCGTGTTAACGTAACAAAGAACCCACCAAGACCTTTTCACATTACTCTGTACTTGAGATTTGCTTTTGACTATGGATAATAAAAGTGATGTTTTATGTTTATCATCTAATGACTGTAAACTGTAGTAATAGAATAAAAAAAAGTGGAAAAGAGACGCTCCTTCTGCCTGGTTCACCTCCGCCATTTTTATTTTTTTATTATTTTTTAGTCCTCCGTTAGATTTTGTTTCTCGTCCCCACCCTCCTCCTCCTCGTTCTCCCGCGCTCATCCCTCCATCTCTCACTCCGCCTTTTCTTTTATTTATGGTTTCAATTTGGTCTTTCCCCCCTACCATAGCTTTTGTTTTTTATCACAAGTTCATATGGCTCATACCCAGATTGCAGCTGTCCGAGCGGGAGTGCCAGTCTCTGCAGGAGGACAATCGGCTCTTCAAGGAGGAATTTGGGGACAAGATCAACAGCCTTCAAGACGAAGTGGAGCAACTTACGAAGCAGCGGTGAAGAGAGAACCGTTTCCCTTCCTCTGGGTATCTTTAGTTGGTGGGAGTTTTCCATCTGGATGGACTAGGTCAGGGGTCGGCAACCTACGGCTCTGGAGCCGCATGGGGCTCTTTCATCCCTCTGCTGCGGCTCCCTGTCACCAGTCAGCTCCACAATAGATACAGCTTTAGGTTAGGATAATATCAGTGACGGCTAACCTTTTTGTCGTTGCAAACCAAAAGTGCGTGCATGCATTCAAGAGAGCATGCACGTATGCCTGCACCCATAATGCAATGCATGCGCCCCCCCACTCCACCTGCCCCCAGCG
Source organism: Pseudonaja textilis (assembly GCF_900518735.1). Next base: position 2,003,491 of record NW_020769399.1, on the reverse strand, counting down.
CATGCACACGTCTCCCTCGTGCACCCTGCCCTCCATGCGTGACAGATACCTGCAAATCAGGTGGCTGGTGAGAGGCACACATGCATGCGCAGTGGAACTGAGCTGGGGCGATGGCTCACAGGCACGCAGAGATGGCTCTGTATGCCACTTCCAGCACAGGCGCCATAGGTTCGCCATCACGGGGATAGAGGGAAAAGGATGTCACGCTAGGAGGAGACACTATGGTGGGGGAACCAGACTTCCGGTTGGCAGAGGAAAAAGATGCTACGCTAGGAGGAGGAGACACTATGGTGGGGGAACCAGACTTCCGGTTGGCTCCAGAATTGAATGGGGGGGTTCCGGTTTGGACCTTTGTGGCTCTTTGAGTCTTTAAAGTTGCCGACCCCTGGACTAGGTGCTCTGTGAGCTTGGCTCAAATCCAGGAAGTACCAAGGAGAAACCATATACCACTCAACACTGGCAGGGCAATCTATTGTATGTAAATAGGGAACAAACCCCAGCCGCAGCACTGATGACATTACCTAATTTGGTGATGAAACGTCTGTAAGCAAACTACCAAACTGTAGAGGACCCCACTGGGTGCCACTGTCTGAGGTGGTCAGACAAAGACGGTAAATGCTGGAGGACTCATCAGAATGGAAATGAAATGGAAATAAATTAAGCATATACATTATACTTTTGGGGTGCATTTACTTCTCATTAAAAGTGATCCTGCATAGAGCGGCATGGTGGCCTAGCAGTGGAGCTCTCGCCTCACAATCGGGAGGCTGTGAGTTTGATCTGAGGTAGAGGCAGATATTTCTGTCTTTGGGCTCAGTTAGTTATTGTCTGCTGTGAACTCTGCATAGGTGTTAGGAAGGGCATCCGGCCAGTAAATGCTTGAGCTCCATTCGGTGGCCTCAATTCTACCCTGATGCAAGGGATTACAGGGGGGGGAAAGTGATTCTGTGTACTTCAAAGTAATATTTCTTTAAATGCTTTATTTGTTTCAAGACCTATATAAATTGAATATCATAATCTGCTGCTGCAATTTACAATGCAAATTATGAATTATGAATATCATAATCTGCTGCTATTTACAGTGCAAATTAAAAACAAATACTATTAAAGTGAACTAAGCGAACTAATACATACAGTTGTATGAAATTTACTACAATGGAACACTGCAGGGGACGTTGTAAAATAAATCCACAGCAGAAGTTAAATATGAAATTGCAGAATGTTATAATTATAGTCCTTTATCTATCAGTCTACCAGCATGGGGCCTCAATAAAATCTGTGGGATTTATTCTCAAGTAAGCATGTTGCATATTGGATTTCTACCTAAGGCAATCAATGTAACTGTATTTTGTGGAAGATGGGAGTGGAATTGTTCAGTGCTGAATCATGCTTAATCCATAAACCTTGAAGTTTTGCATTTTGGAGGTTGGGGTCCTTAGATTTTAAAATTGCTGCACAAAAACAGGCAGAAACCTGGTGAAAATTGTACACATATGGTACCTGCGTGTTGGATTAAGAATTAGGACTTGTGGACTTCAACTCCCAGAATTCCCCAGCCAGGAAGTTAAAGTCCACAAATCTTAAATCTGCCCAATTTGGAGATCCTTGCCTTAAAGCATCATTATGTCTGTTTTAGGTTGACTGGAAGCCTGCAAAAAGACACAGGGTCATTGACAAATAGCAGAGAGATGATATAAAGTCAAACGGACAACAAAATCGATTTTAAGACTCGCTGGTCTTGTACTGGCCTTGTTCAATTACTCTTCTATTATTGTTCAAATTAAAATGGTCATTTTAAAAAAAAGATAGTTCTGAAAAGAAAGAATGGGAACCTTTTCGTGTGTGTGTGTGTGTGTGTGTGTGTGTGTGTGTGTGTTATATTTAACATATTTTCTCCTTTTGTTGCTCCAGAGGCCAGCTTGAAGCTGAATTGAGACGAGAACGGGAACAGTGGCCACATTTGCCTCACGGAGTTCCAGATAACAAAAGCTTGTTCAGCCGTAACAAAGGCATCCAGAAGACAGGATCAAAGATAGTAATGATTCTTGTTTGTTGCTCTATACCTCTCTGGCTTAATGTTGCTTCCTTTTTAAAGTGGATGCTTAGAGTTAGTGTTCCTTAATTGTGGCTGGGATTCAGACTGCTGTCATATGACTCAGCCTTCCAGCCTTCTGAGCTCCGTAAAATGAGGACCCAGATTGTTGGAAGCAATAGGCTGACTTTGTAAACCGAGAGTGTGCTTGAGCACTATAGAGAGGTATATAAGTCTTAAGCGCTATTGCCATTGCTGTGATGAAAAAAATAATTCCGTAATGAAAGGTTGCCACCCCTTGTTTTTAGGTATCATATTCAAAATAAAGAATGTTTTGGGTTATTCTGTTTTGGTTCTTCAATATACTCCTTGCTTTGATAGGATTCAAGCGACAGGCACCTAGAAGGAGATTCCCAATCGAGAGCATCAGTGAAAGAGAATACAGTGCTTTCAAGCAGGTATGGATTAAATCCAAAATCACAGGCTTTGGCTTTTCTTAAGCAAGCAGACATAATGATGGCGCTTATAAGTCATAAGTCATTTTCATATATATATATGAAACCTTATCTTACGTTTGCTACAGAACATTCTTAGTGTATTGTTCCAGTTTAAATAGATTCCACGAAGACCAGGATGGCCTGATACTCTTTAGCGAGGCCTCTTTAATTCTAGATCTTAATTAATGACTGTAATTGAGGGCAGAATTATGGTCATAAGTTATGCTGGTTGTCTTAGCCAGGGCCAATTTTACGACCTTTTTTGTGGCAGTTGGTAAGCCAACATTGCAGTCATTAACTGAATCCATTGTCTTGCAATAGCCGTTTCTTGACAGAAACCTGAAGTAAATACTGCTTTCTAGCAACAAAAAAGCCCCCCCGTAAAATGTGGTCTGTCACACGATTGGGACATTGCAAATGGTCATGAGGGGGGTTCCTGAGCCCTCCAAAATGCAGTCCTGTGATGGAGGGAGGGGGCTGTCAAAACTTTGAACCTGGATCGTAAGAAGCCATGGGTAGTCTTGTCATAACTTCAAACAGTTGCTAAGCAACCGGTCACGAGTCAAGGACCACCTGTATAATGATTCAGGAAATCAGCACATATTTAATACCTGGTTTTTGCAAGATGGAGATGAAGTAAATCAATATCTTATATTGCAGCGTGTTTCCTGTCCTGCGAGACGAGCAGGTAAGTAACAGGTTTTATTAACTCTGGGAAAGGATCTGGATTTTTCCCACCCATCCACCTCCCTGCAACAGTTGGACTGGTTTCCAGTTAGATCCCAACAGATGAAAATGTAATTAAAAAATATTAGAATGCACAGAAATGGATAGATTAACACTGAAACTGGGATTTGTTTTTTTTTTCAATGGTTAGATAATAGAAACAGAAAGTTAGAAACTCAAAAATTTAAGAGAATGATCAACTATATAATGAAGGTTTTATTAGTATGGATAAACAAATATCATTATGTGATTACTATTAATGGTACGAATATTAGTGATATTATTACTATTATTATTTTTCAAAATTAATTGTACCAGATAACACACTGTTCATGTAGATATTGAGTTTTTATGCATTTTAAAGAAAAAAGGTATAAAATAAAACAAGTGAGTGGTTTGAACTTCGAAATTTCAGCCACTGTAAATGTGGTTATGATGTCCCAAAGGTTCTTTCCTTTCATTTCCTTTCCTTCCCTTTCCTTTCCATTCCTCTCCTTTCCTCTCCCTTTCCTTTCCCTTCCCTTTCCCTTCCCTTCCCTTTCCTTTCCTTCCTTTCCTTTCCTTTCCTTTCCTCTCCTTTCCTTTCCCTTTCCTTTCTTTCCTTTCCTTTCCTCTCCCTTTCCCTTCCCTTCCCTTCCCTTCCCTTCCCTTCCCTTCCCTTCCCTTTCCTTTCCTTTCCTTTCCTTACAACTACAGTTAAGCCAAAATTTTCCACTATTAAGTGAAACATTTGTTCATTGAGTTTTACCCTATTTTATGACTTTTCTCACTATTGTTATTGAGTGAATCACTGCCATTGTTGTTAGTGACACGGTTGTTAAGTGAATCTGGCTTCCCCATTGACTTCACTTGTCAGAAGGTCGCAAAAGGGGATCCCACAATCCTGGGACACTGCAATCATCATCAATATGAACCGGTTGCCAAGCTTCTGAATTTTGATCTTGCGATCATAGGGACGTTACAACGGTTGTAACTCTGAAAAACGGCCATAAGTTGCTTTGGGGGGGGTGGGCGTCGTAACTTTGAATGGTCATCTAACAAATAGTTGTACATCGAGGACTACCTGTATTTTGGGAAGTTTTGAGTTTAAAAATTTGACTTATACCCGTGATGGCACATGTATGGCACGCATACCACAGTTGGCACGCAGAGCCATTTGTGCGGGCATACAAGCCCCAGTCAAACTTACCTGCACTGCGCATGCGCATGCCTCCCAACTGGTTTTCGGCCCGTTTGAGGCCTTTTTTGGCCTCTCAGAGGCTCAAGGGAAGCCTCTGCAGCCTTCGGAGGCTGAAAAATGGGCCCTTTTTGTCATTTCTGCTTTTGTCACTTCTGGTATTTGGAGGCCGAAAAACAGGCCCATTTTTTGGCCTCCAAAGGCTGCAGAGGCTTCCCTCGAGCCTCTGGGAGGCCAAAAAAGGCCTCAAACGGGCTGAAAATCATCTGGGAGGCATGCGCAGTGCAGATAAGGGGGCGGTGGGGGGAGTATTGTGTGCGCATGCACAGGGGGGGCGCGCATCGCATTGTGGGTGCCGGCACATGCGTGCACTTTTGGCACACCACAACAAAAAGGTTCTCCATCATTGGCTTATACTGAAGGCCTTTGGCTGCGTTGTGTCCTTCAGTTATTATAAGGTGTTTTTTTTTTATGTGACCAGTGCAGAACTGAAAGGGGGAATGTTGCCCGCTTGAATGGAAAGGCTTTTTAGCTAAGGGCAAGTGGTTGTTCTCTCATGGGAAGAATGGAAGGGATGACCCCAAAATATGGATAAATAAGATGTATTTTCAATGCTTTTTAGGAGCAAGCTTCTGAAAAATCCAAACCCTGCCAGCTCTGTCAAGAAGAAAGTACCCGGAGCAAAAGAAAGGTAATTCTGCTCACCTCTTTAACTGGGTAAACTATTTTAAAGCCCTACCAAGGCTCCCTACGGAATTGTCTTCATCCCATTACATGACAGTCAGGCGGGGATGGCGTCTTGCGGGCTCCATCATTTACAAAATTCCAACTGGATGAGTCCCGGAGAAATTTCTCTACTATTGCCTCTGTCCTAAAGGTCCTCAACTTAATTAAGTCCTCAACTTAATGACCACAATGAAGCTTAAAATTTCTGCTGATAAGCAAGGTAGTTTAGATTACACTAGATTAACAGAGTTGGGACCTTGACGGTCATTTAGTCCAACCCCCCCCCCCAAGCAGGAGACCCTACACCATTTCCGACAAATGGCAGTCCAGTCTCTTCCTGAAAGCCTCCAGTGATGAATCTCCCACAACTTCTGAAAGCAACTTTTGTTCAATGGGTTGATTGTTCTCACTGTCAGAGAATTCCTCCTTATTTCCAGGTTGAATCTCTGCTTGATCAGTTTCCACCCTTTGCTTCTTGTCTGGCCTTCAGGTGCTTTGGAGAATAGCCTGACCACCTCCTCTCTGTGGCAGCCCCTCAAATATTAGAAGGCTGCTATCCTGTCTGCCCTGGTCCTTCTCTTCACTAGACTAGCCAGGCCCAGTTCCTGTAACCGTTCATCATATGTTTTAGTCTCCAGTCCCTTAATCATCCTGGTTGCTCTTCTCTGTACGTTTTCTAGAGTCTCAACATCTTTTTTATAATGTGAACAAAACTGGATGCAGTACTCTAGGTGTGGCCTTACTAGGGCTTTATAGAGTGGTATTAGTACCTCTCTTGATCTTGATTGTATCCCTCTGTTAATTGCAATTTAGGATTGCATTAGCTTTTTTGGTTGCCGCTGCACACTGTTGGCTCATAGTTAGCCGGTTGTCCACTAAGACTCCAAGTTCCCTCTCACTGCTGTTAAGCCTAGTTTCACCCAGTCTATAGGTGTATCTTTTGGTTTCTCTTGCCTAAGTACAAGACTTCACTTTTACAGTTATTAAGTGAGTTTTGCCCCATTTTACAAACTTTTCTGCCGCAGCTGTTAAGCAAATCACTACAGTGGTTAAGTGAATCGTGTGGTCATTAAACGAATCCGGCTTCCCCCCATTGACTTAGTTTGTTGTAAGCTGGCTGGGACAGCCCACAAATAGCAGTCACATGTCCCTGAGACACTGCAACGAAATGAGAGCTGCATGCAACAAAATTTCATTTTAATGTATGCCGACTAGTCTGCATTCCGAGTGATAATAAAGTTATTCTAAGTCTTAAACATAGTAAATAAATGCTGGTTGCCAGGCAACCAAGTTTGGATCATTGGGGGGGTTGATATGCTGCAATTGTTGTGGTCCGCCGGCAGCCTACGGAGATGGCAGCAGAGTTGGACAGTGGGGAGGAACATGGGCCAGTCTGGAAGTCTGGGGACGACTCGGACCTGCGACCAATACAGAGATGGGGCCAGGGCCATCTGGGAGTTATGTGCTGACTCCGGAGCCTCCAGAATCTGACAGCAGCAAGGCAGAGGAACAAGCGGAGCCTGATCCAGTGCGCTCATGCGCAGAGCTGCCAGAAGGCAAGAACAGTTAAGAGAAAAGGGGCAACTCAGGAGTAAGGCTTGGAAATGATTGGCCCCTCAAGTTATAAGGAAAAGCAAAGGGACAGGAACCTTTGCAGGAAGCAACTTTGTTCGTTCTGTTCGGATTAAACCTTGAAGCTCTATTTGGACTGTACTCCATTTGGCTTTTTACAGTTAATTTGGCACTTTAGTAGTTGGCAGCAATTCAAAGGAGATAAAGGGTGGGTGCTTATCTCGAGAGACTGTTTGGGACTCATTACAGGCTGGGAATGAACATAATTCCCAGCCGTTGAAATAAAAAGAGGGTTGTTTGGACTAAGTGTGTGATTAGTTACGGTTTCAGGAAACCTTGGTCAGAACTGCAATGATCGTGTTTGGAAGTCCCCATGTCAACTCATAAAATATCTCTCTGGTCTTTTTAGGGTTGCCAATAGAAAGGGGTGGGGGGGGGAGCAGTGCAGCAGCTTGCAAAACCGAAAGTGCATTCCATAAATGTTTTCATAGATAGTTTCTAGGTGACTGAAGTTTCTGCCGTGCAAAATTCTAGCTGGAGAGTATGATTGATGACTCTTGGCTATGGATGCGTCCCATTGGAGAATATGAATTACAATACACCCAGGGTGGGTGGGGGATAACCAGGGTCAAGGGTGACAGTAAATTATGTGTCTCAGAGTCGGCTACACCCAGGCAGTGGCGGCATGTTAACTCCCAATAAATCCTTTTGAAGTTTTGGAAGTTTGGCTCGAGACTCATGATTTAAATGGGGTTAAGTGCTGGAATCCTGACACCCTCTTTTCAGTGCCATTGGTAACTTTGAATGGTGGTTTAAACGAATGGCTATAAGCTGAGGACTACCTGCAGTGGAGTGGATTGGAATTCTCACCTGTTTCATTGCTATTTCTCCCCTCTTCAGAGCACCTGCAAGAACTGCGGAGGCGTCTTCTGTGAAGATTGCTCAGCCAACGAACTACCTCTCCCCTCAAGCATCAAGCCGGAACGGGTGTGCAATTTTTGCCACGAGCACTTAATACAACAATATTCTGCCAGCCCTTCCTAGGATGCAAAGAGTGGCCGTGCTTTCTATTAGCCCGACCCCCTTCCCTTGAAACGAATCCGGCTTCCGATAGATCTCGGGACTGGCTCCCTTGAAACGTTGAGGTTTTCAGAAGAACGTTGCTTTTTTTTTCCCCCCTGCTTTTGCAGAGACGGAAAAGGATGACTGGTTTGGGTTCGTCCGTCGACAATCATTCGTGTAGTTTGGAAGCTTTTGCATTGACTGCACCTTGAAGAGTCCCTGTTCCCCCCCCCCCCCTCTGGATGCAGATCGGGGAATTTCTCCTTCGTGGGGTCTGTGTTAGGAGGGTGGGGAATTATTGGACTCTCGAGTTTGAGATAGGACAGCTTTTTCGCCAACAGAAAAAGATGCCATTGATCTACTCGAGTTATGATAGAAACTAGGAAAATTTGAAGTTTTCCAGGGGTGTCAACGATGCGGAAGTCGCAAGAGGAGCTATCAGGTCTCCCAGTCTAGGCCTATGGGCATTTTTTTCTGTAGAACAGGGGTGTGTCCAACCTTGGCAACTTTAAGACCCGTGGACTTCAACTCCCAGAATTCCCCAGCCAGCCAAGGTTGGATACCTTGGAACGGAGTTCTGTGGAGTCTCTCGTTTCATAAACGGGACTGTGTGAGCCATTAAGTCAAACGCTGAAGTGGAAGATTCAGTGATATTACACGCTCATCTCTAGTTACGTAGCTTACAAATGGAGGCAAACAAAAATTTCAGGTTGCAGGGGCCGCACCAGGTTGTGTGTGTCAACTCAGTTTGGGTGTCGCCCCTTGAAGGCCATTTGCCAATGTTCAGGGTTTTCTTTTTTTAAGACTTCTGGAATTCTAAGGGCTAAAATAGAATTGGTGGAATAGAAAACCTCTCCAAAATGGGGAGGAAAGAAGGATCAAAATATTGATTCTGCCCACTCTTGGGGTGAATGCTATAAGCAATTCTGGCAATCTTTTTGTAATTCCAACCCCCCTGATACAGGATGTCTATAACTCAGGTGTAAAGAACTGTTTTTGCAAAGTATGAAGCACGTGATTATTAAACCCTTCAGAAATGTATTTGTGACATTCATGTACAAAACAATAAAGTTAAAATCTAAACGCAAGAGAATTATTAAAAAAAAAAAAAGCAATTGGTTAAGGATAAAAATGCCACAAACATGCTTTTTTCCCCCCGATTTTTCAAGTGAAAAAGTTTTTGAACGTAGAAGTTTTCGTTGCTGCTTAAAGAAAGCTTGGCCTTTATAAAGTCTTTAAAAGACAGGATGCGGTAGGCAGCTATTCTACATTCACTTTTTGCTGAAATATACGAATAATTCGGCAAAAGTAGTCCTTTTCAACTTCCCAGGGAATTTTTTTTTCCAGCGCTTTATTTTTTGCAGGATACCAAGGTCAGCGACTAAAAACCATCGTAGACTTGGGCGACCTATAAAAACCATTTATTCTTAAATCTTGAAATAGAAGGGTGGCATGGTGGCCTAGGGGTGCAGATATTTACCTCCCACTCGGAAGGTTGAGAGTTTGATCCTAGGTGGCGGCAGATGTTTCTCTCTTAGGGTGCAAAATAAAAAAAATAATATCTGAACTCCACATAGGCACCGGGAGAGCATCTGGCCAGTAAATTCTCACTACATCCAGTTTTCCTGATCCCACCCTGAATTAAGGGACTACGGGGTCATAAAAAGAAAAAAAAATAACTGGAACACTTAATATAAAGTAGAAATGATTTAGTAGGACTATGTGGGCTGTACAATTCATTTAAATTCAGATTTAGATACATATGATTTTTTAAAATCCATTATTTAATGGTTTTCTGAAAGCATGGTAGCAAGTTATGGAATGTATTGTGACATGTAGCGGAGACTGTTGCTTAACAAAGGGAACTCAAGAGTGGCGACTATTGTGCAGTTTCATCCTTTGTACAGATGTTTTACATGAACTGGACATTAAAATGAGGCCACAGAATGCATTTGAAACTGTTGTTTATTTGTCTGAATAATGCAATCCTTATTGAGCATTTGTTAAGCCTTGTCAAAAAAGTAAGGGCAGGCATTTTACTTTCAAATGGACAGGCATGTTTAAAATTTCTCAGTGCAATAATTCTTTTTGCCCATTTAATGTAATGATTAAGGCACCAAGCTAGAAGCCAGGTGAATGTGAGTTCTAATCCCGCTTTAGGCATGAAAGCTGGCTGAGTGACTGTGGGCCAAACACTAGTCAACTGAGTTCTAGTCCCGCCTTAGGCACAAAAGCCAGCTGGATGACTTTGAGCCAATCACTTGCTGACTGAATTCTAATCCTGCCTTAGGCATGAAAGCTGGCTGATTTGGAGCCAATCACCAGTCGAATGAGTTCTAGTCCCGCCTTAGGCACGAAAGCCAGCTGGATGACTGGGCCAATCACCAGTTGGCTGTGAGTTCTAGTCCCGCCTTAGGCACAAAAGCCAGCTGGATGATTTTGAGTCAATGACCAGTCAACTGAATTCTAATCCTGCCTTAGGCATGAAAGCCAGCTGACTTTGGACCAGGGGTGGGCAAACTACGGCCCGGGGGCCACATCTGGCCCGTTGGTCTTTTTAATCCGGCCCGCCGAAGATTGGTACAGAATTAAGGTTTGATGTGAATGATTGCATTCATTTGATTTTGACTTGTAATGACAGGCATTTTGACACCAGTTGGCGGCCCATCTGTCAAATTTTAAAAGTCAATGAGGCCCCCGAGCCAAAAAGTTTGCCCACCCCTGCTTTGGACCAATCACCAGTCAATGAGTTCTAGTCCCGCCTTAGGCATGAAACCGGTAGCTCCAAAGGTCAGCTGTGAGCGAACCAGTTGGGCCTACCTGCTCGCCCCAGCTCTAGCCTGTGCTTCATATCCTGGTTTTCAAGCTCAGCTGCGCATCAGCTGTTTAACACACACACAGATTGCTGGAGAAGGTCAGCGGCAAACATTCTGCACATACACTCACAGAAACGGTTGTTACACTGGTTGAATCGCACCCCAGGTCATAATAAAGTGTTGTGCCCCACACAGATACTCCCTTTGGTCACAAAACTGCATTTTGCACCCTTGGCAACTGACTCTCCTTTGTGACCAGCTGCAGTGTCTGGCAGTCACGTGTCCACGATTTGAAAGCATTTTTGCTGATTTCTGGCTAAAGAAAAAAGGCGAATGATGTGTCTCAAGAATCAGCTACACCCAGGCAGTGCAGGACATGTTAACTCTCAATAAATCCTTTTTAAGTTTTGGAAGTTTGGCTCGAGGCTTATGATTTAAATGGAGGTAACTGCCGGAATCCTAATACCGCCGCCATTCAGAAGATTAGGTTCACACGAGTGGGGCCTTTGCTGAATAACCAGTTCATTCAATGACCGCCGCAAACAAAGGTAAATTGCGGCAGTCATGAGGGTGCTCGAGTTTACAACCATAACATAGGGGAGATCCAGCCCCATTGGCAGTCGTAAGACAAGGACTGCTTGTACTGCATCCACTTCATCTGAGTTACTGGTAATCATCACAGCAATAAAAGTTTAAGATCATCAGGGTTCGTTACAAGAGAATCCACAAAAAACACTTAATTCTGTACCAGGCTCTTATGCAAGAGTCTGAAGAAACTACGTAAAAGGGCTCGAGATGAGCCCATTTCTCAACCTGGCCAGTTGGTTAAATGTAAAAAATCTGAAATAGAGGCTAGGAATTTTATATTTTTTCTGTGTAGTTTGTTGTAGTTCATTGCAGCACTTATCTGGGAATTAATAGTAGACGTACACGGCTTTTATATCGAACATAAGGTTGCCGGGATAATTTTGCTAATAGATTCACAGAAAGCAAAACTGGATGATTGGGGATCTCCCCATATCCACACTCAGCTTCTATTTAGGAAGGCAGAATTTTCTAGTTGTTGCCAGGGGAACCTAAGGCAATCAAGTTTCTGTCCAGTCCCTTCTGCCATCATGTCGCTCGCTCCCTGGTATCCCACCACTTATCAAAACCTAGGAAGGAAATTGTTTATTAAGTGGTCATCTTGGCCTCATCCCCATCTCTTTGTATGTTACCTGCTAATGTGGACGCTCCCTTGCCTCAACCTAAACAATTTGACAGTGAAAGCTAAACCTTCAAGGATGGAAAAGGAAATAGTCCTATTGCCCAGGTATATTCAAGACTTTTCTTCCAAGATGAGTAGTGTTTTATTGCAGCCACTAGAGGATTTTAGGATGCCAAACCAAGCATAGCATCTAAATCAGCTTCTGGAGCCTATTACAATATAGAACAGGGGAGTCCAGCTTTGGTAACTTTAAGACTTGTGGGCTTCAACTCCCAGAATTCCCCACCCATCTTGGCTGGCTATGGAATTCAGAAAGTTGAAGTCCACAGGTCTTAAAAGTTTAAAGAATGGCTGGCTGGGGAATTCTGGGAGTTGAAATCCACAGGTCTTAAAAGTCTAAAAAGCATGGCTGGCATGGGAATTAAAGTCCATAGTCTTAAAAGACTGGACATCCCCTGATATAAGACACTTTCATAAGCATTCTTTCATGCGTACAGTTAAGAGGTGTCAAACTAGCAGCCCGAGGGCCGGATGTATCATGCACATGCTATGCCCATCCCAGCTCTGCAAATGGGAAAAATGTCACAGGACAGCAACACGATGTGGTAAGTTTGACACCCGTGGTAGAGTTGCATCCATGTGTCTAGTTAGCATTTCCTCCCAAGTTCCTATCTCAAAGCCCTGCAATCTGGAATTACAACAGACTTTGCCAGTTTGATAGTTACCTAAATAAAAGAAATTTGCTTTAGAGGATGAATTTTGCCATTTTTTCTTTTTCTAAATGGGTTTCATCACTTGGAAACGTGGCACTAAGTTTCACACAAGACGTTATTCATATCCTCAAATGTACCATGGCTGAGCAAGTGCAGGGCCACCATTTCCTGCAGCTCTTCTCTCTCTTCTCCTGGAGGCCGACTAGACCTCTCACCATTTAATGACCAAGCTGGCTTTGTTAGCCAGATGTTCTGACATGAAAGGCGATCTCCCATCTGCACCAGTGATGGTCAGAATGGATAACCAAAATTGCGCTGGACCCCTCTTAGCTCGGTTCCCAACCAGCCAGGAAATATATCGTAGCAAAATGTAAGTATTCAACTTTAATGTTGGGTTTACGTAAAACAGAGCCTGCACGACCGTTTTGTAAGGGTTTCAGACACAGCCGCTGGAGTTTCTTTGAAAGGCAATTTGGGGGCGAAGGGGATAATAGTCCAGCTCTAGGAACGTGCAGATGAAAAGCATCTTAGCTTATCTGTTGAGAAAGAGAACAGAAGCAAATAAACAGAGAGGAACTCTGGCCTATTTCCTTACCTTAGGGAAATTTGTCAAGGACAGCAGTCAAATGACATTCATAAATGAGTATCAAGCAATCTTTGAGGATACTGAAGTACAGATAGCAATAGCATTTAAGACTTATATACCGCTTTATAGTGCTTTTCAGCCCTCTCTAAGCAGTTAAAAGAGTCAGCCTCTTGCCCCCAACAATCTGGGTCCTCATATTTTACCCACCTTGGAAGGAGGGAAGGCTGAGTCAATGTTGCATTGACTTTTCTGTTCTTTACATGAATTGATAAAATACGTATAGAGCTCAACTTAAAACCACAGTTGAGCCCAAAATTTCTGTTGTTGAGTGAGATACTTGTTAAGTTTTGTCTCATTTTGCAATCTTTCTTGCTAGAGTTGTTAAGCGAATCATGCAGGTGTTCAGTTAGTCACATGTTCGTTAAGTGAATCTGGTTTCTCCCATCGACTTTGCTTGCCAGAAGGTCGCAAAAGGGGATCATGGGACATTGCAACCGTCATAAATAGGAACCTGTTGTCAAGCATCCAAATGTAAATCACGTGATCCTGGGGATGCGGCAATGGTCATAAGTCATTTTTTTCAGTGCAGTTTGAACAGTCACTGTAAGTCGAAGACTGCCCGTTCGGTTAAATAATAATGACTTACTGCAATGTGTAACTTCAGTCAATGGATTCAAGTCACTTAGTTCTCAGTAAAATAAATGAAGTAAATTTGGTTTTTTAATTAAATTAAATTAAATGTTGTTTTATTAATTACTTATAAATAAAACTCAGATAGCAGCCTGGATCTGAGATTGAGTTCCAAAGAATTAACATTAATCAATAGGAGAATGAAGCTACAGGAAATAAATGTGGGGAGAATTCTCTCCCAGGATTTATGACTGCAAAAACCAGAGTAAGTAGCAGTTTAAAGGTGATTACAGGAGCATAAATGCGAATAGATAGGTTGTCACATAGCCACTGATTAGAGAATAACATGAACATAAAATATTGATCCCAGCTGACATGCTCATCTCATAGAAAACCTGTCTGGATATGTAGTGCCATGCGGCCCATTTTTTAGCCAATTTCTTATGTGCATTTCAAAAATTAAAGCAATTTAAAAAGTGAGTCCTAAAAAAAACCCCCGATATGTTCCTCTTGGTCCAAACAATTTTTAGGTTGTGAAATTGGACACCGAGAAGTCACATTTATGGAGAATTCAGTTCCCAGCAGCAACTGGCAATTATGATTATGCGCTTTCTCCCAGAAAAGCATGCCTCTGCATATCAGGAGTTATAACAGGAAAAAGTTATCATCTTCAAAGCTACCCTGGGCTCTCTTCCTGTTAACATTTTTATTGAGTTATAAGATAAAATAAGATACAAAATACGAAAGAAAATAAGAAAACAATGGGGAGGAAGAAAAGTGAGGAAAGATTAGGAAAAAGAAAAAGAAGCATTGAGTTCTGATTTTCTCTGTGGTAAAATAGGGCATTAATATCAAATCACAACTTTCCATTTTTTCGTAGTAATATAAACCAGCCATTTGGTCTAATCGGTAAAACCCAAAACCAAAGTTTCATTCTTTTCCACTTCAAGCACAGAGTTCAGAAGCAGTCTCCATGTGGAAACAAAAGCGCTTCGGTTCTTTTCTTTAATCAAAATAAGTCAGTTTTGCCATTTCAGACAACTCCCATCAGTTTCTGCAACCATTCATCCATGGTTCTTCCCAAAGGTATCTGAATGGGCTGGTTTGACACCCCCCCCCCCCAAAAAAAAACCCCAACTGTCCCCAAATTCAGACATTCCACAACAAGCCACGCATCCCTTGCCACAAATTGGTCTATGAACTCACCTAAACTTTGGGAATTATACCACTATCGCAGGCTGCTCTATTTTCTGCTTGGTGATGAATTCAGAAATAATTCAATATAACTATGCTCTGCAAAATAAAAGAAGATTAAACGTCAGGCACAAAGAATCAGGACCATTTGTAAGGCTGCAGCAAGAGAGGATTTATTTAAGCCAACATACAAGAATCCGGCCAACTGAAGTTCAACACTAAATTGGTGCCAGATACAGGCAGTCCAGTTCCTCTTGGAAAGTCCAGTTGCCTCTTGAAAAAAGCACCTTTGGGACAACCATGACCTGGATAACTGAGATCTCTGTAGACAAGCAGTCCTCGACTTAACGAGCGCAGTTCAGTCCAAAATTTCTGCTTCTCAGGTCAGAAAAAAGGTGATCACCTGGCTTCAGGACACTGCAACTGCCATAAAGACATGTCACTGCCAAGTGCTCAAATTTTGACCATGGGGATGCTGCAATGGTTGTGTGAAAAATGGTCATAAGTCACTTTTTTAAGTGGCATTGTAATTTCAAATGAATGGTTGTAAGTCAAGGACTACCTGTATGCGTCAATGGCATTCAGAAGCGATTGGGACTTGGAGCACTTGCAATGACTCTAAACTGATAACGTGTTTCACTTTGCCCTCCCAGCCCTGCCATCAATTCTCCTACCAATGTAAACTAAATGAATTACTGGAAGAAAAAGGAACGGGTCTAGAACAGGGGTGTCAAACGGGCCAGATAAATCACACGCTGGCCACCCCCACTCCCATTTTAGCAAAGGGGGGAAAGTTGCAATATGTTATGTGACGTCAACATGTCGTCATGAGTTTGACACCCCGGTATAGAGGCAACTTTAGCCACTCTAAAACTCAAACTACAAAAAGAGAAACTCCAACCTAAGGAAGAAAAGTTCTGCAAATGTTACATAATAAAGAATAAACGATGGATAAATGATCCTGTATATGAACCTTTAAGGGGTTAAATCAGCAGAAAAGAAGACACCAGAAGGCAAGACAAGAAACAACGGATGGGAAGCTAAGCAAGGAGAGAAGCAACCCAGAACTAAGGAGAAATTTTCCAACAGTGAGAACAATCAACCAATGGAATGACTTGTGAACGCTCCAACACTGGAAGTTTTTAAGAAGAGATTGTACAACCATTTGTCTGAAGTGCTACAGGGCTTCCTGCCTGAGCAGGGGGTTAGACTAGAAGACCTCCAAGGTCCCTTTCAACTGTTGTTCTGTTCTGTGAAAATTAATCGGAAGCAATCTCTATCAGCTATAGGCTATGACTTGACACCTGCCTTTAGGAAATCCATCTTCCTGAACATTGGTTTCTTCAAAAATCTACAGCCACCGCTCGCAACTGCTTTTTGAACCCAACAAACCTGTGAACAATTCACAAGAGGTACTTACGGACTTTAAAGTTGTTCTTGGCCATGGCCGCAACTGCGTCTGTGTGTGTTTCAAAGTGTACATCTGCTTCTCCGGTCGCATGACCACAAGCATTATATTCCATTGTGATCCTCACAGGCTTTAAGGGAGCAAAAAACTTCAAAAAGAAGGAGAGAGAGAACAAAAACCAAGAGGGCGACAAGTCAGATTTGATGATTTATCAGTTTATTAAATAATCTCCAAACTTTAGAAGCTAAGATGAAATAGAAGCCGATGCAATATGCTTCTATGTTTATAATTGAGACTGATAATCCTCGACTTACAATCACAGTTGAGCCCAACATTTCCATCGCTAAGTGTTGTAATGACGAAGCAGTCGAGTTGTTTGATCATGATCAACTGAATCATGATCATCTTTATTGGAGTCTAGTCTTGTATTTATAAACATTTTTAATTATCCTCAATCATTGGTTAACTTTGGTCACTGCTTAACTTTTGTTACTGTTTAGCATAGTAAATAACACAATTAATTATCTCTAGTCAAAATCTAAAATATGTTTATTTCCTCTCTCTAGTCCTCCTTTAGATTAGTGATTTTATTTGCCTGAATTGTATTTGCTTGGAAACATTATTTATCTGAGGTTTGCCATCCGAGATTAGAACATTCCTGCAATTACAACTCTACAGCTAAGTAAGACAGTTGTTAAGTGAGTTTTGCCCCATTTTACCAACTTTCTTGTTACAGTTGTTAAGTGAATCACTGCAATTGTTAAGTTAGTATCACGGTTGTTAAGTGAATCTGGCTTCCCCATTGGCTTTGCTTGTCATCATGTGACCCTGGGACACTGCAACCGTCATAAATATGAATCATCCAGGCTGAAGACAGGCCTTTTCCCACCCACTGTAGCTCAAGGATGTTTTGAACAGCCTTATCCCCAACATACCTGGATGATATCTTGCGCTGTTGCTTGAAAAGGCATTCCTCTCAGGTGCACAAAGTAAGGGGCGGAGAAGCTTCCTGATTCAGCCACCTCCTGGGGCTTTTCAAAGACTGGCTTATAAGCCTCTGTGGAATCAAGAAAAGCAGAACAAATATTCTCAAATTATATTTATGTGCCATTTGGGTTTTTTATATTTCTGGAGACCGTACTATAAACAAACAAACACCCACCCAAAGGGGGAGGGAGGGAGGGAGAGAAAGAGAGAGAGAGAGGGAGGGAGGGAGGGAGGGAGGGAAAGAGAGAGAGAGAGAGAGAGATATGATTGAGCATATTCAGAGACGGGCAACAAAAATGGCGGAAGTTCTGGAGGGGTATCAGGAGAGATTGGGGGAACACTTGGAGGACAGAAGGGAAAGGGAGGTGATTGAAACTTTTAAATGTATTAAAGTTATAAGGAAGGTTCTAGAAGGCTGTATTTTCCACATCAAGCCAAAATCAAGAACACAGGGGCAGCACTGCAAATGGACAGGACAGGAGTTCAGAAGTAACGTTAGAAAGTATGGCTTCGCAGAAAAGAGCAGTGGAAGCTTGGAACCAACTTCCAGGCAAGGTAGCGGGTCAATCGTCAGTAACTGAGTTTAAGCACGTTTGGGATAAACACACGTCCATCATCTGACAAAAATTAAAATAGAGAACATCACAGGAGATGAAGAAGTTAATGTGCACTGGGACTTTTGAATTCAGTCAGCCCCCTGCCACGTAACACATCAGACTTAACCATTACCAATAAGAAATACACAAAAAGTCTGGATAGTGGATTTGGCAGAACCTGGAAACAACGGAAGAGAAAGAACTGGAAACGATAACAAAATATAAAGACCTTGCAAATAGAAATGAGACAGTGGCAAAAGGAAGCAAGGGCAGTACCAATTGTGATAGGTGCCCTGGGTGCGATCCCAAAACAACCAAAGCACCACTTGAGCACCATTGGCACTGACCGATTCACCATCAGTCAATGGCAAAAGGCAGCTGTACTAAGAACAGCTTACATCCTGCAGCGATACTTCCAACACCATCAAACTTCCACATCCGCCTATCCCAGATCCTTGGGAAGCGCTTGATAGGCAGACAAAAAGGGCCAAATCCAGTCTGAACATGAACTGCCTGACTGTGCGATGAACCGTAAATAAGTAAATAAATAAATAAAATGAAAACAAATCCTCCACCCCCAAAAAGGGGCAGGCTTGGTGGCCCAATGGATCTTTTTCCTGCCGTCCGTTTTTTTCTTCTTCTTTTTAACCTTAAACAGATATGACGGATGCTCACCGCTTCTGCTTTCATTTTCATACACTGGACTGGGTTTCGAGACCTCGCTCAACTTGCTTTCTTCAAAAATGTTTTCAGAACACGGTTTTGGCACCGTAGATGCCATCATCTTCTTGTACCGGAAAAAGTCGTTATGTGTTCGGATTGCACTTTTCTGGCTCGGGAATATTTCTATATAGCTAGAAAGTTTTTAAAGAGAAAGAATTTGGCCAGGATTATTACCAAAGCAGATTTTTACTGTACAGAAGCTCAGTTCAAAAATCAAGAACTTTCAGTAAGCAGCACAACAACAAAACCAAAAACACTCTGCCCACCCTAGAGCCTAGTAAAAATAAAAGCAAAACCCATTTGCCTCGTGTACAAGCACTCATTCCCTCTTAAAAGTCACTTCCCCCTCCTTCCTTTCCATGATTTTCCTACCGGTTCCCAATTTCTTCTTTATGCTTCGACAAAGCTTTATTAGCCATCTCTGGTGTGGCAAACTGTACAAACGCCTCTCCTGTTTTCCTCCTTCCGTCGTGGTCAAAGACGAATACTATGTCTTGTATGGTCAAACCTGAAAGAGAAGACATTTTGCAGCACGTCAATATAATCGCCCTGGTAATCTGAAAATTGTGCCTTGCAATTTCTGGGCAAGAGAAATCAAATCTGTGGACCCTCTGCCATGCAGCACAACATTCAAATCTGTCTTAAATACAAAACTTTGTGGGTTGGTGTATTTTCATTTCGTCCCCGAGGGATCAAAACTTCCTTCAAATGTGGAGCTCAGCACAGACATTAGGGTGCAAGCCTATGTAATATTCTAAATTATTGCCTTAAGAAAAAAAAAAAGCAATTCATTGCTTCCGAGGAACCATCCGTTCTGACCTAAACCTTGTTCCAAGTAAACCAACACCAGAGATAAAAGCAAAACCTTTTAATGCTTCTCTGCAAATCCGTTAATTCAACTAATTGTCTCTGATAAGAACGAGCCTTGCCAAGGATGTGCAAGGCTGCCAAAAGCACTAGATTAAGTTGCCAGGAAATATTCCAAACAAAAAGTCTTCAAACACAAACCAGGATAGTCCGAACGTCCACAAGGCTTGAGTACAGAAACTTCTTTGCTTCCTGCAAAGAACTCCAGTTTCTCAGCTGGCTTTTATCTCTTAAGGGAGGGGCCATTACCAAGCAACCTTACTCCCGAGTCGCCCGTGCTGCTGCAGCTGCCCTTTCCTTCGAGCAGCCCTGTGTGCAAGCGCACTGGGCACAGGCTCCTCGGGGTCCTCTTCATCACTGTTGCCAGCCTCCACAATCTCCAAAAGCAGAACTCCACTCCCTGATGGTCCTGGTCCCATCCCTGCATCCCACGCAGGCTCCTCATCTGAGTCCTCACTCTCCGAGACCTCGGCCATCCGCACCTACTGCCGGCGAACCACACTATCCTCTCACCTCAACGGGATAGGCTGTTTCCACCTGCGCGAGCGGGAGAGACCTGCTACGGATCTCATTGGTGTAGGAATTTTGTCTGGCGGGGTCCAGGAGAAGAGACTTTTTTGTCGTGGTTGCTGCCCTTTGGAACACCCTGCCTGCCCCTCCCTGAGGTGAGATCGGCAGCCACCCTTTTGACCTCGTCTAAGGGCCTGAAGCCCTGACTCTGTCAATCGGCCTGGAGCCCCAACAGGGTGTTCTGACCCAGCTCCCTAAACATGACAAAGCCGCTGTATTTAAATCAATTGTGTCTTTATTAGGAGCGCCAGCAGCCCCGGCAAAGTCTCTCTCTCACAGCAGGCTAACAAGTATGTCTGGCAGGGAGAGGAATAATTGTCGGCCACACCTATTCATCTCCACCCCTTGCCTTTTATCCCTAGAGCTGGAGTGGGGCTTCACTAGCAGTGGGGGCTCTTCCGTCCCAAGGACCGGCCCATGGATTTCCACTGCTCTCCTCTCCTCTGCCTTCTGCGCATCTGCACATCAGGCACTGGACCCAGCTGTTCCTCCCCTTCCTCATCAGCCACCTCCAGACCTGGGGGCTGTTGAGTCTCCATCTGAGGGCTGACGGATGGCCCAGGCTCTGCCTCTGTCTCTCTGCCAGCTCCGTTCCCTCTTCCCACATGGAGCTCCCAGGTTCCCTTGAGGCTGACCCTGACTCCCATGCCTCCTCCTCCTCTGATTTGGCTGCTGAAGGGGCTGGCAGCCAACAGGTCACAACACAAGGGTGCCATTGCTCTGGAGGGGGTCAGCTGATTACGACAAGGCCCGACCTCCTCCCATGTGCCTCTTTTTCCCTTCCCACCCCATCAAGTCATTGTAAATTACTGTTTATTGTTTTAAATATTTTAAATAGCGTGGTAACCTAGTAGCGAGGAGTCTCACCTCCCACTTGGAAGGTGGAGAGTTCAATCCTAGGTAGCGGCAGATGTTTCTCTCTTGGGGCACGAAGAAAAAAAATATCTGCTGTAAACTTTGTGTGGCATCAGGAAGGGGGTCCGGCCAGTAAACGCTCAGCTCCATCCAGTCCCCTGGACTCTATTGTCCTGCCTCCCCCCACACCCACCCGAAGGACTCTACCCCAAATTAAAGAGACTACAAAAAGGGAGTTTTATTGTTTTAACATTTTGTTGGCTTTTATTGTTTTAATGCTCTAATGTCTTTTGATGTTTGTGCCCCGAGTAGCCTCTAAGAGAAATCGATGGCATACAAGTCAAATAAATAAATAAATAAATAAATTGAATAAACCGAATAAATAAACTAACTTTCATTAACGTGATCCTATTTCTTTACCCTTCACTCTTTTCTTTTCCTGATTTTAAAACAAGGCAGGCTTGCAACCCTACGAAATAAGCCACGATCCCATCTCCTTCGTGCAAACTTTTCCTGCCCGTTGTTCCTTTAACACACAATCAATGAGATGCTTCCCAATTCTTAAATGGCCCAAAGACAACTCCATGATCCAAATGCGCCCACGTGCACAGACAGAGAGACAGAGACGAGAGAGAATCGAGGCTCCAGGCCACCTCACCTGAAAAGAACTCGGTTATATCGACTTCCGTGCAACGGTAGGGGAGACCTCGCAGTCGTACCACCCCGTCGTTGTTTACGGGTGCTGGGCGGAACTTCAGGCTCCTCATTAGGGCATCAACGTCCTTATTACGTATTTCAAAGACTGTTGGGGAGAGAAGTCCAAGAAAACAAAAAGGGGAAAACAAAATGGTGAATTTATTTAGAAATGAGATATTGGTCAGGGCAAAGGGTTCTTGGACCGTTTCGCAAGAAGTACCTTCCACATAGCGTTGGCCCAGGTATTTCCGGTGTTTGTTTAAGGCGTTCATCACATCATGTTCTGATTCAAGTTCAACTATCGCATCTCCTCGGCGCTTGCCATCTCGGTACAGGAGGAAATGGATGCCTTCCACCCCGTTCCGCACCTTGCTCCCTAGAAAGTTAGCAAGTTTATTGATGACCGGACACGAGACAACTTTCTTCCCCTCACCCCCCGCCCTACACCAGACAAGACAAATAAACTGGGATGCATTTGGAAGTTTTGCATTTGGTATTCCCCAGCCTCAGCTTCAAAACTTCTGTAATCTTGTCAATATTTATTTAGTCAGTTGCTCACTGAATAAGAATACAGGAAATAGGTATGAATAAATGGGGACAATAGGACAGGGACGGTAGGCACGATGATGCACTTATGCATGCCCTTAAATATCTCAAAAGCCAGCTTGGTCTAGTGCAGGGGTCGGAAATCTTAAACACTGAAGTCCTAACCTGAAGCCCCCTGTTCAGTTCTGGAGCCAACCGGAAGTCCAGTCTCCCCACCATAGAGGTGCGCAGCATCCTTGTTCCTCTATCTATCCTAATCGAAAGCCCTATCAATTATGGAGCTGACCAGAAACAGGGAGCTGAAGCAGAGGGATGAAAGAGCAACATGCGGCTCCAGAGCCGCGGTTTGCCGACCCCTGGTCTAGTGGTGAAGGCACCTGGGCTAGATACCTAAAGACTCAAACCCCCCTCGTGAATGCCAGCTGGATGACTTTGGGCCAATCACCAGGAGATGAGTTCTAATCTTGCCTTAAAATGAAAGTCAGCTAGGTGACTTTGGATCAATCACCAGATAATGATTATCGCCAGGCAGTGATTTCATACCTAAGTTCTGCCTGAGGCATGAAAGCTGGCTGGATGACCCTGGGCCAATCACCAGGAGGCTGTGAGTTCTAGTCCACCTTAGCCATGAAAGCCAGCTATATGACCTTGGGCCAGTCACTGTCTCTTCAGGCCAACCCATCTCACAGGGTTGTCATGAGGAAAATAGGAGGAAGGTGTGTTGGAATATTAACTATCTTGAATTATTTATAAAAATAATAAAGATGGAATATAAATAAATATTGTAGGATAATTTTAGTCAAAACATGCTATTTCTTTTCTTTAAATTGTAGGTATGAGTCTAGTATAAACACATTTATTTTAAGTAATTAATTTCAGATTCTAACCCATGGAACAGCCTCAAATTCAACCACCACTAAAATTGCAACATATGCTGAGGAACACTTTTTTATATATTGCCCTCCTCTGCTTGCAACTGTAGTTTTTTTTTTAAATAACATATCCCTTTAATCTTGGCTGTAGTCGGGGTTCTGCCTTCTTCAGCTATACAGTTACTCTATAATTGTTGGGAAACTCCCGATCAGTGAGGAGGAGTCAAGTGGGGAAATAGCTTTGAGTCCTTGCACAGCTGCAGGAGGCACAAACCTAAGACCCTTCCTAAGTTCCATGAGACCTGATCTGATTGTTCCCAACTGAAGGCAAGCAGTCTGGGAAGAAAACTGTAAGATAGGCAGAACACAACAAAATATCTGACGTGGACCTTACATGAGTGGATCTGGTTGCTGCACCTGACAATAGCGCAAGGATTCCCTGGTGGTCTCCTTCCAAATACTAACAAGATCAAATCCTGGCTAACTTTCCACGGCCAGCCCAAACCAGCAAAGCTGGCTGGGGAATTCTGGGAGTTGGAAGTCCGCTAGGCTTAAAGTTGCCAAGGTTGGAGACCCCTGCCCTGAACATCACAAAATACTCCTGAAGCATAACACAATAAGTTTTATGCCCAAGAGGTGGTGGCCTTTAGTGGGTGCCCACTTGGGCTAATTAGGACAAGGAAGTTAACCTGAAAAAAAGTTGAGAACATCTTCCTCGGTGCAGTCATATGGCAGGCCTTGGGCCCGAATCAGATGCACTTCCCCCTGTCCTTCTGCTTCTTCCGTAGATATTTCGTATTCTGGGGGAAAACGATATCCCTCTTGATAAGAAGACTCGGGATCCTGCAAAGAGAGACAGGAACTTTAAAAAAAAATCTTGTAACTGTATTTTGAGGACTGGCAAGATGGTACAGTTCCTCTGGAAGCTGCAGAAGCCAAAAAGTAATTAATAAGTAAAAGTATTAATATTAAAATTTTAGAAAGGCTCAAGGCCTTTCCCTGTTGAGGAATTTCACAGGAGTTCAATATTCTCACATGACACCTTGAAAAATCTCAGGGATATCAAAAGGACAGGTTCCACTGCCTTTCTTGTAATCATGATTATTATGAGCAGTCAATTAATCACAAAGATACACAATGAATCCCAGCCAGCACTATAAAATTGGCCATTTCAGCTGCATATGAATCCCTAAACAAGAATCTTGAGACACAAGGCAGAAACCTAAAGATGGATGGTAAAAAGCAGAAAAAGTTTTCTCTGGAGAAATAAAACCAGTTCTGTAATATTTTACAGCAACCTCAGTTTAAACAAACTATGAGTTTAGTGGGCTGTCCAGGATCCATTTGTTTAAACAGTGTATCTGGCTGTTTTTATACGGCCTCGAGAAGCAAGGACTTCAGTACTATTCAGGTAACCTGCAACTTACAAGAAAATATACTCAGGATCAAGATCAAACGAGTTAGGAAGAACTATGCCAACCTAGTATACTACAGAGCAGGGCTGTCAAACTCAAGGCCTGTGGGCCAGATTTGGACCACAGGGTGCTTAGACCTGGCCCGTGGCCCACCCTGGAAACAGCAAAGAACTAGTCCGCGGTGCCTCTGCCCAAAAATGGAGTCTCGGTGAGTGAAGTTGAGCTGGCCACTTACCCCCCCCCCCGAGGTCAAACGTAACCGTGAAGCAGCCCTCAATGAAATTGAGTTTGACACTCCTGCTATAGAGGACATACTTCCAGAGCTGTTGGTTAGGAATTCTAAGAGTTTTAGTGTAACTCACTTGAAAGTTACCATGAAGCTGGGGAAATACTAATTTGAAGGATGAAAGTTTCCCATGAATGAAGGCCAGTTGCTATTTTAACCATTTACCATAATTTGCAATGCATATCAATCAACATTATGTCTGTGCATATTGTATTACAAATTCAATTGGAAGAGGTATTTCAGAACTCACAGGAGGGCAAATGCAATACCCATTTGTGACTCACTGAAACAGTTACATCTATTTCCAGAACTCCCACCTTGGAAACAGATACAGCAAATACTTAATGAGATACTGACATGTGCTGTTCGTTTGCACTTCTGAAACATTTATTTACAATCAAACCTGCAACACTTCACAACCCCAATGGCCCTCGTTTGTGGCATTCACCTTAAATGCGAGCAATCCAACCTGCTCTCAAACGAAAGCAGGCTTCCTTTTATTTGCCTTTCCTGCTATATACAGAAATCCTGATGTCAGCCTTACCCCAGCCTGGGATATCGCAAGGGGGAAAAACTGCTCCTGAAAATTGTCCAGATAAATCACACGTTGCATGTCTCCTCACAGCAGTTTTCTTTCTTTTGTATATCAATAATGTATTGTATTATGAATCTTAATGCATGTGTATTAATACATGTATGTATGTACACAACACAGACACAAAATCAACAGTAGAGTGGCAATCCTGCCAGTGCTTCTCAGGATGACCCAGAAAGAAAAACGAATGGCAGGTCCTAAAATCCCAGTCCTTTGTATGTCAATAATGTAGAACTGTATTAGGCACCTTAATGCACCTGTACGTATGTTGTGTGCATGTGTGTGTGGGTATGTGCGTATACAAACACACCAAAAAGAAATCAACACTATTTAGGATTAGTAGGTTGTCACTCTGCCAATGCTTCTAAAGATGACGCAGAGAGAAAGGAGAGGCAGGCCCTAAATTTCAAAAATCTTTTGTGTCAATAATGTAGAATTGTATTATGCCCCTTTAGACACCTCTGTGTGTGTGTGTGTGTGTGTGTGTGTGTGTGTGTGTGTGTGCGTGTATGGGCATGTATACAGGCATATACACACAAAAAATATCAACGGTATTCAGGAATAATGCTTCTCAAGATGACCGAGAAAAACAAAAAATCAAATTTCTTTTGTATGTCAATAATGCAGAATTGTATTATGCACCTTGATACTCCTGTATGTATTTGTGTATATATGTGTGTGTATGTGTATACACAATCAACACTATTCACCCTGCCAAGGTGACCCAGAGACAGACACCAGAGGCAGGTTGCAGAACTCCATAGTTCTGTTTTAAGCTACAGCAACAGGTTCCCCGAGGGCCTCAAGAGCGTTTCAATTACCCCATTCTGCCACAAGTTGCCAAAATTGGCTAGGGAAAAAAAAAATGCTACAAACACGAACTTCAGCATCTGCTCAGCGAAGCCTGGAAAAACCCCTCACATAGCCAGAGAGGGGGGAGAGAAAAGCTCCCAGCATCTCCCAAAACATTCCCCAAAAAGCAGCTGGGAAGGCTTTTCTTTTTCTTTCTTTCTTTTGGCACTCTCAAATTATTCTGCAAAGGGATTGCTGGGGGTGGTCCTAATTCCCCAAGCCCCCTCTCAGCCCAAGGATGAAAGGGATCCATTCAGCCATGGGGGATGGGGTGGGGGGGAAACGTGCTCCTTGGAACAAGGCTACAATGTTGAAATAATAGGAAACACCCCTAAGCTCTGGTTTTAGATTTTGGCAGGGCTTTGCTCTCCAAGCTCGTTTCAAGGTAGTTTCTGAACGTTTCCTTACCAGACTAGGTAACACCAGCGGCAGGATTTTCTTGTTCTGTTCCCCTTTAGCTTCTAAATAGACATTTATAAAGTAAAAATAGGACAAGAAAATAGACCCTTTATAATCTAAGGAGAACAAGATAAGAAAATACACATTTATAAAGTGGTAAGAATAGAACAAGAAAATAGACTTGTATAAAGTAAGAATAGCACAAGAAAATAGACCTTTATAAAGTAAGGAGAACGGGGCAAGAAAATGGATATTGATAAGCTAAGGAGACTAGAACAAGAAAATAGACATTTATAAAGTGATAAGACTA
Organism: Pseudonaja textilis; assembly: GCF_900518735.1. The sequence continues at coordinate 1,976,576 of NW_020769399.1, read as the reverse complement.
GGACAATAGTCATTTTTAAGGTAAGGAGAATAGGACAAGAAAATGGATATTTATAAGCTAAG
>NW_020769399.1:1944493-1976504 GCF_900518735.1 Pseudonaja textilis | reverse complement strand
CACATTTATAAGGTGGTAAGAATAGAACAAGAAAAGGGACGTGTTTATAAGGTAAGGAGACTAGGACAAGAAAACGGATAGTTATTTGTAAAGTGATATTTATCAGCTAAGGAGACCAGAAAATAGACATTTATAAGGTGGTAAGAACAGGACAATAATCATTTATAAGGTATAAGGTGAATAGGACAAGAAAATAGTCATTTATAAGCTAAGGAGCTGATAGGAGAAGAAATTCTGCTGATGATATTACCTAGTTTGGTAACGAAACGTCCAGAGAAACTGAACTCGCCAAAAAGGACACAATATTATAGCCAGCCTTTTCCTTTTTCCTTTCAAAAGAGGGGAGAGGAAGGAGTCCAAAGAGGCAAAGAATTGGGGGGGGGGGGGGGAGAGGGGGGGGGCTACGTCCCGCATGACCTTCAACCGGGAGCGGCGGTGTCCAGCAGGCCCGAGGCTGGGGATGAGGGGCTTTGTAGTCCAAGGCACCCCCCCCACCCCCTCAGGGCGGGGAGGGAAGGAGGGGGGAGAGAGACGTTTTGCCCCCCCTCCCCTCAAGGCAAAGGCAACTTCCGCGGCCTACCTGGCTGTAGCATCGGCCCGCGAGAGGCGGGGTTAGCAAGGACCCCCGCCAAGAGCCGAAGCCGGGCACAGGCCCGGCCGAACTGGCGACCCCGTGGCTCTGCGTGGCTGCCCCGAGCAAGAGCAGGAGGCGTCGGCGGCCCCAAAGGCCGAAAGCGCCGGCCGGGGGCGACGCCGGCGACGAAGAGGTGGGCCTCAACGGCGGCAGGCAAGCCGCGCCGGTGTGGCGGCAAGTGCTGTAATGACAGCCGCAGCCGCGGAGCAGCGCGCCCAGCACCCAGCGAGTCCCGGCCATGGGAGAGCGAGGCTTCGTCGACGTCGTGGCAACCACTCCCGGCCGAGCTAGGCCTTCCGGCGCACGCGCACGCGCCAGGGCCTTCCGCCGGAGGGGAGGGGAGGGGAGAGAAGGGCGGGGGGAGGGGGGCGGACAACGGGCTGCGCAAGCACGGTGGGAAGCGGAAGCCCCGCCCATCCCTGGCACGTGGGCTCGCGTGGCTGGTTAAGTGCGCCTGCGCGGGAAACTGCAGTCTCCCCGCCGATCTAAAAAAGCGGTCACGTTTCTAAGGACGGGGCAACGTGCTTGTTTTAGCGCGCGAACCGTAGAGCGACTCGGTCCGTTTTTTTGCCGGGTCTGCAGACTTTGTGCCCCCTAGTTTTATGAGAGGGCTCTAGTTTATTCTAGTTATGTTCCAATATCTGAGGGGCTGCCACAAAGACGACGGGGTCAAGCTATTCTCCAAAACACGTGAGGGCAGGACAAGAAGCAATGGGTGGAAACTTAACCAAGGAGAGAAGCAACTTTCCTGACAGTCAGAACAATTGATCAGTGGAACGACTTGCCTCCAGAAGTTGTGTGTGCTCCAACATTGGAGGTTTTTAAGAAGAGATTAGACAACCATTACTCTGAAGTGATGTATGGTTTCCTGGCTGAACAGGGGGTTGGACCTCCAAGGTCCCTTTCAGCCCTGCTATTCTATTCTATTCTACTCTACTCTACTCTACATTCCATTCCATTCCGCATTTTCTATTTTATATTCCCCTCCTGAACCTGTTTGAAGATAACTTTATTTTTATGGGGTGGAGGAACTTCCTTGGCAACTGGCTCATATTTTAGGACGGTTACAGTGTCCCCAGGAGTCATGCGAACCACCTTTTGCAACCTGACAAGCAAAAGTCAATGAGGAAGCCAGTTTTGCTTAACAATTGCAGGGATTTCGCTGCAGGGGAGGCAGGGAAGGTCATAACAGGAGGCAAAACTCACTTTGCAACTGTCTCACTTAGCAACAGAAAGTTTGAGTCATAGATAGTAGTCATAAGTTGAAGTCTACCTATATATTAGTTGTTCACGGTTCATGTGGGATACAGAGCACTTTTATGGGAGGGGGGCTTTTAAAGTCCCAGGTCAGCCCTGCAGCCTTCCCTAGAAAGATCCAAAGTCAAATGTTTTCCAACTTGGCAACTTTTAAGATGTGTAGATTTTGACTCCTACAATTCTCTAATCACACTTTTGAATTAAAGTCTTTACATCTTAGTTGCAGAGACTGAGGGAGATGAACCTGGAGTTTAGCTGTGGTTTATGGTTTAGGGAATCAGGCCTATAAAATACAAGTTATGACCACAACTGAGCCCAACATTTCTATTGCTAGGTGAGATAGCTGTTAAGTGAGTTTTGCCCCATTTTATAACCTTTCTTGCCACTGTTGTTAAGTGAATCAGAGCAGTTGTTAAATTAACAACATGGTTGTTAAATTAATCTGGCTTCCCCGTTGACTTTGCTTGTTAAGGGGTTGCAAAAGATGATCGCATGACCCTGTGACACTGCAACCATCATAAATACATGCCAGTTGCCAAGAGTCAAAATTTTGATCATGTGACCGTGAGGAGGCTGCAAAGTCATGTGAAAAATGCTCATGAGTCACTTTCATTGCCATTGTAATTTCAAACTCACTAAATGGATGGTTGTAAGTCAAGGACTACCTGTATGTGGGTATTGCATGATTTTTGAATCTCACTACCTTTTTTTAATACTTCAGAATGCTTCCTTCAACTCATGACTGGGGCTGGTCTTATTAGGGTACAAAGAGAGAACAGATTGTCTTGAATTTCTAGCCTTCTTTACATAAGATCTTTAAAGAGATCGATGATGTGGAAGACGTCCCAACACATCTTCTCTCTCTCTTAGTACCTGCCAAGAGGACTGTTGAAATGTTGAACTGGCTTTGATCAGTGTTAGGGATCTGATGTAGATTTGTAAGTTGAAAGACTTAGAATAACTTTATTGTCACTTTCAATGTACACTCATCAGCATGCATTAAAATAAAATTTCATTGCATACAGCTCTCAAAGGGTCTCTACCTCTAATATGATTTGATTGCTTATTGTACCCTATGAGTATTATTAAGTGTTTCACTTCATGATTCTTGACTCTTGACGAATGTATCTTTTCATTTATGTACACTGAAAGCATTTACACCAAGACAAATTCCTTGTGTGTCCAATCACATTTGGCCAATAAGGAAGTCTATTTTATATACTACATTAACATGACAAAATAAATAATACAAAATTATGCATATACCCACGTACATGACACAGAGAAACAATATAGTCTAGTCTGGATGAGAAAAAGGCAACAAATTTTGCAAGTTTACCAGATGGATGGCATAGGGAACAAAGCTGTTAGAGAATCTGGTAGTCCTGCTACACGGTAGATACTTCGAAACCTCCTCCCAGAGACTGAAGTGGATGTGTGATCTCTAACAATGCTGCGAGCTCTAAGCACATAGCGCTTATAAGCAGTATCCTGAATAACAGCAAGCGAGCTTCCTATGATCTTCTCGGCTGTCCTTACCACTCTCTGTAGGGACTCTGAGACACTACTGCCACCTGACCTGCATAAAGTTGATCCTGTTGATCATGAGTATTTTCTTTCCAAAAGCTCTTGTACATCCTCAGAAGTAGCAGATGAATCTGGGGAAGGGCACTGGACCATTGGTTCTGGATTCTCAGCAGTAGCAAGAGTGCATCATCTGAGGTTGTCCACAACTAAGCATTCCCCAGGTGCTTCATTGGATTAGCCCACAAAGAACATCTGAAGCAAACCAACCATGGGTTGGAAGGCATTACACAAACCATCTGACCTTGGGGATTTTTTATTTTATTTACTTGCATCCCACCTTTATTATTTTTACAAATAATTAAAGGCAGGAAACATATGCAACATGACTTCCTCCTATTTTCCCCACAACACTGAGGTGAGTTGGACCCACACAGTGGGTGGCAAATGATGAAATATGGAATCATCATACAATTTATCTACTTGCATCACCCATGTGTACTCAAGTACATAGTGACATTGCACCATAAAGCAATGACCTCTCAGAAGGTCATAACATTTCGTCTATTATTTATTAAGAAAATTTATGTGGCAACTTGACTCATGACTCCAGGCAGCTTATAGACTAGAGTAAAACCTAAATATGAAGTTCAAGGAATAACTACCTCTCTGGCAACAATAATCAAGCAACCCACCTAAGCAGTTCTCCTAGGTGTTGCAAAATTGGTCTAATGGTTAAGGCACCAGGCTAGAAAGTGGGAGTTGATGAGTTCTAGTTGCACCTTAGGCATGAAAGTCAGCTGGGTGACTGGGCTGATCACCAGGAGACAGTGAGTTCTAGTTCCATCTCAGGCATCCTCTAAAAGCCGGCTGGATGACTTTGGCTCTCTCTCTCTCTCTCTCTCTCTCTCTCTCTCCCCAGCCCACCTCACAGGGTTGTTGTTGGGGGGGGACAGGAAGGAGTACCATGTACGTTCACCACATTTATTTTAAAAAATAAATTTATATTATAAAAATAATAAAGGCAGGAGATAGATGATGGATGGGTGGATGGATGGATAAAAAGGAGGCAGATAATAGACAGTAGATACATAGGTAGATGGTAGAGAGAGAAGGATAGAGATGATAGATGATAGATGGATGATACAAGTTCATAGACGATAATGATGGATGGATGAATAGCTAGCTAATAGGTAGACAGGTAGATGGTAGAGATAGAGGGATGGATGATGGATGATACAGGTTGATAGATGGTAGAAAAAGATAGGATAGATTGATATATTGGACAGATGGATGGATCGGTAGGTAGATAATAGCGGTAGATAGATAGGTATAGTAGATAATGAGAGAGAGGGATGGGGGTGTTGGCAAGCAGGCACCTGTTGAATAGCACCTGCAGCCGGGAAGGCCCGAGAGGCGCCGAAACATCAGAGCAAATATAAAAAAGGACCCTCCACCGGCCCGCAAGGCAGGCAAACCATCTCCTCCCTCTAGGCGCGTCGGACTACAACTCCCATCGTGCCCACCCTTGCCCGCCTGGTTAGGGCGGGAGCTGGCGGGCCCCAGCCCTGCCAGGGGAGGCGCGGCCAGCAGAGGCGGCTCCGGACGGCGGAGGCCCGCCTGCCTTCCCTCCTCCTCCTCCTCCTCTTCCTCCTCCTCTTTCGCCCGCCGCGGCCGCCTGCCATTGGGAGCCGCGCCGAGGCAGCCGCTCTTGCTCCGCCGCCATCATGAGCTTCTTGTTGTAAGTGCCCGAGACGCGTCCTCCGGCGGCGGAATCGCCTCAGGCTCCGGCGGCCTTGCCGGCGGGGAACAACCGCGAGCTTGGCCGGGCCTCGGGCGGAAGGCAGCGCGAAGAGCCTCCGCCCGTGGCCGAGGAAGGCGTGAGGGGAGCTCGGCGGGGCTGCCGGCGAGGCTCTTCTCGGCCCGTTTGTGGCTCTTTCCCCCTGCTCCGGACTGCTTCCCCGGCCCGGCCCGGCCCTCCCTCCCTCCTTTCCTTCCTTCCTTCTTCCTTTCCTCCCTCCCTCCCTCCTTTCCTTCCTTCCTTCCTCCCTCCCTCTTTTCCGTCCTTCTTTCCTTCTTTTCTTCTTCCTGTCCAGCTCCTGGGGGAGAAAAAGTGTTTTTATAAAATGTATATTATTAATTTTGAGGGTAGGAGGAGAAAAAGGAAGTGGGGTGCCTTGGCTGGCCTTTCTCTCTCCCCCTCCAGTAAATGGACACCATTGAGAGGGCTAGGATATTGGGGAGGGGGCTATTGAGAGGATTCAAAGACCCCTACTTGGGAAAAGAGGGGGATGGGTGAGTTGCCTCCCCCCCTCCCAAAGTCTGCTTTGAAAAAAGTTTAAAGTGGTTTTTTTTTTTAATTTCCTAGATATCCCCAAATTTGGGTGGGTGGGAGAGGATAGTCCTTGTTTTGGGGTGCCCTGTGGGGGTGATCTTCAGTGATCCATAAGGGTAGGGGTGTATATGTGGGTGCGGGGTGCATGTGTTAAAAGTGTCTTGTGTCAACTGGAGTTGGGTAGCCGATAAATCTAAATAAATGAACTCCCTGCAGTTAAATTGGGGCAGGATAATGGGAGGTTTTCAGCATGCCTCCCCCCTTTATGTCTTGGCTTCCCCCTGTCCCCCCCCTCCCCATCTCCACTCAACAGCAGCTGGGTGTCTCCCCAGGGGTCTCCTTTTGCAGCCATAAAATGGGATGACATCTCCCTCCCACCCTTGTCAAGGGAATCCAGGGGTCCTGTAATCAATCATCTTTTCTTTGCAAGGGTCTTTACAGCCACCCTGGTGGGATTTCGTTTTGTTTTCAGATGGAGGAGATGCCCAGTTTAGAAACATTTTGTGTACGTGTGTGTATTGTCTGGGTTTTGGCCTTTTGAGATCCAGATTGACAGCTTAACCCAGTTGGGGCTGTGATATGGAGATGGCCTTCCTCTTCCTTTTACAGACTGGCTCTGGATGGCAGCTGTGTGGTTGCATTGTTCCGTTTTTTTCTTAATGATCTTTGACAAAAATTCTGTCCGTAGCGAGAAGCAGGTTTGCCATCTAGTTAAAATGAAAATCCTTTAAAAAAAAAAAGTATCTAAATTTAGAAAGCAGTGGTGTGGCTCTTAACAGCTTTGCTGGGTCTTTCTAGAATATCTAGAGGAAATGCAACTTGTGTGGCTTTTCTTTACCGTAATATGATGTACATTCTCAGAATTTTGTATTTTGCTTTAGATTGCAATGGAATGGAGATTGTATTTTAGGGTGGGTTTTTTTTTTAATTCTCTTTGGAGAGAAATTTTACAACTGTGCTAATAAAAATGATGTCCCTACTTCTATTATTGACCTTTGAGAAATGCTGGGAATACATCTATTAAAGATTGTTGCACCCCTTACGGAGTTGTTGAGGAGTTATATATGTTGCCTTGAACTCGTGAATATATCTTTAACCATAAATAACAGTCCTTACTAAATTTTCTTTATGTTAACTTTTGAGGAAGCAGCATCTATTAAGGAGGGTTTACTCCCAAAATGGCACACAAGTAGTAATACATTATGAATTTTATTAAACCAATGGAATAATAAATATGTTGGGGTATCCTTATTTATTAAATCAATTTTTCTAACTACTATCTAGCATTGGTATCAGTTCCAAAATTTGAAAAGTTGACTCTATTAATTTGAAGGTTTTATGCCCAAATAGTCATGACTAGGACAAACATATGTACAGCCTATGGGGTCCCCCCCCCTATTTGGTTTTCTGGTTCAAAAGCAGAAACTTAATCTCTACAGGAGTGGAGACATTATAATTGTGGTAAAAGACATTAGGAAAATGAATTACCACTTAAAGGATAAATGCCAAGGGATATCCTGGAGAGGGGTAGGGGCTTCAAGGCTAAACAATTCATATAGCGCTTCATTGAAAAAGACAAATTTAGTGAAAACTGATGGTAAGGTCACCACCATGTTGAACTCTGATGATCTGTTGCTATCCTGGCTAGTGGTGAGAACTGAAGTAGTGTAGTCTAACCACATTTGATTGCTGCAAGCTGAAAAAATATAACTTGTGCATACAAGTGAGTTTACAGGAGTTTTTGGCTTACCACCATTTGTTTTGTGACCATTTGAAGTTACAGCTGTATTTTTTAAAAAAAAAGTGACATCTGGTCCTTGCACTTATGACCATTGCAGCAACCCCACAGTCATGTGATTAAAAATTTGGACAGTTGTAGGATCCTGAGGTCAGGTCTTCCAAACTTCCCAGTCAGCTTTCAATTAGCTTAACGACCATGTCTTTCACTGAACAACTGCTATAATGTGTTTAACAACCAATGGCAAAAATGGTCTTAACATTGGGTGTAAGTCACTTAAGAATCACCTTGATTAGCAGTGGGAATTCTGATTGTAATTGTAAGTCGATGACTACAGGTAGTCCTCGACTTATGACCATGATTGAGCCCGGAATTTCTGTTGCTAAGTGAGACAGTTATACTAAGTGGGGTTTGCCCCATTTTACGGCCTTTTTCATGCCACTGTCGGTAAGTGAATCACTGCAGTGGTTAAGTTAGTAACACAGTTGTTAAGTGAAATCTAGCTTTCCCCATCGGCACTGCATCATATGAATCGGTTGCCAAACTTCCTAATTTTGATCACGTGACCAGAGGGATGCTGCAATGGTAATAAATATGAAAAACTGTCCTAAGTCACTGTTTTCAGTGCCGTTGCAACTTGGAACGGTTGCTAAACGACCTGTTGTAAGTGAGGCCTACCTGTAGTGTATATTGATCCGTTTTTAATATTGTGCCATAAAACACAACCGGTCTATACTCTAACATGTGCAGATTGATTGCTTTTAAAATTGTTGTTCTCAGACAGGGAAGGGCAAGACAAGCCCTTCACTCCGTGCTGTAGATTAGTATTATTGTTTTATTTTCTTCTTCTTGTGCCCTATCCATCATCGGGCATTGACGATGCTGTTCTCGATCCTATTTTTATCAACAGCTGCAGGAAAAAGTGCTGCTCAGTTTTGTCCAAACCGGTCCCTTAGATTTGGAAGCCCTGATGTGGACCTGGACCTCCTTTGCCTTAAATCTTTCCTTGGAGGATTAAGTGAAAGGTGCCATATTTTTCCGGGTGTCGCTTCCCATGTCCAAAATATTCTAACTTTCGCTTTTTAATGGTTTTGATGTGTTGGAAGAAATAGCTTTCTGGGTTCAGTTCCAAATGGGGAAGAAAGACACTGGAAACATGGCGGTTGCTTGGAAAGATGGTTTAATGGTGGACAGGGCCACATGGCTTGGAGCTCCAAAGAAGGGCTGAGAAGCTGAGAATGCCCAGGTTTTATACCCTCTGTTGAGATTTGAATTTGAGCTTGTGTTCTGATTGGTTGTCAGACTCCCATGGGGCCATGCAGGGGCAACTCTTTAGGCTGTCCTGAGTCCCAGGCTTGGTTGAGCCTTGCTGGATGATGATGTAATGAAAGGGCTTTGGGCAATTCCTATTATGGCTCTACCTGGAGTAGATCTTTGTTATGTAAAATAGGCTGGCCTAGGCCAGAGTAATGGCCCATTATAAAGGTGGGCGGGGGCTGAGTTTCTGCTTCTGAGGTGAGTTTCTGCTTCTGGGTTTCTACTCTTTTTAGGGGAAATAGTCTGCCTTTTTAATATTTCCTAGGATATTTCATTTTTTCTAGGAAAGGGGTGGGTGATAACTTCCTACAGATGATTAGATGATTTCCCTTGGTTTTCCCATGTGGCTTATCGCCTCCTCATTTCTGATTTTGTCAACCCAACTTATACGTGACAGCCGCCTGTTAAATCCCCATTTCAAATGCTTCCAGTCTCTTCAAGTGGCTTTCTGTCAGAGACCAACTCTCCCCTCCATAGAGGAGGATAGAAAAGATGTAACATCTGACAAACATTGTTCGATTTTGGCTTGCTCAAACCCAACAGCAAGGGTCCACACCAGACAAACAAGCCAAGATCAAGCAGATGACAGCTACCACATGGCCTGGTGAACTAAGCCCCGCCCCTTATCCACCCGGAGTGAGGTGGCAGCCATGTTTGAAAAGGGGTGGAGCTCGTAGCCTAGGGCTGCTATGCTGCGTTTTACCCTCCTGATTAAAAATAAAACAGCAACATTGCTATATATAAACACTTCCTTTTGGCCCCTTAAGTCTCAACACCTTGAAATTGTGAGAAACTTCTTTGACGTCTTGGGACTGACAATGGAAATGCAATCAGCAAATAAATCTGGAATTAAGAATGAGGAATGCAGCTTATTTTGTTTTGGGCTCTTAACAAACAGGAGATGCAAACATGCAATTCTTTCTTGTTTTTGTTTTAAATTCAGGTGTTTTAAGTTAATTTCGAGTCGGTGCTGGAAATTACCGGTAAAACCACCTGAAAAAAAAAACAGAGAAACTGAGTTTCTAATCCTGTTTTCCAGAGTTTTTGTGGTTATAAGGGAGGTGAGGGGAGAACAGGAATCCAAGTATTTTATAAACAAATCATGGCATATATATATATGTATATATATGCCATTTCTTCTCTGGATGGTCTCTGGAGTTGATCTGGCTGTGGTTGTACACCAGTATTGGGGTTATGTGCTCATAAGATTCTGGATTATTATTGGATTTCATTGGAAATTTGAGACTGAATCTTCAAGTTGGCAGTGGTTTTTTTAAAAGAACAAATTGCTGCATAGTGACAAAAACCTACCCTGCAATTCCCAGGAAGATGTTAAAGATAGTTCTTGTGGGCGTAACATATGGCAACACACAACTGCTTTTATTTGAATTATTTAAATTGTCTAAGAAAGAATGCACGGGGGTTGGGGGGGACGTGTTCTTGAAATTTTATTTTCTCGGTTCCCTGTTGATTTAGCTTAGTTAGATTTTCAATTACATAAGTGCCCCCACTTATAATTGCCAGCAGGTTTATTTCCAAAAATAAATCATGTTTAAAAATAAAGCATGCTTGTTATCTAACATTTTTGCTTTCACAGCATGTGTGTGTTGTTTTATATCTTAAGCGATTATAATTGTTCTAGTTAAGGAAATGAAGAAACCCCTCAGCATTGTCAAACAATCCGTTAGAGGTCTTATCCCGAATTCTTTTTCTAAATTTCATTGACCAAAATAGTTTGCATAATTGAATTTAGAAACACTGTCCTGTGTAGCAGAAGGATAAAAACATACATATACAAAAAATTTAGGCAGTAACAGTACTGCAAATCTCAACATATGAGAATCTTAGAATTAGTCCAGATTCATCACCTGGTGAGACTTGCGCGTTGTCCTAAATTCATTAAAATCCAGGAATGCTTCCCTCCCTCTAGCTACAAATAAATCTATTCAGTGGATTTTCTATATATACAAAATATGGTTTGAAAAAATTCCTGTCATATGCCTTGATATAACAGAAGCTTCTTGTATGGTTTCTTCTCCTGGAAAAAAAAAAATCATAGCGACATTAAACAATCAAACAAGAAGACAATTATATGATAGTATTCTATCAGTTGTAACTTTATGATCTGGACAAAGAACAGAGAAAGGTTCTAACAGTTTCTACCCATCGAAGAAATAAATATGGCATAAGATGCATTGGTTAATCACATTTAGCACTACTTTTGTAGATCTTATTCCGTGATGTCTTCCTTACCATTGAGAACATCAGAATGAAGGATTTTAATGACAAATTCATTGGCTGCTTACTTTTCAAGTTAAAATCCCTCCAATGGCAAATAGAGAGAAATACGAAATGTGCTTGGCAATTAACCTAAGATACATTTAATTTATCAAGAATATTTTGAAAACAACAAGACCAAATTTTGTGTTTGTGATACCCATATTTATTACAAGAGAGCTAGTTAGTTTGCAGTAGTTAAGGAGACTGAGAGTTATAATCCTGTTTTAGTCATGAAAGCTGTCTCAATGACTTTGGGTCGACCACCAGGAGATTGTGAGTTCTAGTCCCGCCTTAACCATGAAAGCCAGCTTGGTGACTTAGGGCTAGTCCAGGGGTGTCAAACTGGATTTCTTCGAGGGCTGGATCAGCAGTGTAGTTCTCCTCTGCGGGCCGGGGGGGGAGCAGAAGAGGGTGGGTGGGATGGCAGCACCCTACCAGCCAAAATGGGACACGGGGGTCCATGCGCCTTGTTTTTGGCTTCCTGCAGCACTCTGCCAGCTGAAAATAGGCTGCGTGGCCCATTTTGGGCCTGTTTTTTGGTCCGTTTCCTGCCTGTTTTGGGCCTATTTTTCAACCTGTTTTCGGCCCATTTTTGTCCACTCTTTGGCCAGAGTGCCGCAGGAAGGTGAAAACAAGGGGGGGGATCATGCGGCTCTATTTAGCCGCCAGAGGCACCGCAGGCTGGTCCCTTAATATTTCCAGATCAGATTTAAGCACCTCACAGGCCGTGGGCCTTGAGTTTGACACCCCTGGGCTAGTCCCTCTGTCTCAGCCCGACTCACTTTACAGGGTTGTTGTGGAAAACAGGAGGAGGAATGAGTAATAGGTATGTTTATTGCCTTGAATTATTTATAAAATTTTATTTATTAAATTACAGTTTGCTTTGAAGCGACTATGGGCAGCTTACATCATAAAGGCGGGGTTTTTTTAAAAAAAAAAAATCTGCAATCTAAAAACTATGATGCATTCAACCCACTTTTCTGAGTTTGTTTGATACTGTAAAAGAGAAATGAATTAAAGTGGATTCAATTAAAAGGTGAATGAAGTTATTCACATGATCTTATACTGGAGCTTGGCAATAAATCACAACTTTCCAGGGATTTATTTAGCATTTGGCTTTATAGAACTTGCCAAGGATTCTTTGACATACCCTGGCTAGATCAGAATCTTTATCACAGATAAGAATTGAAGCTTTAAGCCAAATGGGCTGCGCTGGATGATCAAGAAATCAAGAGTTTTTATAAATATGACATTCCAGAGTTTAAACCCTTTTCTTCTAAAGGCCGGGGCAGTCCTGCTGAGCTTCTGTATGTGCTAACATTTCAGAATAAGAACCACATTGTGCATTTTTTTGATAGCTGACTAAGCTGTGTAGCCAAAATAACTTCTCACTGCTTGAAGCTATGTTGCATTTCTAGAACAACTGTCCTATCTTACACATCACTGAGAAAGGAAGGGCTTATTTGGGTGTTCATGTTATGACTACAAAGTATATACAGAAGTCCCTGAATCAAGCTAATAGGATGCCTGCAAGACATTACTTATAATAAACAAGATCAGGTTGGAGCTTTGGAGATCTGCTTACTTTGTTTATTTTGAGAAAAATATTTCCTACCAAGGTCAAAACCAGTTTTGTAGAGTATTAAGAAATTTACCACGTTCTTTAAACACCTTCATCTGCAACAGAAAGACAGTTTCTTGCAAAAATCAAGATTTAGCTTGGTGGAAGAAGGTAACATTCAGCTTAGTCACTATTTCTTCCCTACAGTTTTAAAATCCCCCAAAACACTGGTAAAATATTTACTCACATTGATGTGATGAGAGCTAATGTAATAGCATAGTTAAGATGTTGGAATTGGACCAAGAAGCCTAAGTTCAAGCCATGGAAAATTGCTGGGCGATTTTGGCTTAGAAATTCAGCGTAACCAACTTCAGTTACTTGTAGTTGGTATTCATGAAAGTCATTTTCAGGCTCCTGGAAAACATCCATCCATCCATCCATCCATGATACTTGAATGACTTCTGCAATTTTCTGCGTGAATATATATGTGAGCCTCAAGGAACCCATTTTCAGTTTGTATCATCACCAGAAGTCTTGGAAACTATAGATCCATGATGGTGAACCTATGGCAGGGGTGCCGGAAGTGGCACACAGAACCATTTCTGCCGGCACGTGAGCCGTCGCCCGGAACAGATCCACTGCGTATGCGTGCACCCCCCACCAGCCAGCTGATTGTCAGATATGTGCCACGCATGCATGCGCAGGAGATGTGTGTGCATGTGCAGAGGGTTGCGTGCGCATTGCATTATGGGTGCAGGCACACGCACTTTCGGCACGCGATGACGAAAAGGTTAGCCATCACTACTATAGATAGTCATCAGCATAACAACTTTTCGTTTTAGTGTCCGTTTGAAGCTTCAACGGCACTGAAAAAGTGACTTATGACCATTTTTCACATTTAAATAACCATTGCAGCATCCCTGCAGTCACATGACCAAAATTCAGACCTTTGACCAGTTGGTTCATATTTATGACAGTTGCATTGTCCCGTGATCATCTTTTGTGACCTTCTGACAAGCAAAGTCAATGAGGAAGCCAGAGTCACTTAACTATGTTACTTAACTGCCATGAGTCACTGAACAACTCTGGCAATAAAATGGGGCCTAACTCACTTTAACTACTGTCTCGCTTAGCAACAGAGATTTTGTGTTCAGTTGTGATCCTAAGTCGAGAACCTCCTGTATTTATGTCCCTATATTGTCAGACCAGCCAGCAATTCAATTCCAGAGGAAAAGTAAGCTTCCTTTTATTGAAATTGGTAATAGTAACACAATCTTGCAAGTTTGATTGTGCGACATCTTCTCCTTCTTATATTCCAGTGAATCAGGGCTGAGCTCAGTCACTTCTGAATGTTACCTCATTGCTCTAGACTTAAACATTTTTTCAGTCCCTTTTGCTTAAGTAACAGTTCCTGCACATTTCTGCCAAGTCATCTTCCTTATTCTCTACAAGTATATATTGGATGGAAAAATGATTTGTTAGCCTTTTAATGTAATCATTAAACTGCAGCAAATATCAACAATGAAGTGACAGCTGATAATATTATTTTCTGCGTGGAAAAAGAGCCAACTTAGGGCTGGGCATCTTCTTTGTGATCAACTCAGACTTTGTGGAATCCAAAATTTTCTTGAATATGCTGACATGACCTCCCCCCTGCCCCCCTTTCCCCTTTTCTAAATCCCTGGCTTAGCAATCTGCATTCTCCAAATAAAAAGAAATTATCCCTGATCTTCCACAAGAATGATGGAATTGCGGCAACTGGCATAAGATGAGTTCGGGGTACAGCTGTCAAATTCTTTTGCCGAAGTTTCCCATAACTAACATTTTTTGTATTTGCTTTAGAAATTTAAATATTTGGACTGGAGTTAGAAGATTCAGAAATTGCAAATGAAGCATTAAACGTTTCTACTTACTGATACGAATTTTTGTTTTTACATTTAGAGACACAACGCTGTAATCTGGGTATGCTTTTCATACCTCTTCAAATGAGACCTGGTTTTCTGTGATTAAGAGAACGGACAACCATTCGTCTGAAACATTAAAGGGTTTCCTGCTTGAGCAAGGGGTTGGACTAGAAGACCTCTAAAGTCCCTTCCAACTCTGTTATTCTGTTTTTGAATCGCGCAAGGCTGGGGGCAGAACATTGCCTTCCTGTCAACCGTAATTAATGCTCCTTATTCATTTGTTTAATAAATTTATATAGCTGTCCACGTTCCAGAAGGACTTTTGAGTAATGAACAGATGAAATCACACTACGCTAAAAAAAGACTGTTTTAAACAATAAACATAGCTGCAGCCCTGATAAAATTCACATTCATCCATCAGTCATTCCATGCCAGCTCCTTCAATATCCTGGCTCCAGTACCTGATAGAAAAGCCATTTATTCTTGCTAATCTCTTACTCTGCTAATCTCTTACTCCCTGCTTGCTGACAATAGGTTACCGCATCTTGAGTTTGTTAAAGGGGCTGTGTATTTAACCATGGTGTGTGAATGTGTGTGTGTGTGTGTGTGTGTGTGAGATGACTAAGCAGTTAAAGACCCTGAGTTTGTCAGCTGGAAAGCTGACAACCGGGGTTCAAGACCCAAGTGCCAGGTGATGGGATGAGCTCCCGTTACTTGCTCCTGCTCCTGCCCACCTAGCAGGTTGAAAGCAGGTAAATGTGAGTAGATTAATAGGTACCACTTCGGTGGAAAGGTAACACTGTTCTTTGTGCCTCATGCTGGCTATATCACCACAGAAGCATCTTCGGGCAATGCCATCTCCTTTGGCTAAGAAAAGGAGATGACCACCGCCTCCTAGAGTCAGATATGTCTAGACAGGGGTAACCTTTACTTTTACCTTTATTTAACCAAGATCATGGCCTTAAAGTCACTCTGAACCTTCGTCATAGAGCAAGATTGGGGAACTATAGCCCCTTTGTGACCTCTGGACTTCAACTCCCAGAATTCTGGGAATTGAAGTCCACAAGTCATGAAGGGGCCGTAGTGCTTTACCTCTGTTATAGAGGATCTTTTGTTAGTGTTTTCATGGAAAACTGAATTTTAAGTCGATTGATTATATTTATTGTTAAGGCTTGTAATGAGAGCAGTACATCCTTGAATCTTATCGGTGGCCGCAACCCATAATGACAACTGTCCAAGCCCATATTTGGGAACAATATTTGTGATTATAAAATGGCATTGACAATCCAGAGAATTGTTCTTGGAAGCTTGTAAAGAGGCTGCCTGATTAGTATGGATGGTTTTTGTTGTTGTTGTTGTTCTAATTTGGCAAGACTGTTCTTTGTGATGAAACTTGGCATGTGTTGAAATAACCAGTTGCGTAGCTGGTTAATGTATCCAAGTTGGTAGGATAAGGAATTTCAGTGTAATGAAAGGTCGCAAAAGGGGATCACATGACCCCTGGGACACTGCAAGGGTCATAAATATGAACCAGTTGCCAAGCATCTGAATTTTGATCACATGACCCTGGGGATGCTCAAAGGCCGTAACTGAAAAACAGTCATAAGTCACTGTTTTCAGTGCCATTGTAACTGTTGTAAGTCAAGGACTACCTATATAAGTATTTAAACTGATTTATAAATGTGGTAGTCTACAAGGCCTTCAGTGACAGGCTACTAGCCTGCTTAAATTTCTATGCCAGACAAGCTAGCAAACTGTGTCCATCTGCAGTTTGCCACTCCTTACCCACTGTTGGCCAGTATCCCCAATCACATCAGTAGTGGACATTCGGAAACCTGACTTCTTTAGTTGAAAAATTAAAAATAACTTCAGCCACTTCCTCTGTTCTTTAGAAAGCTTCTAGAACTTTTTTTTTAAAAGGATGCAATGCAGTACTACATATTTCAGTATCAAGAATCAAAAGGTTGCAATAAGGTATCTTTAATACCATAAGTTTCATACAATTCTCTGTTAAATATTTCTAATGTAGCCCCTCCTAAACAGAGAAAGGCACATAATGATCTAAGTAAAGGTTGATGCTTAAAGATGTAAGATGTGATTTTTGTAGTTTTACTCTGTTTTCTCTAGTTGCATATAGAGAATACAGGAGCATTGAATGTTTACTGCATTAAGGTAACTTTTTGCACATCTATCT
This sequence comes from Pseudonaja textilis, assembly GCF_900518735.1. Next base: position 1,959,760 of record NW_020769399.1, on the reverse strand, counting down.
TGTACATTTCAGTTTAAAAAAAAAAAACATTTCACATTTCCGTTTAAATGACTTCAGTAGCCGCATGCTTCTGTTATGTGAATATCTCATTTGCTGTCTTTCCTTTTCTAGTTCCTTTTCAACTCTTGTCAATCGCCATTTTCAGGGTTTCCTTCTGAAAGGCTGGTGCGTTTTCATTTCACTGCTGGTTTTTTAACAGGAAATCAGCATCTGTTTCTCAGGTTCTCTTATGCCAAGATAAGAATACATCTTTTCAGATCACAATACATTCAGAGTTTGCTGTCTTGGTCCTGGATTTAACCTGGGTGATTAACATAACAACTGGCTACCCATGAAAAGGGTTTAACTTTACAAGAAATTACTTTAAGTAATCCAGTGGAAAGTTATAAAACAGATTTCTTGTTCCTTGAATAGGTCTGAATCTCATGGTCTCAGTTTACAGTTGTAAATAGGGAAGTAAGTGCAAATAAAACACAGGGAGATTTTAAGTCTGTTTATGCAGTCATAAAAGCCTGCAGTTAGTATGTGTTTCTGGAAAGTGTCCTGAGTAAGTTTTATTTGACTCCTTAGTAGTTTCTTGCATTGCTTCGACTTTGAAACGATTTCTGTTGTTTTCTGTTTAATTAGCCTTTCTCCCCATTCCTTTTGTCTGTGATTCCTTCCTTCCTTCCTTCCTCTCTCTGTCTTAGCTGCATTGTTTTGTCTACTTCCTTCCCGTAAATATTTTCTGTAGGATTCCATCCTTGCATTGAAATGTCTTCCGAAAGCTTCCCTTCAGTCTCCTCCAGTTTTATCCTGTTTGAATTGGTAGACAAATGAATTGTGAAGCACCACAGTTCAATTTATTAAGGGGCTCAGTATAAATTGTGACATGTTTATTCACGGTGCAGCAGTGGTATATCTCTGTGTTTGATCACCCAACATAGATAACCGAGTATCCATCCTGTACAGGGAGAGAGAATGTGAATTGCACAAAGTAAAACGTTGCGCGCTTTGTGCTTGCCAAAAGAGACACTGAGAAAAGCTAGGAAGATGTAAAGTCTCGCTTTCCTTTGCTTTCTTGTTTTGCATACCCAGACATCCTTCAGAGTTTCCCAGGGACTGACCACAGTTAAGTCTTTTGGATGCATTGAGGTTCTTCAAAGAGATATAAAAGGAATTGCATTGTGAATTAACATCCAACTTATTTATTTTTATTTACTAATCAAAGCTATATGGCTGTCCATCTCTTGAAAGTGACTCTGGGTCACATACAAAAGTCCAGTAAAACCAATAAATAAGTAAGACAATTGTTACTTAAGAGCATTGTATAATAATCATTTTAAAAGAATTAGAAAATTATAGAAGCAAAGCTAAAACTGGAAAAGAGAATAATAGATATTCTCTTTGATTTCCTATGTTTATTTCTTAAAACCTCACTTTGCTTTTTGGATTGATCTGATCAAGCTCTCATTATCCAGTTATTTTTCCTATATAGGTTATACGTATATGATCCCCTGCCATAAAGCTGTTCTTTGGATTGAAATGTTAAAACCCTGCGCATTACAAGGAACAGCTGAGAGAAAAATCAGTAATTTCTCTGGGTTTTCCTAAATTCTGCTACTAGATGTTCTTTGCGTGGGTGTAGGGCAAACATTCCTCCCTTCCAAAAATAAAGTTCAGCCAGTTCTTTTCATTAAGTTTGTAAGGAAGCTTTGGTGTTGTGTTATTACATCCAACAATTATTTCCGAGGCATCTGATCCTTCAGTGTTGTTTTAGCTTTTGCAACCACATACCAATATATTGTACACTTGGAGATCTCATTTACCAACTTTATGGACAAATCCATTCTTTTATTTCTTGTCCTATTTAAATGGATTTTGTGCTTTTTCTTTCTTTCAGGAGTGTAATTGTGGCTCAGCAATCTGAGCGTGTGATTTTGAAATGTGTTGAGTTTGTCAGTTTAATCAGAAGGCTGATGTTAGAAGGTCTCCAAAATCTACTATGCCAACATAACAACGTTATTGGAATTGCATTCTTTTTCTCTTTCTTTTTGCTTTTTCCTTAGCTTTTTTTCTACATATATTAATTTTCTCCACTTTCTCTGAATAAGCCCAAAATCTACATTTTTTTCTCTTTTTTGGTCTACTAATATAGAATAGAATAGAATAGAGCTGGAAGCGACCTTTGAGGGCTTCTAGTCCAGCCCCCTACTTAAGCAGGAGAACCTATATTATTTCAGACACATGAGCGTCCAGTCTCATCTTAAAAAGCTTATTCTCACTGTTAGGAAGTTTCTTATTAATTCCAGGTTGCTATTCTCCTTGATTAGTTTCCAACCATTGTTTTTTATCTTGCGTTCTGGTGTTTTGGAAAATAAGTTGACCCCCTTCTTTATGGCAGCCCCTCAAATACTGGAATACTGCTATCATGTCACCCCTAATTCTTCTTTCCTTCTTTCCAATTTCCATGTGGATAATTCCCATACAGTATATAGAGGCCTATCTGTCTATGGCATTATGTGTCGAAGCTGATAAGTGTCTTTTGCATTAATACTGTAAGCTTAAAATCTGTACCTTGATTGTTTTAACTACACTACTCAAAAAAATAAAGGGAACACAAAAATAAGACATCCTGTAGGGAGCAACCTTGCTTACGGGGGAGGAAATGGCCCTGATTCCCTTCATTATCTGCAGCTAGGAAAAGTGTTTAAAAAGGGAAGTTGAACACAGCAAACCGTTGAGAGCAAACCGTGAATTATCTGGCATTGTCGAGGCATATCTGGGTTCCTGGTGTCTTCCCAACTGTGTGTGTTTTGCTGGCCTTTCAAGTCTGCAATTCCTTCTCCTGCCCTGTCAAGTTAATTACCGTGGCGTGGTTTGTATGAATTTTTATTTACAGTTTGTTTGTACTTTGTTTTTGTACTGAATTTCCTCCACTTAAAGAGTGTTCTTGGGAGAGTTTTTTTCTCCAGCCGAAGGTAACCTGGACAGTGGGGGCAAAGTTGGAGGTACTAAAGGGACTCTTCTTACTTATGTGACTGTTGCCTTTGTGCCACGCCCCAGGTCATCACAGGTTTCTTCATGAAGTTAATGCAGCAGTGACTTACACCTCTTTCTCTGTAAAAGAGAAATACTCTTTGCCAAATTTCGCTCTTCCACTTCTTCAGCAGAGTCCCTGTTCTCCAACTTGTACACAACTTCCTAGCTTTGATGACCATAGGTCTAATAGCTAAGGCACCTAGAAACTAGTCTAATCCTGCCTTAGACATAAAAAACTGGGTGACTTTGGGCCAATCACCAGGCATAAAAGCCAGTCACTTTCTCAGCCCAACTCACTTCACAGTATTGTATGGAAAATAGGAAGTAGAAGGAATATTGAGTTACTTATAAAATTAATAAAAGCTATATAAAAATGACCATTTTAAAAATAAATTATTTGAGGGAAACCTAATCTTTTTAGGGTAAGTATGGTATAGTAAATAATGAGGTTGTTATAAAATGTATGGATGACACTGAGAAAGTATGTGGTCAGCTTTTTTCCCCGAGTGGATTAATTAAGTTTACTGGCAGAGGATGCCAGGCAGACAAATAACATATTTTCTATAATGTTTACCAATTCACATAATTCACTGCTCTGACAGTCAGCAGCTTAGAGAATTTTAAAAAGAGATTTGAAAGATTCATTATGAACCAGTTTCTGGACTGTTTTTCCAGTTTGTCTAAGTAAGATCGTATTTTATCTTGTTTCTCCTTCATTTTTTTAAAAGAGAGGTTTGCAGCAATAGATGAAATAATTACTACTTACTGAACTCACTTTCCTTATCTTGGATGTTCTCCAGATGTTTCAATTTTAATGCCCAGATATCTCAGCATTAATTCTGGGAGTTGAAGTCAGCATATCTGGATAATTGCTTAGAATTGATGAAGGCTGAATTCAGTGGGCCTTAAAGGGTAAAATTTCAGGCAGAATATTTTCATTATTTAGTGATAGCTTTGTTCAAAACGAGTAATATTTTATAATCACCTCACTATAAACGCTTAATGTTGCTTTTTTTTTTTTAGTTTTGGAGGCCACACTATTACTTACGAAATTCGGTTATGTCTTACTCTTTGCTTGATTGCAGGGAATTAAAAAAAAAAAAATCTGAGGTACTTTTCTTAACATTTGTACAGATTTTACAATAAAGTTAACTTGGTTGATCGTCAGAGAACGCTTTCTGTGTTTAGCTGAATATAAGTGACAAAATAATAAGGCAGCTACATGGTCACCGATATCCGAATTTTCATAATTGAGATTTAAATAAAATTCTGAGTGCATCTTTTACCTATTTTAGTTTTGGAAGCTGAATAGTCCGGAATGTATCAGCTGCTAAATATATGCACAAACTTTCTGCTGAAAAATGTGTCCCCTCATACTTTGCTTTAAAGAATCAGCAAAAAACTGGAAGTATGGTTTTGAATATGTAATTTAGGAAGGGAGAGACTAAGCTATGGGGGGTGGCACAGTTCCCGTTATCTCTATGTTAAAAGAGGAAGTAGACAACACAGCTTTAACAAACATTTCAGAGTTTTAAAAAATGTCGAAGGACCCTGCATTTGTCCTAAGGATGTTTTAGCGGGAATGAGATTAAAACTAACGCTTCCTTGAAGGTTTGGCTTCTATTAAAAACTAGAAATAAGGCAACCTCACTTGAAATAAACCTTCATTTCTTACCAGAACCGTAAAGCCTGCCAGTTTGAAATTTGGCACGTATCTTCCTCTTGGCTTCTAGGTGCCTCGCTAAGAAAGGATTTTTTGAAATGACCATCAGAGTGTTAGTATATTATTATTAACACGTTCTGATACTAAAGAATTCTACTCTCCCTCCCCACCTGAAAAGAAATCTCTTCCAAATGTAAAACACAAGCAGAAGGAGAGGAGTTTCAGTTTCAATTTCACAGCACCAAGCAGCTTTAGTACAGAACAGTTGAGCTAAGCCACGCCCGGGCTCCTTGCTGTCTCCTTGCTCACACAGCAAATACTGCTTCAGTTTCCAAACAGCCCTCAACTCTCTCACACACTGACAGGACGCTAGCCAGATGAATACCAATGGATGCTGGTAGGCAGAGGCAGAATTCCCCCTCCCCCCCGTTTTCCTCCCCCAAAATTAAGCCCAACCACATAGTTTCTTAGCGACGCACGGTTATCAAGATAGTAGAAACATATTATAGACTCTATATTGGACAGATAATTCTAAAATACATTTCCTGTGTAGAATCATAGGATGTTAAACCTGCCTATACAGGTAGCCCTCGACATACAACCACAGCTGAGTTCAGAATTGATGTTACTGAGTGAGAAACTTATCAAGTGAGTTTTACTCCATTTTACGACTTTTCTTGCCACTTTTTTTTCACTGAATCCCTGCAGATGTTAAGTTAGTAGCACGGTTGTTAAATGAATCCGGCTTCCCCATTGACCTCGCTCATCAGAAGGTCGCAAAAGGGGATCGCATGACCCTGGGATACTGCAACCGTCATAAATATGAGTCAGTTGTCAAGCATCCGAATGTAAATCACAGGACCCTGGGGATGCTGCAATGGTCATAAGTGTGGAAAACGGTCATAACTCACTTTTTTCAGTGCTGTCGTAACCTTGAATGGTTACGAAACGAATTGTTGTAAGCCGAGGGCCACCTACAGCTGTTTTCTTTCAGAAATGATTTGTACATGCCTACTTACCCAGCATTTATGGGATATGCACCCCATAAATGTTTGGAATAAGATTATATCTCAGAATGCCTATTGCAATGCTTTGTAATAGACATTCTGAGATATAACAGGACCCTTAACACAGCCAAGTTTTTCAAGCCAAGTTGGATTGGAGCCTTTCTAAGCTCCAGGGGAGAATATTCCACAGAGCAAGATGTGATGACCCAGGGTGGGATACAAAATAAACACAGTCACAAAAACAGGTGAAGCCCCTTTTATTCCTTCACTTTCCTTCAAAGCTCCAAATATCCTTGACTGGAGACAGAAAAAACTCCCCCACAAGCAGTTGCGAAAAAGAGGAAATGCCGTTTAAACTAAAAATGCCTATAAATTATAAAGAGTAAAAACAACACAAACCACACTGAAACAATTAAGGGAACCAGGCAAGATAAGGGCTTGAAGACGTCCACCGATATCGGAACGCACACTGGGAAGGAAGCCAAACTCAGAGAGGAACGACAAACTGGAGATACCGTGTTTCTCATAAGGCCGGGTCTTTTTTTTTTTTGAGCCCCCCAAAAATGGCTAGGCTGTCTTTTCGGGGTGACTTAATTCCCCCCCATTTGTATCTTTGGGCAGGCGGGTGGCGACGGCTTGGTTGTTGACCTCGGCATTGGTGGGGCACTTTGTATCGGGGTCAACGCAGGCAGCACCATATCCGGGTGTGCAACAAAAGTGCTTCCTAACGGCAAGCGCCCCCCGCCATTTCCCCCCCCCATTTCGCATGTTTTAATATAGGCCTTAATTTGGGGGGAGGGGCTTAATTTCATTTCATGCCTATAAAACATGCTGGGACTTCCTATTGGGGGAGGCCGTATTGTTGGAGAAACAGGGTATTTCCACACTTTGTTTCCAGCACTGGCCCATACGCATGTCCGTCCTTTTAACCAGTTCTCACAGCTGCAGCCCATGAAGAGGATCAAGGCCCTTTCCTCCCCCGTAGACCACACCATTCATGTCTCTCAGTTATCCTCTCCTCCCCGCGTGCCATCGCTCAATGTCTACGGAGATTCTCGGTCATCCACAGTCTGCAAAAAAAACCCACCCCAGAAAGTCCAGGTGCCTCTTGAAAAAGCATCTTTGGGACAACCATGACCTGGATGAATCTCCATAGATACCTAGGGGGAGAGCTTTTTTTTTTTTAACTGCAAAATCAGGTACATGGGACGACCTGAGTTTAAACAGCAGCAGAGAACCAGGCCTAAAGCTTTTCCATCTGGGAGGTTGCTCAGTCTTAATTGTATGTTGAGTGGGGACTAAATATTTAGATGATTTGAAGAAATGCCATGTAAGCACAATAAATAATTTCCCACATTTTATTCATCGCAAAAATAAGATCATTGCTTTAACTTGCTGTGATTTTTCTTGCCCGTGCATAACTTTGGGCGTCATCAGTTTCCAACTGACTTAGGTTTTCCCACTTGTTGAAAACGAAGTGTATTTTTATTCTGTGTTTAGGAACCCTTTTACAGTAGCCTCGTCTGCACAGAAGCCATGGCCTGTAGTAGAGTCTCACGTAGCTGTGGTCACATATGAAGGGGAGTTATGCCAATCTTCCCATCTCCAGAAAATTCCACATTAATTTGAATGTCAATATTTGCCCCGTAGCAAAAAAAAAAAAAAAAATGGAGATGGAGAATTAGTGGAGTGTATATTGTTCCACCTTGGGAAAATTTAAATCAAACCCAGAATAGGGAGAAGTATATAATATAAAGCAAATTTCTTTCTAACGTAGGGTTTGCCTTTATGTAGCATAAATTTAATAAGGATGTTATAACACAGCAACATTTTCAGAGGGCAAGTATCAACGCCTAAGATACTTTTATTGTTGTATTAGACCAGGGGTAGTCAACCTTTTTATACCTACCGCCCACTTTTGTATCTTTGTTAGTAGTAAAATTTTCTAACCGCCCACCGGTTCCACAGTAACAGTGATTTATAAAGTAGGGGACAAAACCCCTTCCACCCACCATGAAAGTTGGAACGCCCACTAGTGGGGACCAGTGACTACCACTGTATTAGACAATGTCCTAAATGGTGCTGTGGCCTAGAGATGGAGCTCTCGCCTCACCATCAGGAAGCTGTGAGTTTGATCCCAGGTAGAGGCAGATTTTTCTCTCTCTGGGCACAATTAGGAGTTTTGCTGAACAAAACTCTGCATTGGCAACAGGAAGGGCATCTGGCCAGTAAGCACTCAACTCCATTGAGTTGCCCAGACTCCACCCTGCAAGGGATTATGGGGTCATTAAAAGAAGATGATTAGACAATGTCTTATTTTTTTTCAGGTTCTGGGCTTTTTTTTTTTCAGTTTCAATTTTTTTATTTTTTTTTTAACAATATATCCATATCAATATATGAACAGTGTGGCATCTGAATGTCATACATTTTAGTACAAATGAAAATAGTTACATTAATCATATTTTCTACATTCTTCAAACTTACGCAGTTCTAATGTTAATATACATATTTGTGTTAAATTATAGATTTTCATCATTTTATTATTCAATGTTGCAATATGTTATTCCAATCCCAATCACAATATTGTCTAAATATACCTAATAATACCATCATTCAATTTCTAATCTTCCCTCTGTCAACTTAAAAAAAAATACTTCTTTGGTCTTTTTAGTTGCCAGAAAGGGAATAGGGAAAATAGTGCATTCCTGAAATGCTTATGGATAATTTCTAGGTAACTGAAGCTTCTGGCACAGAAGAATATTACTAGAGAGCGTGATTGATGACTCTTAGCTATGGATGTGTCCCATTGGAGAATATACATCCAGGAGGTGGGGGGAAGACTAGAGTCAAGGGGGAAATGAATGATGTATTTTAGTGTCAGCTGCAGCTAGAGACTTATGATTCGAATGGGGGTGGATTTGTTGGAGCCCTGACACCCTCTTCTTATTACTTTTGTCTTATTGTATAAAAATGCGTATACTAATATTCCCCCCGCTGCTCTTATTTCTATTCCTAGTCCAACTTTTAATCGTGCCACCATTATATTTAAAAACAAATCCTTTCTATCTGTCAATCTCTTGTCCGCTTTCTGGTTCTGGACTAATTTTGAAGTTGGATTCCTTAGAAGGCTCTTTGCTTTTGGGGGTTACTTTGATTCTTCTGCCCATTATGTTTTGTTAATTGTTATTTTTGTCTGTCTTAATACTGTATGCTGCCTAGAGTTGTTTTCAGATCTGTTAAAATAAATACAGATAGTTTTCAACTTAAAACAATTTGTATAGGGACCATTCAGAGTCACAACTGCACTGAAAAAAGTGACCAGTCTTCACACAGTGTGCCATCCCCATGGTCAGGTGACCAAAATTTTGGCTTCCAACCAGCCAAGTAAATAGGAGAAGCCAGATTTGCTGAATGGCCACATGATTCACTTAACAATTATGACAAAAAGGTCATAAAATGGGCCCAAACTCAGTTAACAACTGGCTTAGCAATCAAAATGTTGGAGTCAATTGTGGTTGTAAGTTAAGACTACCTGCATGTGTTTTCGGTCGACAAAATATTTCCACCTCAGAATATTGAAGCCTTGAGGGGATTTGACCATCTTATGGATAATTATTTTCATCATTTTTAAAAAAAAATCAATTGGGAGGGCTGTGGATGTCATCTAGGTTGGATGCAACAATGCTGACCTCCGAGAGACATTAATCCTATTTAGTGTAACTTTTTATATTGCTTGTGAAGGTGAGGGGAAGAAATGTTTTTTTTTTTAAAACCAAGAACGTACGAGAATAGAATAATGAGATTATCTCCCTGCTTCTGGCGCTCAGCATCTTCTGAAGCCAAAATCTCCTTTCTCCCTTTTGCAGTGGTAGCCGCTCTTCTAAAACTTTTAAACCAAAGAAGAACATTCCAGAAGGCTCCCACCAATATGAGCTGCTGAAACATGCGGAGGCAACTCTCGGAAGTGGCAACTTACGGATGGCTGTTATGCTGCCCGAAGGCGAAGATCTCAATGAATGGGTTGCCGTGAACAGTAAGGAGAATTTGCTTTGGTTGTGTATATTTTTTTCAGCACTGATGCATGAGGAAAGCACCTTTTTGTGTGTGTGTGTCTTTAACATAATCCGTTCCTCCTGGCATTGGTCAATTGAGACATATTATTGTAGGAGGAAGTACAGGAAGTCCTTGACTTGCAACAGTTCATTTTGTGGCCATTTGAAGTTATGACGGCACTGAAAAAAGTGACTTATGACTGCTTTTCACATTTCCGACCGTCGCATCATCCCCAGCAGTGGTAGTGTTCAGCCGGTTCACGCCGGTTGGCATGAACCGGTAGCAAGGATTTGGTGTGGGTCGCCGAACCGGTAGTAACTTCTGGCTGGCCAAGCCCCCAACCCAATTGCCTCTCCCCACCCAGTCAGTCCTTATCGCGCATGTGCAACATCGCATGCATGCCCGACATCTCTGACTGCATTCTTCCCCGCCCAGTCACTCCTTAAGGTATTTCTTTTTTTTCCCCCTCCCGATGATCAGCTTCAGCTGTTCCGATGATCAGCTGTGCCAGGATTCCCCTCGCTGTCTTACTGCTTCGCCCAGGAGGCTTCCCTGAGGCCCAGGAAGGCAAAAAAAATGGAAGGGGGTGCAGCACTGCCACCTGCCCCCCATATTTTGCCTTCCTCAGCTCCAGGGAAGCTTCCTGAGAGCAAAAATGCTTCCCCAGCAGCCTTCCCTGAGGCCCAGAAGGCCCCAAAAATGGGAGGGGCTGCAAAAAAAAAAAAAGCCACACCCACCCAGTCACATGCCCATCTAGCCACACCCACCTAGCCACGCCCACAGATCCAGTAGTAAAAAATTTTGAATCCCATACTGATCCCCAGGGTCACGTGATTTACATTTGGATGTTTGACAACTGACTCAATGTTTATGACTGCTGACCATGTCGTGAAGTGTGAAAAACGGTCATAAGTCACTTCCTCTCAGTGCCGATTTAATTTCGAACAGTCACTTAACGAACCGTTGCAAGTAGAGGACTACCTGTATTTTACAATATTTCTAAAACGCTCATCATCGTGCATCTGGATGACGGACAGTCTAAGGAACTCTTAACGGGATAAGAGCACCAGGGCAGAAAGCCGTTGGTTAGAAAACAGTTCAACGAAAACAGGAAGCGAAAATTAAGGCTATTCAGGGTGGCCTTCAACCCCAGAAATTTTCTCCCACTTTGAATTCACGGTGGGACGATTTGATAAGGCACATTTGCGCAGCACAAACATTAAATTTCACCTCGTTTCTGAACTTTGCTGGAAACGAAGCTGGCTTAAGAAACGGTTGTCTGGATTCAATCTGCTCCTTGGTTTTGGCAGCAACGCCAGCCAGATGTCCTGTCTGGATCCATGTTACCATGGTTCCTGATTTAGTTATTTTTAGCTGAAATGTACCAAAGAAAAGCACAATAAGCAGAACTAATATTAATAATATACTGATTCTACAGTAAAAAAAAGAATGAATACTAAGTATTTGTTTACATAAAACTAAAGGACCATATAATAACATAATATCAATTCCCCTCCGTTTCCCCCTCTTCCTACTCATGCTTTTAAAGGAAGAATTAGTCATGTTTCTTTGTGGACATGTGGCCTCCGTTTACTCATTTCCACTGTGGTTTACTCACAAAAAAGACTAGGCAGTTTTGCCATTCTTGCCATTCCCTTCAGCTACTCAACTTTCAGTGAGTAGACTATCCTCATAGTTGATTGTTTTAAGCCAAATGGGTAAATTCCAAGAGCTTGAAGTCACTTTTTGTTCCAATAAACTGGGACAGCTCTGGTCAGGTTTACCGCTTTTCCTCTTCCATCATCATCATCAGATTGATGAAAGGAAAAAGAAATGACTGTTCTTATCATATATTGGTTGTCTTTTTTGCTTTAAAAAAAAGTAAATTGGCAAAAAAGTCATAAAATGGAACAACATACTTTCACTTAGCAGCCAAAATATTGGGCTCAATTGTGCTCGTATGTCAAGGACTACCTGTATACACAAATAAAGGTCACAAGAACTTTGTGTCTTCTGGACTAATGCACAAAAGTTTTTTGTCTGCATAAAAATTTTTATCTGATAACATATAAAAATTCCATTATTGGTTAACCCAGGGGTCTCCAACCTTGGCAACTTTAAGACTTGTGGACTTCAACTCCCAGAATTCCTCAGCCAGCCAGGAGACCCCTGGGTTAAACATTGTGTTGCCTGGGTACAAATATTTTTAAGAAATAATTATCAAAAGTGTTTACAACAATATTCATTACATTGATATTCATTCTATCGTAATTATCATAATAATAATACTAATATTTGCTTAACCATTTTAACAAGCCTCCTTTTTTTTCATTATTCCTTTTCTTATAGTTCCATGTTTCTAACTTCTGTTCTTGTCAGCTAACCATTGATAAAATATGGACTAATACACAAAAGTTCTATTCTGTGCTCTGAAGTTTTGAAAACTGTTGTTGGAATACATCCTGTCCTCCTTACAGAAGGGCGTGCATGGAATTACCTCAGTGTATCCAGAATTTGCAATTCCCCGATGTCTAGAGAGGAAGTCTGTATCTTCTCTGTGGCAAAGACATGGATGAGAAGCAGTCTTCATGTTTATATCAATGATGAAGAACAATTTTAAGATATACCAGCCGATAACCTGGCGTTGCCTGGGTATTTATTTATCCTAATCCTGTATTAGGCAGGAAAAGCCCTGATTTCAGCAACAATCCAGAACAAATGTAATTTCTAATGTTGGATTTTCCCCCTTACCAGAGAGAGCTCTTGTAGAGTACCATGAAGCTGTTACCATGGCAACTCCATAGAGCTGTACAGTAGAAGCCATTTTAAGGCAGTACGGTAGAAGCTATTTTAAGGCACAACAGGCTGTATCTTAACAAAACACACACCCCGAGGGGTGTTAGTGGTGTCTTACCCCCACAGTATTTGTTTCCAGAGAGTAAATAATCTGTGTACCAAGTTTGGTTGAAATTGCTCGTGGCGTTCCAGAGTTATGCTGGAACACACACACACACACACACAAACACAGCCATTATATATATTATATATATATAAGATTATTATGCAGATTACTAGTCCATGTAAATATGGCTGCTGGGAAAAAAGTGAAAAGGATGGCCAGAGGCACTCCTGTCATTTTATTTTAAAGTAATAGATATTTTTTTAATAGGCGATGACAATGCTATTTAGATTTGAGGGCTGGCCGCACAAGTGCAGAATCTCTTTGGAGAGGCAGATCATTTGGGATATTCAGCTCCTCTTTTCATTTTGATTGAGTTCAGTTGGACAGAAATAAATAATCTGGATTGCAGGAACTTCCATTCATACACACCTTCCTTGAAGAAAGTGAGTGTTTTGCTAAATAAATGATCCGACTGGCAGTAGATTAATGGCAGCGGCATTGAAAGTGTCAGGCTTTGTTTTCCCAGAGAGCCATTGGTTGTAGGACAGATATTTTTGCAGCCAAACTAAAACAAAACAAAAACTACAGAGGTTTGGCTTTTCAAGGCCAATTTACAGATAGAAGTCTGCAAACGACTTGAAAGAGCCAACTCGCAGTGAAAAGAACCACCTTCACGATTGCAGGATAGAATATTATCCTTGTCGGTCTCAAGGACATTGTATTTTCCTAGCTTCTGTACTGTCAGAACGAAAATTGTGTTTTTTTTAAAAAAATAGATACTCTGTTAAGGCATTAATTGATGAAAGCCTCAGTTTTGCACAGTTTTGTAAGCACCAGTTCTGCCGAAAAACAAATGGAAAATTTGCAAGAGCCGAACGAGAGCAAGCCACTCTATATAATGTCAGTAGCTTTCTGCTTGAATGATAGAGGAGGTGGTCGAAAGCACGAAGGATTTCTGGCTCTTTTTTAGAAAGGATTTGCTCAACCTCTGCCAATGTGAATTCAATCAGAAATGTGGGCCTTTCGTGTCCAGGTAAAACATTCATTCCAACGGGCTTCATTAATTTGTCACTGGTTTGTTAACTTCTTGAAGAGATGCAGCCGCAACCTGAACTATATGCCAGCAAAAATACACTCTTGGAAAGAGCTGCAGGGCCTGCTTCAAATTGTTTTTAATCCTCCTCTTCTCCTGAAAAAACTTTTCAGAGTACACAACTCGTATAGTTACCAGAAATGGGCCAATGTGAGGGGAAGGAAGTTAATGGACCAGACTGGAATTCTGGAGAAATCTGTTATGGGCACTTTTACTTTAAGTAAATCTAATTTTTGTACCTGCAATTGTGTGAGTCATTCTATCCCGATTCTTGAGACCTTTCTAAAAAACATTGGGCTTATTTCTGACGACCGTTTCTTGTGGACCCTGTGGCCGAAAAAGACACAGAATGTTGCTTGGTTTGCAGAGGAATTTTTCCCCTAATAATTGCTTGCTAAATGGAATGTGTTTTTTCTTTCTTTCTTTGACAGCTGTGGACTTTTTTAACCAGATCAACATGCTTTATGGGACAATTACAGACTTCTGCACAGAGGAGAGCTGTCCAGTGATGTCTGCAGGGCCAAAGTAAGTACATCAGCCATGCTTACAAAATGTTGTTGTTAGTGGAGAAATCGTGTCTGACCCATCATGACCCCCATGGACAGTGTTCCTCCAGGCCTTCCTGTCCTCTACCATCTTCTGGAGTCCATTTAAGTCATGCCTACTGCTTCAGTGACTCCTTCCAGCCACCTCCTTCTCCTTCGTCCTCTTCTTCTATTGCCCTCATCGGGCTCTTCTCCAGGCAGTCCTTCCTTCTCATGAGGTGGCCAAAGTCTTTGAGTTTCCTCTTCAGGATCTGGCCTTCTAAAGAGCAGTCAGGGTGGATCTCCTCTAGGACTGACCGGTTGGATCACCTTGCAGTCCAAGGGACTCGCAGGAGTCTTCCCCAGCACCAGAGTTCAAAGGCCTCCATTCTTTGGCGCTCAGCCTTCCTTATGGTCCAACTTTCACAGCCACACATTGCAACTGGGAAAACTAGAGCCTTGACTCTACGCAGTTTTGTTGGCAGGGGAATGTCTCTGCTTTTTAGTATGCTGGCTTACAAAATAGAGGAACCAAATGTCAGCCTTTTCCCCATTTTATCGTTGAACATATACTCTAATCAAGAAAACAAATTGTGCTCTTCATGGTTACCTCTTAAAAGACTGTGAAGCCTGGATTTATTTATTTTTTGTCTTCAAAAGTGATGTGTATGTTGGGCGGGGCTGTTCTATATTTGTGTAGTATATTGTGTAGTCTTCCTGACATTTGCTGGGAGTGGGTGGAATGGAACAAGACACTTTGTGCCAAGAATGGAACCCAGCCTTCCATCTCTTTGACAAAGCAGCTTATTTTAAAAAGGGAGAAAAGTCTTATTGGCCATGTTTGGGGGGCACCCAAAATCAAATGCTCATATCCCAGGGCCCCCTTAAAAGCACCATAATGTCAACTGGGTGGGGAACTATGGCCCTTTTATGACTTGTGGACTTCAACTCCCAGAATTCCTGAACCAGCCATGCTTGTGGACTTCAACTCCCAGAATTCCTGA
>NW_020769399.1:1857722-1944483 GCF_900518735.1 Pseudonaja textilis | reverse complement strand
TTCCTGAACCAGCCATGCTTGTGGACTTCAACTCCCAGAATTCCTGAGCCAACCATGGCTGGCTCAGGAATTCTGGGAGTTGAAGTCCACAGGTCATAAAGGAGCCATAGTTCCCCACCCCTGAGGTAAATGGAGATCTATGGTTATTTGAAAAAAAACCTATTTCACTTTCCTTCCATTCCAGATATGAATATCATTGGGCAGATGGGACAAACATCAAGAAGCCAATCAAGTGCTCGGCACCAAAGTACATCGATTACCTTATGACCTGGGTTCAGGATCAGCTGGACGATGAGACGCTGTTTCCATCCAAAATAGGTAACTCTGAAATGTGCGCTTTGGCACTATACCAACTTAAAAATGGAATGGCCGTTTATGTTATTTCTGAAAGTACAGAAGGAAACAGAGCACCAGGCACACACACACAAATATAAACTTCTGAAGAATACAGAATAATAGAGTTGTAAGGGACCTTGGAGGTCTTACAGGCCACTCAGGCAGGAAACCCTACACCATTTCAGACGAATGGTTATCCAGTCTCTTCTTAAAAGTCTCCAGTGTTGGAGCATTTACAACTTCTGGAGGCAAGTTGTTCCATTGGTTAATCATTCTCGCTGTCAGGAAATTTCTCCTTAGTTCTACATTGCTTCTCTCCTTGATTAGTTTCCATCCGTTGCTTCTTGTCCCCCTTTTCTGTGTGGCAACCCCTTAGATATTAAGAGTGCCACAAAAAATATATTTAATACTGATTACAATTGGGCAGTTTACAGAAAGCCTATTTTAGCATGACATCAGAAAGATTCCAGGCGAGGTCAAAAACACATATAATTGTTTAGCAGTCTTTATTTAAAACCAGTAGATAATTTTGGAATAGATCATGTTTTTAATCCTTTCCCTTTAACATTTAGTGATCTTTTAAAAGGACATTATGGATGCAAAAAGAAAAAAGGTACATTCTACCGCATGTGGTGGTCCTGCCCGGAGACCCAAAAATATTGGTTAAAAATTAAGCAATGGTTGCAAGAGATTATTAATGAACCAATAGAACTAGAACCAGAGCTATTTTTATTGGAGATATTCAAAAAGAAATACGGGAAAAATATTAAATATATAGCATTACATATTAGCGGACCTCGCCCGAGCGCGAGACAAACGCTGAAGAAAAAGAAGAAGAAGAAGAAGAAGCATTACATATTGTAACTGCAGCCAGAATTGCTTACGCCCAGTGCTGGAAACATACATGTATACCACCAGATGAATTGATCGTGCAAAAAATAATGGCTTGCGCTGAGATGGATAAATTAACTGATGTTACAAGATAAAGAGGAGATCGAGTATTATAAGACTTGGGAAAAATTGTATGACTGGATTGAGCAAAGATAGATAAACGGATGATGAAAAAATTTATGATAAGCAACATATAAACTAATGTTTACATTCGCATAAATTGTATATATTTGTAAATAATCCACAAAATAGTAGTATAAGACGAATGCCACAAACTGTTGAAGTTAAGATATTTGTATTCTTTGTTTTGTTTATTTTTTTTTAAGTTATAAAAGACTAATAAAGTTTATTTAAAAAAATAAAAATAAAAGGACATTATGGGGAAAAGAAAAATAACACCACAGATGAGCTCTACAAAAAAAATGACTCCTGGTGTTCCTTGCTTCATGACCGTAATTGAGATCAGAAGTTCTGTCACCAAGCAAAGCGATCATAAAAGGCGATGTCATGTGACCACACTGCCTAGTGATGGCAGGTCCACCAGCCCCGTTAACCATCATTAAGTGGTTCACCCTGGGTCGTTATGGCCACATCACCCCGACTACTGGTTTCCTGCCAGCTTCCCCATTGACCTTGCTCAAGGGAAGCCTGCAGGGAAGGTCACAAATGGCAATCACATGATTGTCGAACGGTTGCTGAAAGCCCAGGTCGTAATTACATGACCACTGAGATGTTGCTATGGCCAGAATTTTGAGGGCAGGTTATAAGTCCCTCTCGTTCAAAACTGCTGCGGGTTCAAACAGTTGCTGAATGAGTAGTCGTTGGGTGAGGTGAAGGTCACCTATAGATGAAATTTCAAGTTTGTTCCTGAATGCATGTGTCATATTGGCTGGGGAAAACCCGACCCTGAAGGACCCGAGGTTTTCCCCACCCAAATCAAAACCCAAAGTTCTTGTCCCTAGGACACACGTCCATTTATCCATCACATGGTCCAATCAGGTCACAGTCTCCAGCTGGCTTTTGTCCACGCCTCTCCAACACCTGGTGAGGATGTTCTTGGCTCACACAGGAAATAATATTATTTTGGCTACACATCCCCCAACTATCTGTCTTCCCCCCCCCCCTCCCGTTCCCACAGCTGCAACCCGTCTGGCTGTGGCAGCCCTGAAGATGCTCCCAAAATGGCTTCATGGCTGACAGGCTGCTCATTATTTCCTTAAGCTCTTTTGTCTTTTCAAAGCAATGTGAGATGCTTCTCTGCTACAAGGAAATACTTACCCTCCCTAAAATATTTTTTTTACTCCATCTTTTTATAGAAGTTGCTAAAAATGTATTGGTGTTTGTCCATTTCTGACTAACTTGGCAATCATACCGTTGGCTAATTGTATGGCAGTCAGTTGGCTAATTGTATAGCAGTCAAAAATAATAATAATTCTTTTGCTCTTTTTGCTTTTATTAACAAATTCACACATCTATAATTATGAGTCCCAAACTGAATTCTTCTAAAATTAGAGACTAGAGGATCTAGATTCTGTAAAATGGGGTTTTATCTATAGTAGGAATATCTTGAAGATGGGTTCCTTGCTAAATAAAATAAAAAATAAAAATCACTTGAAAGGCAACATCTGTCTTTAAAATAGATATATCCTGTTTTTATTTTATTAGTTTTTATTATTTTATTTTATTTATTCCCAATTCCAGATGATTCTAGGCAGAAAGCAACACACACACACACACATTCATAAAATCCAAAAATTAATTTTGCAGGATGCCTTTGGGCTACTGGGTTATGCCACTGTTCATGCCAGTCTCACATTTTGATTGACTGATTATGTGCCAACATATCAGTGTTGAATCTTAGCAACCACATACTGTAGATAGGTTTTCTCCATGAAAACCTTCCATGGACAAGGGTTTCTTCCCCAAAATGGCTTGCAATATATCAGTGAAGACTCAGTCATCCAGGCCAAAGGTATCTAAAAGTTCAATCATGGCAACTGGACCAATCTTTGTTAATCTATTAATCTCATCCAAGCAACTTTGAGTGCCTTCAAGAGTTCCCAGGGATCGAAGAAATATGGCAAAAAAACCTCTCTATGACAAAATCAGTTGCCTACAAGGAAAACCTATATAAGATGCTGTACAGATGGCATGTAGCACCCTCCAGACTCACTAAAAACTTTCCCAAATTAAACCCGAGCTGCTGGAAATGCAAGTGAACACAAGGTACCTTCTTCCATATCTGGTGCCTATGCCCAGAAATTAAAAAATATTGGACTAAGATAAAAACATGGATAGAGGAAATTACCCACTGTAGGTTAGAGTGGAAGCCGGAATTATTTCTCCTGGGAACCATTAAAGGAAAATATCCCCCTAAAATTAGATACTTGATTATACATATACTAATGGCAGCACAAATTGCGTTGGTGCAGCCTTGGAAGATGTCCACCACACCATCAAACAACATTATAATCCACAAAATCTTAGAATGTGCAGAGATGGATAGGCTCATGTTGAAATTAAAGGATAAGTATTATTTAATACGGAACAGAATATTATTTGGAACATTTGGTACCAATGGTTAGACAGTAAAGTATAATAAAGAAAGGTTACAAAAGGAATTTAAAAAGGGGGAATAAAATTGGAATATTAGCAAACAGACAGGATGAGGGAGAAGCTATAGAAATTGAGGAACTGCTAGAAAAAAAAGTAAGATTAAGATAGACATTCCGAGTAGGATCTACAATTACTTAGATATAAGGTAGAAACATACAGGAATATGTAATAATAAACGATAAAATTTGTGTTCCCTCCTCTCATATTTACGGAATATTAAACTATAGCACATAGTCTATAAATACTCTTGACGTTTGTTTTGTATATATACATATATTAAGTGTTAATATGACAGTCTTGTTTCTCATTTGTTTTTGTTTCTTTTCCTTTTCCTTTCTTCCCTTTTTACTTGAATTAGTGACCTATAAAGATGATATAGCTTTGTTTATTAACATTAAGAACTGTGAATTAATATAGTTAATATGGAAAGAAAACCTGTCAAATTCTAAGTTGAAAGTTGTTGATATAATTTCTATTCTAGAAACCTTTGTAAAGCTTTTTAACATTTTGTTTTTTGTAAACTTTTTAATATTTTGAACTTTAATGAAGTTTTTTTTTAAAAAAAGAAAAAGAGTTTCCAGGGATCTATGCTGAGAGTTATTACCTCAGCGTACCAGGTTAGAGAAGACCTTGTCCATTTCATTCAGTTTGGACACTTAAATAAATTTTCTGGATAGTTTAAATATTTTTTTCTAGGACAATCCTGCATTTGGATATAAATTTGCTGGGTCGTTGAAATATTTTTGGTGGGACAATCCTGCATTTGGATATAAATTTGCTAGATAGTTGAAATACTTTTTTTTTTCTGGGACAATCCTGTATTTGGATAGTGCTTTTCCGGTGAACCCGGCCCTCGTATTCTTGTAAAGGGGGTAACTGGTAGAATCGGAATGATTTACATTTTGCTTGGTTTCTAGGCGTTCCTTTCCCAAAGAATTTCATGTCTGTAGCTAAGACCATCTTGAAGCGTCTCTTCAGAGTTTATGCTCACATATATCACCAGCACTTTGATCCGGTTATCCAGCTTCAAGAAGAAGCACATCTCAACACGTCCTTCAAGCACTTTATCTTTTTTGTTCAGGTAAACAAATACAGCGATCAATGGCTCTGATTTAATTTTATACATACAAAATGATCCTTGTAGCTTTCAGCCATTTTAAGTGGGGGGAAACTCTTGGATTTTTCAGTAACTTAACTTAAAAACTGTTTACCAGAATCTTGACTTTGATGCTGTGCCACACTTGCATCACTTTAATTATTTAAATTCTGTGCCGCAGAATTGGGCACTTCTAAAAAATGCAGATATGTATATGCATAAAAGTAATGAAAGCAGGAAGTAACAATGCTGCTGTAATTTCAATCGTATTTCATCAACTACGAGATGAGAATTGAATGTGCAGTTCCACAGCAGAATTTGAAATGTTTTAGGATTTGACATATGGAAACATCCATCTTGTGGATACAAAATGTTTTGTTAGTGTAACATCAAACCGAGAATGTATCTAAATACCAGATGCTCCCCATATTGTAAAGTATAATGTAATACAATGATGTCATGTTGATAGTTTACAATTGCAGATTTCTGCTTATAGTAGCAGGATGGATTAGATTTAAAACATTACTTAGAAAACTCAGTTTAATTATTAAAATTATAATTAATGGTTTTAGGAATATTCTGTAGTACCTTTTCATTAGTTTTTTTTTGCCCCTTTCGTACTGATATTTATAGCATGCATTTTAATTCCGCTGTTTCATTTATCACCACTGTTCCCCTGCAGATCTTTGAAATATTAAAACTGCATTTATTCAGAACGTGGAACATTTTCTTCTCAAAATTCATCAACAGTTGTTCTATCATTATCATTCAGTGCAGTGTAATGTGCAACTATCACAACTAATGGATTTCTATTTTCATGCACAGTGACAACAGACTAAATTACATCTATTTATTTTTTTCTAACATATACTTTAGCTCTTTCATTTGTAATTTAAAAACTATACCTTGACTTTTCTGCATATAACTTCCTTCCCCTAAGGTCAAACCACCTCATTCAGAGTTATACATCCTTCTCTTTTCCCTTCACAGACACACGGCATATCTATTTTTCTTGTAATTTGTAAATTTGTACAGCTTACTGTTTATAGGTCTTATATTCCCAAGCACAGTCATTTCAGTGCTGTCCTTGTCACCATAATGGGGTCATGGACAGTGGCCTCTGCTGCCCATCATGCTTGGACAATTGAGACTTTCACTTAACTCTTTTTTAGATAGATAGATAGATAGATAGATAGATAGATAGATAGATAGATAGATAGATAGATAGATAACCTTTATTGTCACTTTTTTCTGTGAACACACTGGCAAACATTAAAGAATGAAATTTTGATGCCCGCTGTCAAAAGGAAAATAAATATATACCCATTCCCGTACCCATACATGCATGTGTGTGTGTGTGTGTCCTAAGAGGTGGAGCTCTCGCCTCACAATCAGGAGGCTGTGAGTTCGATCCTAGGTAGAGGCAGATATTTCTCTCTGGGCACACTGAGAATATATCTGCTGAAAAAAACTCTGCATTGGTGACAGGAAGGGCATCCGGCCAATAACCACTCGGCTCCATTCAGTTGCCCCAATTCCACCCCACAAGGGATTATGGGGCCATTAAAAGAAGATGATGATGGTGGTGGTGTGCGTATGCATATGTGTGTATGTACGTGTGTGTGTATGTGTATGCACACACACATACACATCCTATATACAACCAACATACATTTTATACACATGCCCACACTCACACGCACATTATAAATATACACATCACACCTATGCATGCTCATGTATCCCCAGTAGGTAATTTCTGGCTTGCTGTGAATGCCTCTAGAGATGGATAAAGTATATTCCTGAGAAGCAGGACTTTCTGACTTTTTCTCCCTAATCTCTCCCATAAACTGATTTTTGCTTCCAGTGATTTAATACCAGTAGTTTCCCTTAAGCATCCCACTGAGACTTTGATTTTGTTTCTACTTCCCACAGGAATTTAACCTTATAGACAGAAGAGAACTTGCTCCGCTCCAAGAACTGATTGAAAAACTCACTTCCAAGGACAGATAAGCGAAAATGAAAATGGTGGAGATCCCGTTTGTTTTCTTTAAGCAGGCATGTGGGGTTTTAGGGATTTGGGCTGAAATTCTCTACGCACTTAAAGTTCCACGGGACTTAACTCCCGAGTAAGTGTGTGGAGGAGGTTTGCAACCTTACGTTCGTTTGTTTTAGAAAGGAAAGGAAGCTTCTGTTTTAATTCAGGCAACCTAGATCCATTCTCTGTGCTTTTTATTAGTGAAACCTCTTTCACTTAGTGAGATATACAGTACACACACACACAGTAAATGGTTTTCTGTTCTTGTTCATTGTTATTGTTGATTTTTAGCAGATTGTTGTGTGTTAATAAAGGAAAATGACATGCTTGTTGGGAAATGTGACACTGCTAGTTGGAAAGTGCAGGATTGCCAGTCGTATATCATTCTCAGAAGGTCCTTAAAAGAGACTTAATCTTCTCTAAGTGCCTTGGTAGATTCTCTTCTGAGGTACAAAGCACATACAAAGAACATTGCTGGAAACAGAAAACACAAATAGCTACCCAGGACATTTATTAATACTTCTTATATGTAATTTAATATGTGCAAACCTTTTCTAAAAGCCATAACGTCTGTCAGTGATCTCCAATTTTTAAGAGAAAGCAATGACTTTAGAAGTGAACATAAGTTAGGGAAAAGAAGTCAGCAAGTAGCTCACTTTATTTTTATTAATAACATACTGAGCTACCCATCTGATACATCTTTGATATCGTAAGGGCCAAGAATAATTTTGGGCACACCGCTTTTCACAATTTACATTCTGCCAAGATTTTAACTCATTTTGATCTGAAAGTAGGATTATTTTTTTCTCAATCTGTACTTTATCAAACTGAACCTTAAACTTTCCTGTCCTTTAAATCAAGAGTCCTGCAGTGGCTTCAAGTCGAAATAAAAGGGAAATAGTTTCTATGGAATAATAATATTAATAAGGAAATATTTATAAATCTACCATAGCAATTTTAAAAATGGGGATAAAACAGCCCTAGTCTTTCAACTTTTAATAAGAGAAATTGTCTCAGTCTACTTAACATAGAGTATACTTACCATTTCATTCATGCCTTCTAAATCCATAGCCCCTTTATAAAATCTCAGCTGTACAAGAATGCTGTAAAGGAAAGCATTTATCTCTGCAACATGATACAGTGATATTTTGGGATTTTTTAGTGGGTGGGCATTTAAAATAACTTACTGTAATTGGAGGCACACTAATTTTGATTAAAAATTTGCAAAGTTGTTTTGCTTATTTTCCTCTCTTTTATCATAAAATATTTAGAATTTGGGATAATCCCTGCTGAGAAATTCAAAAACAAGAAGCCTATTTCTAATTTTGTGACCTAGGATCATAAGTTATTGTTCTAAATGTCAGGGCAGCTGAAACTCACCAGTGGTTTGAGCATTAAATCCAAAATGTTCCCATTTGTAAAACATTTTCGGGAACATCATACTTTTGTCTGCTTTGCCACAGTTTCAATGGACTGAGTGATACCAATTACTCTATATATCCTTAAATCCTAATCTTGAAGTTCACTTCCCAGATTATTATTGGGATTAGCTACACATCACATGAACATGTGCTGTGGATCCATATAAGAATATTTAAAGCCCATTAAGAATATTTAAAGCTCATTAAGAATACCTTAAAGTCTAATAAAGTCTAATATATACAACAATTTCACATAGAATGTTTTTATTGCATCTCTTCGGGATACTTTTAAGAACTGAAATAAAAAAATGCATACAGGATGTTCTTTACCCGAGAAGTAGATAATTAAAATTAGTCATATGAGAAAAAACAAAACAAATTACTATGCTTACACAATCCAGCTATACTCTTGATCCTTATAACCTGATAGCCTTTAATAACAATAGTTCTTCCTATGGATTTACTAAAAAAATGGAGTATGCTAACCAAAATCTTGGAAATGTTTCATAATGAGATTTGATCCTGGTGTTCGTAACACATTTTGTCAATATTTGATTTTAGAAGTCAGATTCCCAGTCCTGGTTTCTGAATCTCAAATTTGAAAGTTTAAATTGCTAATTGAAAAGATTTTTTGTTCACAGTTGGAATGTTGAAAAGAGTTTAGAGCTATGAGCCATTTTAAATACCTCCCATCTCCCATCTAGCGATTTTAAGATATCTGTTAAAAGACAAGAAAAATGATTAAGTATCCTCTCAACATTTTTGGATCTTGAAATATGTAAGACTTCAGAATAATGTTTAGTTACCGTAGAATATAAATTGGCCATAATAATTATCTCCCATCATTTTAGTCTTTAAATTTAAGGGACTCCTTGGAAACAATGACAAGAAATGAGGACTCCATTCATTGCTAATTTCCTTCTTGGATGATAAACACTTGGAGATCATTGACTAAGAGTGCTGTTGGGTTAACTCTTCTTATTGCATTGAAGATTGAAGCATTGACAATATTAAGACCACGATTATTCTGAACTTGATCAGCACTATAGAAGCTTTTAGTGGGATTGCTCCGGCAGTCTTGAAAATTCTTTATTGTTTAAAAGTGTACAGACAGAGAAAGCTTCCTTGGTCTTTCAGTTGAATACAGGCATTGAAAATTGAACACTGTGGTTATTATTTAAAAAAAAGTCACAGCCTGGAATCTAGCCTTTTCATTTAAAAGGACACCATGGTAGAAATCATATATACCTTTTTGATACCAAACATTAGACAGGCACTTATTTTTCCTCCCCTTATGACCAGGCGTTAACAAACACTGTGTTCCTTCCATGAAGAAGGAATAGCCTTAAAATGTCAGAACTGGCTTCATTTTCTGTATCACCTGACAGTGTTCTCTCTTGTCTTGGTTACCCACCCGCACAGGTAACCTACCTTAATTAGATGAGGCTGACCAAGCCGGATGGAGATAACTATAGATCCAAGTTCCTTAAAACCAGCTGTGTTGTGTTTTCTTGAGCCAGTGAGAGTGATTTAATCCAGAGGATTGACATTGGTGGGGAAAAAAGTTTTATCATCCTGGCCCTCAAAATTACAAGCCTACTTCACACATCTGTGTCAGGGATTGTGCTAATTGTGCAAGGATAAAAGTATCCTGCTTTTTGTCCACTAGTAGTAAGGTGGGCTTTAAAGAGATAACCTTTAAAAGGAAAATTCCCCCTTTTCAACCGCTTGCCAACATTTCTTTAACAGCTTACTATGCAAGAGTGAATTTTGAATATTCACTGGTAATCTTGTAGAACCAGAGGCTCCATTACGAATTCAGAATTGACACCGTTCTCTCAAACTTATCCCATAGGCAAAAAGTCAATGCTGCTATAGACTGGACTTTTTTTTTTTTAAATTCCCATGACTGAAAGCCTTTTCTTAGATTTCCATATAAAGATTATTTTTCTGAGGGGGGAGGGAAGTGTGTGTGTGTGTGTGTGTTGATTTATTTGAAAAGTAATTTTAAGACATATATTCTTTTCCCCAAATACTAAAGTGTAAGTGAAATGCCAGAATTCCTATTTTAAAATTGTAATATGAAGTTGAACCTGTCAGTTTTTCAGCTACAATGCTCTCATATTGCTTAATTCATTTTACGCAGGGAAGGTGGGGTGGATAAATTTCATTTCCTAATAGGCAAAAACTATTTGGTTTTCCTAAACTGCATTTCTAGAACCACTAGTCACGTTAGAGGTATATTTCCATTTATGTCTATTGCACATGTGTTTCCTTTTTAAAACATAAATTCACTCCTGCG
Source organism: Pseudonaja textilis (assembly GCF_900518735.1). The sequence goes on along the minus strand of NW_020769399.1, from coordinate 1,933,783 downwards.
GTAGCAGAATAACTCCAATTTTAAGATGCTTTATTTGCTTATTTTCTTTCCCAAGAGCACTGTCCTTTCAATAGTTTTTTCATAGATTAATGTATTTTTAGGGAAAATTAATTTTTTATAGCCACTAAACTGTACTCATTATTTTTGTACACTTATTACTAGGTTATTTGGAACACAAATCTTTTGAAATGTCATTTGGTTCCATTTTTGAATTTACTCACTGATGTCGTGTTGCTAAATATTATCATGAGAATCAATGCATTTGAATATGTAGTGGGGTGGGGAAACAGATTTGAGAAGAAACTATTTCTGGTCCTTTCGGTATCTAGATAGATCTACCAAGGGTCCTTCTTCATGCAGCATATTAGAAAAATATAGGAGCAATCTTTTTTCTGTGCTCTCTTGGTGAAGAGTAGAGAAAGATCCCAGGGAAACTGGCTATTCCTTTAGTATAGCCTTCCAAATGGATCTATTGTGGCAATTACTTCCTTTCCTATTGAGAGAATCTATAACCAGCAGAATCAACCTGAAGCAACTCAACTCAAAATTTGAACACGTTTCTGGAGATGCGGAAAGTTTTTGGTTAACCTTCCAAGTTTCCACCGAGGAAACACAAAATCTGGAAGCTTTGGAAAAGCCATTTGATTCAGCTGATGAAATTAAGGGAGATCCTGTGTGCTAGAATTTATGCTGCATTAGGGATAGAAAGTTGACCTTCCTCAGTGATACCCTCTCTATTAAAAGAAAAAGGTAGCTGCTTATTAGAGAGGAAAAGGTAATAGTCAATGCTGGACACACACACAAAAAAATCATTTAAAAATAAAAAATGCAACGTAATCTGTACTGTAAGCAAACTGTGCCAATATATTACTTCAGTTAAATCACTTAAATCAGTACCTGTTCTATCTGAAAAATGGCTTTTTAATGAAAAAAAAATGATTAAAAAGTTCGATGTCTGAAATTCTGCAACACATATATTGGAAAAGATGTAAATAATGTATACATATTGTTGTAAGTGATGGGATAAAAAAAAACTATATAAATTCTAGGCTTTTTCAGTAAGGAAAATGGATGCTGTTTATAAGAAGAAAAATAAATAGCTATGTTTGACATGACTGTTTTTTTTTCCCCTTCTCATACTTATAGTTTTAAATAGATGAGATTCATATGTATCTGTACATTGTGCACACCTGATCATTCCTCGATAGATGTGCCCTGCGATCACCTCTCATGGATTTGTTAACTGTACTGCAAGCAAGACGAAATGGCAATAAAACAAACCCATATCTATCCAGTTCCTTCACTCAAGTTACCAAAAGATTGATGTATAAATGGTAGAACAACTGGAAAGGAGATTGTGTGGTTGTTTTTGCCTAGACATAACAGACCCGTAATGAACCTCATTCATTTTGGATAATGATTGGATTCTTTTTATTCAGTATACACGGAATCAGAGGTGGTATTCAGCAGGTTCTGACCCGTTCTGGAGAACCGGTAGTGGAAATTTTGAGTAGTTCAGAGAACTGGCCAATCCCACCTCTGACTGGCCCCGCTCCCATCTCTTCTCTGCCTCCTGAGTCACAGCTGACTGGCTGGCTCTTCTTTTGTTGCCCTGCACAGGAGAACGGAGCTGGAAAGCAGGTTAGTGGGGAGGGAATGGGGATTTTACAGTATCCTTCCCCTGCCACACCCATCAAGCCACACCACGCTCACCAAGCCAAGCCCACAGAACTGGTAGTAAAAAAAATTGAATCCCACCGCTGCACGGAATACTTTCGCTTTTGATTTGGAACCAGATTCCAATAACATTTAGAATGAAAGTTTGGGTAGCATTCCTCACCATCTTTCCATGATGATGATGATGATGATTCTTGCCCCAGCTAGTTCTACCTGGATCAAACAGCCCCATTTTGTTCCATACAGGAATCAACACTTTCAGGGTTGAGCCTGGACCCCTGCAGATTCAAGGCATTTTACAGATTTCTAGTATGTTTGTGGGTGTGTTTTCATGCCTGGGAAGATGGATGAAGAGTTGAATGCATGCCTACATTAAAGAACCCTAAACCTTCCCCAAATCATTTGCTAAGGGACACACACACACACACACCTGTTAATTACAGGTAGTCCTCAACTTAATTCATTTAGTGATTGTTTGAATTACAATTGCACTGAAATAAATGAATTGTGACCATTTTTCACACTTATGACTCTTGCAGCATCCCCATTGACACGTAATCAAAATTTGGACATATGGCAGCTGCTTTATATTTATGACAGTTGCCCAGGGTTATGTGATATCACCTTTGCAATGGGGAAGGCAGATTCATTTAACAACTGTATCACTAACTTAACAACTGTAGTGATTTGCTTAATAATTATGGCAAGAAAAGTTGTAACATGGGGCAAATCTCACTTAATGACTGTCTTGCTTAGCAATGGAATTTTTGGGCTCAATTGAGATTTTTAGTTGAGAACCACTTTCATGTGTAATCATCATGGTGAATTTCACAGAGCGAAGCATGCCTACCTTATCGTTCAGATAAAAATATTGGTTCATCTCATTTTAGGGAAAAATATATTATATCCTACTTACCACACCTTTCCACTTAATCCTCTCTTCATCCAAGTTGCAGTTTCCATATTGATTTTATTTTTAGCCTGCCTTTATTACTTTATAAATTCCTTAGTCAGGACAAGATGGACTCCTAGATTATTATGATTGGTTGCACAGTCAGCCAAATTAGATTTGCCATTTTTGTCCATCTCTTGAGATTGAGAAGGATCTAGGATAGGTAGGTATCGATATTTCTCAACACATGCTGGCTGGGGAATTCTGAGAGTTGATGTCCACCCATCTTAAAGTTGCCACAGTTGAGAAACCCTGGAGGTATTGTTGTTTGATAAAATCAAAGGTATCATTGCAGAATTTCCTCCACTATTCTAGTCTGTGGCTTTAAGATAAATACTGTTTAGCAAGATAGAGGAGGTATCTGCCACATATACTACACCCCCCACCAGTGATATCACCAATAATGACCAGTTTGGAACCATGATGATGTTGGCTAGGAGACAAACTCAACTCAAGCTCAATTTCTCTGCAACATTCTCATGCTGAAGAAGTCCAACATCTCACTCCCCGAGACAGAAATTTTCAACCTTGGCACCTTTCGGGAATTTTGAAGTCCATATATCTTAAAATTGCCCTGGGAAATCTATGAATTTATTGACACCAGTTTGTCCATGGACATGGCAGAAACAAAAAAAACACACTTTATATGCAGTTTCTCCTTCGCAGTGGATGCAAAGTGTTTTTTTAAATAAATTTTATTAATTTTCTATTCATTACATTCCTTAGTGCTTAATAAACATCATATTGTCTGGGTATTTAATTTGCTTAACAATATAAATGCCATTCTTACTCACTACCCCTTTTTTTCCAACCTCTGGTAAAATAAATTCCAAGTTTGATAATATTCTGTGTTGTCTTTCTGTTTGATTTTTAATGTAAGCCTGTCCATTTCTGCACAGTCTAGTATCTTCTTAATTATCTCTTCATCTTGAGGTGTTTCTTCATCTTTCCAATATTGTGCAACGATAATCCTCGCTTTCATTAAGACAGTAATACCAAATACATACTTATCAATTTTTTCTGATATAACCCCTAATATGAACAGTTCAGGTTTAAAATCTACATGTTGTTTCCCTTTTATCTTTTTCTAGCCATTTATGTATTTTGCCCGTTTTTTTTTTTTAGCACAAGTCCACCACATCTGATAAAATATTGCCCGTCTTTTGATTACATAGACGCAAAGCTAACTAGACAGAATAATGATTTGAAGAAAAAAAAAAGAACAACTCCCCCTTCTAGGGGGGAATTAATTTTGTCCGGGATGGAAAGGGTGCCTGCATCCAAGCAACCGCATCACAACTGAGCAATCGATGCGCTCGGAGCTCCCACTGCCTCTCTTTCCGGCTGAATCCGTTTTTCGGTCTACGATTAAACTTCCTTTTTTCTCTCTCAAAGTCGGCATCGGTGCCTGGCGGGTGAGTCCCCCCCACTTTGGTAATGCTGGGCTCTTTCCTACTAAGCCGCGCTGTAAACTAGACGGGGCGTTCGCGTTTCCACCTCACCTTTTCTGTCCCTCTCGGGCTCCCGTTAGCGGAGCCACAGAAGCGATTTGAGAAGAGGTCGCCTGACAACCAAGCGGGGGGAGGGCGAGCGGAAACTGGGCCAATTGGGCGGAGCTTTTCGCGTGACGTCACTGGGCGGCGCAGCCAACCTCGATTGTTCCCGCGCCAGATTCGAAATCCGGCGGAGAGGATACAAGCTGCATTTGGCATAGCCGGCGAAGTGCGTTCCCGCGGTTTTTTGTCCTTCCTGCGCTACCGTTTCTTTCTTTCTGAGGGTGGTGAGAGAGCTCCGTTTGGTTACCGGCGGGCCGTTTCCATGGCAACCCAACCCAAGCGAAGCCGGAGCACCGTGAAGAAGATCGCCATCGAGGGCAATATAGGTAAGCCCTGAAAGAGGGTCGCTCTGCAGTGAAGCCGCTTCCTTAAGTAGATAGGGGAACCCGTGTAAACGTAATATATCTTGGTTTCAGTCAGATCTGGCTCTGCTGTTTACCGTAAATTCACCGTGGTTCCTCAGCTACAGGGAGTCCTCAACTTACAACCCCAATTGAGCCCAAGATTTCTGTAGTTAGGTGAATTTTGCCCAGTTTGGAGACCTTTTTTTGCCAAAATTGTTAAGGGAATCACCGCAGTAACCCGGTTGTTAAGGGAATCTGGCTTTCCCCCCATGGATTTTGCTTTCGAGAAAGTCGCAAAAAGGGGATTGCATGACCTTAGGACCCATCAACAGTCGTAAGTATGAATCGGTCTGAATTTTGATCACGTGGCCCTGGAGGTGCTGAAAAGATTCTAATAGAAAAATGGCCATAAGTTGACATTTTTCAGTGCCATTGTAACTTTGAATGGTCACTAAACGAACTGCCGTAAGACAAGGACTACCTGTATAAATTAGTGAATTAAGTTAATTGGGTATGCTTATTCGTGCACTGGTGTATTATTAATTTTTATTTATTAAACAAAGTTATACTGCCGCCCAACTCATGCATAGGTGACTCCAGGGGGTTACAACATTCAAAAATTCAACCATATAGAATTCTTTATTTAGAATAGGAATAGAAATTCTTTATTGGCCAAGTGTGATTGGACACACAAGGAATTTGTCTTGGTGCAAAAGCTCTCAGGGTACATAAAAGAAAAGATACATTCGTCAAGAATCATAAGGTACAACATTTAATGATAGTCATAGAGTACAATAAGCAATCAAATCATACCAGGAAACAGTCAATATAGATCTTAAGGATACAAGCGACAAAGTTACAGTCCTACAATCACAAGTGGGAGGGGATGGGTGATAAGGAGTGATGGTAATAGTAGTGCAGACTTTTTAAATAGTTGGACAATGTGGAGGGAATTATTTGTTTAGCAGAGTGATGGCATTCGGGGAAAAACTGAGTCCTCGTGTCTAGTTGTTCTGGTGTGCAGTGCTCTATAGTGTCGTTTTGAGGGAAGGAATTGAAACAGTGAGGGGTCTGTAGATATTTTCACAGCCCTCTTTTTGACTCGTGCAGTATATAGGTCCTCGATGGAAGGCAGGTTGGTAGCAATTGTTTTTTCTCAAAACCCGTAAGAAGTCCCCCTCCACACACCCTCTTTTTAAAGATTGGAACTGCAAATGAGATGTAGTCAGGATGACTACAGAAATCTTCTAGCTCAGAATGATAGAAAATAACATTCTACAATATTCTATATTCTAGCTCAGTTTGGCTCTAAATTCCTATTTTTAGTTTGGAAGTTGATGTCTGCGAAATGATGCACCTTCTTAAAACAGACATCGCTTTTTTTGCAGGTCCAAGTTAGGGAAACGGTTGTTAAGTGAGCCTGGCTTTCCCATGGAGTTTGCTTGTCAGAAAGTTGCCAAAGGATATCATCACATGACTCTGGGACACCTCAACTGTCATAAACATAAGCCAGCTGGCAAGCATGTGAATTTTGATCACATGACCATGGAGATGCTGTACTGGTCATAAGTGCTTTAAAAGCTTAGTTATGTGCTCAGGTATAGGGCCCCAAATGGGTTAAGGACCCCATTTCTTGGCTTGGCTGACAATTATTATAACTTTCTCAGCTGCTGTATATATTTATTTTGTAATTAATTGTTTTAGAATTGTTTGCCATCCAGAGTCACTTGGTTCAAGGTGGGTGGCTGTAGAAATTAAATCCATAAACGATTCCTTTTTCAAACTGGTAGCGATTTCTAAAGAGAAGCCCAGAATCTTACTGGTTTGATGAGTATCGTCTCTTCCTTAGCCGCCGGCAAATCTACCTTTGTGAATATTCTCAAAAAAGCCCGAGAGGAATGGGAAGTTGTTCCAGAGCCGTTGGCAAAATGGTGCAATGTTCAAGACAGCCACGATGACTCTGAGGTATGATAAATAGTGATTGTATGAATTGGCCACCATAAGAAATAGATTTTTGAGACAAAACCGAGAAGGGACAAGATACTGCATGCTGCTAGGTTCCATGTTAGATAAGTTGTATGACATGGATAAGCAACTGTCAAATTGAAGGGTGTGTCCAGAATTTGAGAACATGTAAATCTATCATTGAAGCAAAGCCGATTTTTAATTCTCACATTAATTTTTATGAATGTTTAAACAGGAGCTGACAGCCTCACAAAAGAGTGGTGGAAACCTTCTTCAGATGATGTATGAGAAGCCGGAGAGATGGTCCTTTACTTTTCAAGCCTACGCCTGTCTGAGCAGAATCAGGGCTCAGCTCAAATCCCTTGAAGGGAAATTAAAAGAAGCTGAGAACGCTGTGGTTTTCCTTGAACGATCAGTTTATAGTGACAGGTAGCCATGTGGTTCTTGATAACAGCCTCCTTATGTCATCTCCCCTTAGTTCTGCATCTCATCCATCCTTTCAGTGTTTGGAAAAATTGAAAAGCTTTCCTCTTTCCAATCATGGAATTGGTTTCTTGATACTTGATTGGATTAGAAAAATTCAGATATGTGACGTTCAACTTCCAGCATTCTTAGCAATGGCCATTTTAACTGGGGGATTCTGGGAGATGAATTCTGAAGAGTACATACAGACTTTGGGGAAGGTTGGACTATAGGAGAGAGGCAATATTGAGGGTGGGCTTCTGTCTTATTTCTTATTCTTTTGCTATAGAGAAGGTAGTATGCACAATATATATATTTAGCCTGTATGCATATACAGGTAGTCCTTGACTTAGGACCACGATTGAGCCCAAAATGTTTGTTGCTAAGTGAGACATTCAGTTTTGCAACATTTTACAAACTTTCTTGCACAGAACCTTCATAAATATGAGTCAATTCCCAAGCGTCTGAATTTTGATCATGTGACCATAGGGTTGCTGCAACTGTCGTAAGTGTGAAAAACGGTTATAAGTCACCTTTTTCAGTGCTGCTGTAACTTTGGTCACTAAACAAACTACTCGTCAAGGACTCCCAGTATAAATTACTTTTAAGTAGCTACCCCTGAACAAACGCTCATGCTGTTGCCAGAGCTTTAGGATCCTGTCTTTATAGCAGTTCATTTATCAATTTCCATAGCCACTCATCTCACAATTGCAGTGAAGAATTGGCAACAGTTAAACTGGCTGTGAGAATTATTTTTGTTTTTAGGAACTCTTTTGTTCTAGGTTCAAAATAAAAAAATTCCCATCTTAGGATAATTGAAGCTAAATTGAATTCTTTATTTTTCTGGAAAGGTACATCTTTGCATCCAATTTATATGAATCTGATTGTATAAACGAAACAGAGTGGACTATTTATCAAGACTGGCACAGTTGGATGAATCAGCAGTTTGGATCAAGCCTTGAACTGGATGGCATTATTTATCTCCGAGCTACTCCTGAAGTAAGAAATAAAGCTTTATGAATACATATTAAAAAGCTGATATTTTAAGTTGTTGCTCTTTTCCTGTCAGAGGGCGGCATTTTGCTTTCTTTCAGTTTTGTCTGAAAATCCTATTCCATTTTTACCTTTTTTCTTTCTTTCTTTTTAGAAATGCTTGGATAGGATTTATATCCGTGGAAGGGATGAAGAGCAAGGCATTCCCATGGAATATCTGCAGAAACTCCATTACAAACATGAAAGCTGGCTCCAGCATAGGACATTACGGTATTTTATTTCCCTGATTGTTTACGGAGATTCGCAGTCATCCAGGTCATGGTCGCTCCAAAGGTGCTTTTTCAAAAAGCAACTGGATTTTCTCTGTTTTTCCTTGAAGACGCTTCACGTCTGTAATGTCCAGAACTAAAGAAGCTTCTTGGATGAAAAGTGGAAGGTCTTCAATGAAAAACCAAGAAAGTCCAGGTACCTTTTGAAAAAATACATACAGATGTAGTTCCTGCTACATCTATCTGGTGACATTCTTGCAAAAGTGTGTTGCTTTGAGAGATGAACCATTCTGTCCTTTGAGATGACATTGGGCCCTAAGCAAATCTGGAGGTGGCTATCACTGGAAGTTGTGTCTTCCCTAGTGAACTAGGCAATTGGGAGGTCCAATTTCAGAATAACAGGGTTGGAAGGGACCTTGGAGGTCTTCTAGTCCAACCCTCCACTCAGCCAGGAAACCCTACACCAGGCCTGTCAAACTGGTGGCCCATGGGCCAGATGGATCCACGCCCACTCTGGCTCTGCCAAGGTAAAAAACCATCACTATATGTCACAATACGTCACGTGATGCGATTGAGTTCAACATAAATTGGACAACAAATGGTTGTCCAATCTATAGTCACATGAATTTATTAGATAAATAGATAAATAACCACTAGTTGAAATATTTCAGTCAGTGGAAATTGTCAGAGACTTTCCATTTCTAAAAATATATCTATTTTCATTACTGACTGTAATTTTAAAAGCTCTTTTATTGCTCTTTAGTACCGTAATTAGTGTGGCTATTAGGAATTATAGGCCTGGACAATTCTGGCCTTTAAAGACACATTAGCAAAGAGGTGGGTGATTCAAGGTAAATGGGGCTTGCTTCAGAACAGGTGTTATAGGATTTCTACATATTTTTGAATGAAATTCTCTACCTTTCTTAGGTTTCCAATTCAAATTGCAATTTTTTGTTGTTTACAGGACAGAATTTGAATACTTGCAAAAGATACCCGTTCTAACCCTGGATGTAAATGAAGATTTCAAAGGCAACAGAGACAAACATGAAAATATGATTGAGAAGGTAAAACTTACCAAAGAGTAATACTTTATTTGTTTCCAAGTGACTCTTAATAATCAAGAGCTTTGTCCTTGAATTTGTCTATTGAAATCTGCATGCCCAGCTAGGGAATACTTGGAGTTAAGTCTTAAAGTTGCTAAATTTGACAAACACCGCGTTAGGGCATTGTTCATATACTGTCATAAAATACCAATTGGCATAATGTCCTTAAAGTCCTCAGCCACTAGTTAAGCAAATGCCCTTATTAGTGCTTCCGACAGCAGACATCCAACAAACCCAGGGTAAATTAAGATCAATTTTTTTTTCTGGTTATCATATTTATAGATCTTTAACTGTGTGCATATTCAGAATATTCTCACAACTCGGCTCCCACTTTTATTTAGCGAGTTTATTAAACTGCTACTTTCACTCTTTTATTTTGCAGGTCCAAGAATTTTTAAGTACATTATAGCATTTCCAGAAGTCTAACTGCAGCTGAATGTTCCCCGCATTTGGATCAGTTATTCATTTTATCAATGCCTGATTTTGCTTAACCAGGTTCAACTATATTGTGTGGTTAAATATTGCTAGGACCTGGTTTTGTGTTTGCTGGGCATGAAAGTTTGTTGCCAAAAAGAACTGAAGAGAGGACTTGATATGAACAAGTGTCACGTCCTTATAGCATGAATGAAATACTTCGTTAAGTCTACTGATGTCTCTGTAATTAGCAAAACTTGGAGGGTGTGTCAAATTTCATCACATTTAATCATCTATGTTCCTGTGGGATGATATAGGGCAGCAACTCCCCCTATAAACTGGAGATAAAAAATGGTTTCCTAGCTTGCATTTGACCCTTGCATTATATCTTTAAGTGAAGCAAATTTTTGTAACTGGATGGAAGTTAGCAAAAAGATGGATTGTAGGTAAGCGGAAACAGATTGCATTTCCTTGGAGTGTGGATATAATTGACAGGTAAACTGAAAGCAGCCACTCATTTTTTTCTGTATGTGTTGTGATGTCGCATGCCTGTTCAAAAGGAGCACAGTTTGCATTGCAATGGTCTCGTACTGCTTGGATCTGATTAATTTTTTTCAGTCCTGAATCCAACTGTGTTCTCAAGGCAATTCCCCCAGTTTTCTAGCATAGTCTATCGACTTCTTCCTATAGAACAAAATGCCCAAAGTAAAACATTTATCGCTTCTTGGTATTCAAACTTTTGTTCTTTCCTTCACTCGGAAAGTCATGCCAAGCTATGCATCAAAGTTACAAGGATGCCAAACCGAATCACCTAGGTAAATCAGGACTATTTAATGACTTCTGCATTGCCCCAAAATGTGTGTTTTATTTAAGGTTTTATGTATTAGAATAGTCTAAGGCAGGAGTGTCCAACTTTGCAACTTTAAGATCTGTGAACCTGGCTGGCTGGGGAATTCTTGGAGTTGAAGTCCACAGAAAGTTGCAAGGTTGGCTGGACTAAGGCGTAACTGGCTGCAGCCAATTTGTATTTAACTGCTTTCTTGCTTCATGTTTATTGATTTTAACGCACTGCTAAATGTTCCACTTAAACTTGGGGAGTTCTCTTAAAACACTTGGACCTATTTTATATTGTCATAGGAATTCTGGAAAGAAACTTCAGAAGTAACAGTGTTAAAACTCTCTTTACCATTTCATGTTTTAAAACTGCAATGCATCAAATTGTATAGCCCTCTGAAATGGATTTACTCTTACATGGTGTCTTTAGGTATAGTCAAACGAGTCCATGTTTTTAGCCTCTAAAGATGTACAACATTTGATCATCTTGGAAACTTTTTTCCTAAAATAAAGATCGAAAACACCACATTTCTGTATCATTAATCATATAAATAAACCTTAACCGTGTGTCAATATAATTCTTAGGTGCCAGGCTGGATTTCTTTGGCTGCATTTCTTTTTAAAAATGCTAAGATCGCAGGACTTTAAAAAAGAAATTGAGGATACTTTGTGCTCAATATATTCTATACTGAAGCCTCAAGCATTGTTGGCTCAAACATTTATAGAATAAAGGAGTGTTTAGGATAGGGCAGCAGTCACACTTCTCTGCCAGGTCTGTAGCCACGGCCAGCTGGTCTGTGCATAAAATAGCCGTATCACCCAGCAACAATGCCCATCTGCCTCCTACTGAGCCCATAAGCATTCCTCGTATTCATTGTTGCCATTAAAACTGGTTTCACTGTCTGCAAAAAGTCCTCTTAAAAGCATGATGTATCAGTTGCAAAAAGCATGGATTAATGAGGCTCAGAGCAAGAAAAACCAACCAAATACCCCTTTAAAAAATCATCATCACCTCAGTAGCTTACCCAAGTGTGCCTGGCATATTTCCAAAACAGCCTTTGAATTTCTTGATAAATTAAGAGCTTGAAGAGAATGGTGGGCATAGGCAATGTGGTTTGGTTGATTTCATTTAGCAACTAATGAATCCGTAACAAGGCTTATGGAAGGATTACGGGGAGTCCTTGACTTAGGACCACAGCTGAGCCCAAAATTTCTGTTGTTCAGCAAGACCGTTGTTAAATGAGTTGTGCCCCGTTTTGCAACCTTTCCTGCCACAGTTGTTGAGTGAATCACTACAGTTGTTAGTAATATGGTTGTTAAGTGAATCCAGCATCCCCATTGACTTTGTTTTTGTCAGAAGGTCACAAATGTTGATAAATGTGAGCCAGTTAACCAAGCATCTGAATGTTGATCACGTGACCACTGGGTTTCTGCAGCGGTCATAAGTGAAAAATGATCATAATTCACTTCTTTCTGTGCCGATGTAATTTCACATGAATGGTTGCAAGTCGAGGACTACCTGTATGAAAGTTGAAAGAGCTTTGGACTTCACATAAACTCTCTCTGCCCTTGTAACTTTGGAACAGTCACTAAATGAACTTATAAGTCGAAGACTATCTATATTCGTAAATAGCCACTCGCTGTTTTTGTTTATAATTATACTTTATAAATTTTTTTTGGGGGGGGGGGGGTTTGCCAGCAGATTATTTGCAGTTATTTCTAAATCATGGCCAGAAGTCCACATTTGGAAAATCTTCCTCCAGCTCCTTCACCGTCTGTGACAACAACAGATGTCTCCCACGTGTTTCTTGGCAGGTCCTGCAAAAAAATTCCCCCAAACGGAGACTGTCGAACCACAGCTTCACAATGGGCCACACAACCACTTGGGAAAATGCATTGTGGTGCCACACGGGGCCGCTGCCGGCTCGCTCTTCACCAGCGGGGATTTTAAACGGTCGACCTGCGGTAGCCAAATCAAGAGAGGTCACTCTTTTCCTTCGCCCCAAAGCAGCCGCATTAAGGACTTTGTAAACGGCCTTCTGAATTGGCAAGGACTGGAAGAAAGCCGGAAGGATTTAAACAGAAATATGGTCTATATGCTGGGAATTCTCTGGCAATCTTTCAACTTCCCAGCTGTTCAGCTCTGCGGTGAGATGGAAATGCTTAGATAATGCTAATCCTGGCGTGGCTGCCTGAGAATTATCTTCCAGGCAAAATGTATCGGGCCCCAGTCCAAACAGCTGGCCCAGTCATATTTCTCCACAGGTTATCAAGCAGGAACAGTAACCACTATTATTAATATAATTAATAGAGGCACTCAGTAGTGGTAAGTCATGTATCTACCATAGAAATTAAGGCTTGCTTATCTTTAAGTACACATCGGACTTTCTCAGCCTTAAACCTACCAGCATTTTTGCATAAACTTAGGTTCTAGAAAAGGAAGAAAAGAATTCTACATTAAAAGTCTGGGAATTTTTGAGCCTTTTTATATAAAGAAAGTATAGGTAGATCTTGATTTACAACCACAGTTGAGCCCAGATTTTTCCATTGCTAAGCAAGGCAGCTGTTAAGTGAGCTTTGCCCCGTTTTCTGACCTTTCTTGCCACAGCTATTAAGTGAATCACTGCAGTTGTGAAGTTCGTAACACGGTCGTTAAGTGAACCTGGCTTCCCCATTGACTTCGCTGGTCAGAAGGTTAGAAAAGGTGATCACGTGACCCCAGGACACTGCAGGCGTCATAGGTATGAACCATCAAAGCATCAGAATTTTGATCATGTGACCATGGGGATGCTGCAATGGACTTAAGTGTGAAAAGTCACTTTTGGTGCCATAGTGACTTCGAATGGTCACTAAACGAGCTGTTGTAAATTGAGGACTACCTGTACTGGATCAGCCACAATTGGTTGATGTGGCAGGTTAAATCATGCAGCAGGACCTCAACTGGGTTTTTCTGATGTGGGTTTATAAGACACTTCTTGTGACAGAAGAATGCTTGTGTCACAATTGCAGGATTGTCTTGCTCTTCTCCATAACTTTCTCATCCCAGCATCGTGTCCACGAAGTTCTAGCCTGAATCATTGCTTCCTCATTCTCAGTTTCACGTTTTCCAAATGAAATCAGTTTTTTGTCCTTACCCTCTTCACACACACAAATGCATAACACTGTTTTTCTCTCCCGGTGATGCGCTGCCTGCTCAGGAGCAACATTTCATCTGCTGATTTTTATCAGCAACCTGATCTTAATTCCTTCCATCGGTTTCCCAATCTCAAAACACGGTTCCTGCGGAATATTCCACCTATTGTCCTTTCATCACCTTAAACAACCTGAGCTGATCTTCGGAACACTAAACATGGTTGGAGGTGCTTGGAAGACATAATTTATATACCAGGTAGTCCTCGACTTAGTACCATAATTGAGCCCATTTTAACTGTTGTTAAAGTGATTTTTTTTTAACTTTTACAATCTTTTTTGCCGCAGTTTTTAAGTAAATACCTCCAGTTGTTAAGTTAGTAATGATTGTTAAGTGAAATCTGGCTTCCCCCTTGACTTTGCTGGTCAGAAGAGGGCAAAAGGTGATCATGTGACCCTGGGACACTGACCGTCATAAATCCGAGTCAATTGCCAAGCGGCCGAATTTTGATCATGTGACCATGGGGATGCTACAACAGTAATAAATACAAAAAACGGTCATAATTCACTTTTTTCAGGGCTGATGTAGCTTTGAATGGTCACTAAACGAATCTAAGTCAAGAGCTACCTTTATTCGTAAAATTACAATAAGATCATTCTTGAATTATGGCCACTATTGAGCCCAAAAATTCTGTTGTTAAAGGAGAAGTTTTTAAAATGAGTTTTGCCCCATTTTTCAACCTTTCTTGCCACAGTTAAGTGAATCACTATGGTTGTTAAGTTAGTAACACCGTTGTTAAGTGAACCTGGCTTCTCCATTGACCTTGCTTGTCAAGAAGGTTGCAAAAGGGGATTGCGTGATCCCTGGATATTGCAAGTGGGAGCTTCATCACTTGAGACTTTCAAGAAGAGACTTGGGCTGCCATTTGTCAGAAATGGTGTAGGGTCTCCTGCTTGGGCAGTGGGTTGGACTAGATGACCTACAAGGTCCCTTCCAACTCTGTTAATCTGTATGGATAATGTCTTGACTGGCTGCTGGCAGCATAAGGGAAGAGCATTCTTTTTCTTATGTCATCTATCTTGAGACCAGTGAACTGGCTAAGTACATGCCAGTTGCCAAGCATCTGGATTTTGATCATGTGACCATGGAAATGCTGCAATGATGGTGAAAAAAACGATCCTAAGTCACTTTTTTCAGTGTTGTAACTTTGAATGGTCGCTAAATGAATGTCAGTCGAGAACTACCTGTGTTCATAAAACTCATGAAGTTCATAGATTCCTTTCAGAGTCATCAATGTGCAACCAAAACTAATATAAGAGGCCATTTTCTAACATTTGATTACTTCGTGTGACACCTGCAGCCAGCCTATCAAGAAATTGCACAGCTGGGTGTCCAAATAGAGTCAGAGACGCTGACCCGATCTTGTACTTTTATATAAATAAATATATTTTGCATTTCTATTTATATCCGTCGAGATAGGCACGTCACTACATCGTGAGGTAAACCGTCAGGTAAATCACAGAACAGCCTACAGAACACCCAGAAGGAGAAAAAGGCGGGAAAAAAGGGGACCTCCCCTTTTACACCCAGCACCCAATCATAATGTAGATTGCCTCATGCAAGATCTAGCATTCTGCAGTCAATCAACTACAACTCTGTTTTCTGGCCCATTATACACTTTACTGTTCCAGCTATACATAAAACAATATAAAATAAAATAAAAATTGTTAAGTTAAAATTTAATTTTTTTAAAAAAAATTTTTTTATTAAAACATTTTTTCATATATAAATCATTTCCATTCATTGCAACGTTTCATGACGATATACATACTTTTACATAAATCTTAACTATCTGTACATTTGTCTATATTCCTTAACCTATCATTGTATCTTCATACAATGCATTCATGTCAAATAATAATCCGTTTCCTCTGTCTTTTATCTCCATAGTCAATTTATCCATCTCGGCGCACTCTAGTATCTTTTCTTATCACATTTTCTTCTAGTGACATACTATCTTTTTTCCAATTTTGTGCGTAAGTTATTCTTGCCGCTGTTAATAAATGTAGCATTAAATATTCTGTTTTCTTATCATATTTTCCTGTTATTATACCTAATAGAAAAGTCTCTGGTCTTAGTTCAATTTGTTGTTTAATTATTTCTTTTGTCCATTTTTTGTCCTTATCCAGTATTTCCTTGCTACAGGGCATTAATTAAATTTCTTAACACAGCCCAAAGTCAATCCTTGTTTAGGAAGACTGTTTCTACCCAAGATGAATCCTTGCTTATGCCTGGGAACGAGATTGCCTTCAGCATGGGCCGTTCAAAGGTCTCGATTGCTTTCGATCCTGGATCTCATTCTTTGAGGCTGGGAAAGTATTAGCAAGGGATCCTAAATTTCATTTTCAGCCGATTCATATTTCGGCTGCCGATGCCAGCTTGGCAAAGTGCCTTCCAGCTGCGAATCTGTTCTGCAAACTTTCCTGCACCCAACCCTAGTTTCAACAAAGTGTGCTATGCAAATGACACCGCCCCAATGAGTAACGATTTTTGTGATCGTTTCCACCGTACTGCAAAAGACCCAGCAGGGAAAGTTTGCCTATTGCTCATACTGGGATGTGGTGTGCATACACCTGTCTACCTCTTGAGAAAAGCAACTCATTGGGGGTGTGGGAGTGGAGGATGAGGGGTGGGGGAGTTACTCTTTGGCAGGAATCTACCAGATTCCCACGAGGACTACTCAATGGAGTATAGAGGGAGTTCAGGATTCTGGGGTCCTGCTTCCTGCTGTTCGTTCTCATGGTCTAGGAATCAGGGTTGATGGGTGCTGGTGGACTGCCTAGACACATGTTGTCTCAAAGCAAAAATGGGCTTTTTTCTTTTCAGGGCTACATTTCCCCAGAGGGGTAATTTATCAAGGAGGAGGTTTTTTGCATGCCCATAGGATAGGATTAAAGAAATAAAAGAGAAGGGGCTATCTTCCTTCCTTCCTTCCTTCCTTCCTTCCTTCCTTCCTTCCTTCCTTCCTTCCTTCCTTCCTTCCTTCCTTCCTTCCTTCCTTCCTTCCTTCTTTCCTTCCTTCCTTCTTTCCTTCCTTTTCTTTCTACTTCTTTTCTTTCTTTCTTCCTTTCCCCTCCTCTCTCTTCCTTTCCCTTCTTCTTCCTTTCTCTTTCTTTTTCTTTCTTTCCTTTCTCCTTTCTCCCTCCCTTCCTCCCCTCCCCCCTCTGTCCCCTTCTCCCTCTTCTCCCACCATCTCATTCCCCTTGCTATTTTCTTCCCTCCCCCCTCTCTCCCCTTCTTTCTTCCCTCCCTCTTTATTTTTACTAGAATTCTGAATACAAGAAAAATATAAAAATTAAAGAAAAGAGAATAACAGAAAAGAAAGCAAGACAAAAGGGATGAGAAAGAACAAACAATAGATTAATTACTTCCATCCTTCTTTCTATTGAATAATTGCTATCTTATTCTTTCCCCTCCTACTTTAATCTTTTTTTTTACTCCTCAGATCCACAAATCATCAATTCAGTCTGTTGGCATCCATCATAACTTTGAATGGACACTAAGCAATAAGTCCCTAAGCAATTGGTCATAAATCAAGGACCACCTGTAATTCCTTATCGACATACTACCCTTCATTTAGTGACCATATGAAGTTAGGACACTGAAGAAAGTGACTTACAACCAGTCCTTGCACTTACAACTTCCACAGCTTCCCCACAGTCACACAATTAAAATTCCTTAGTAACCAGCATGTATTTCCACAGATCGCAACATCCCAGGATTTGGGGAATTATCAATTATAACCTTCCCAGCTGGTTTCTGACAAGCAAAGTCACTGGGGAAAGCTGGGTTTGCTTAATAACTGTGTGATTCACTTAATAACTGCAATGATTCACTTAATAACTCAGTGATTCACTTAACAGCTGTGGCCAAAAAGGGTCATAAAATCAGGTACTTAACAGCTGCCTTGCTTAGCAATGAAAATTTTGATTGTTAATTGAAGACTATTTGTACTAGTTTACATTCCTAATGGTTGTTTCATTTTTTTAGTTTTTTATTATATATTCTAAAATACAAAATAGTAGGAAAAATAAGGGGAGAAAGGGAAAAAGAAGTGTAGAAAAGAAAAGAAAAAGGAAAAAAAGCATTGACTTCTGACTCCCTTTGGTGCAGTAGAATAAAACAGTAACATCAAACCTCAACTTTTCACTTTTACATCATAATATAAACTACCCATTTCTATAACAACAAATCTATGAAAACCAATAACATCCAAAAATCAAAGTTTCATTTTTTTCCACCCCACCTCAAGCACAAAGTCCAGAAGTGGGTTCCAAGTAGAAATAAAAGTATTTGTATTTTTTTTTCTTTGATCAAAGCAGTCAATTTAGCTGTCTCTGCTAACCCCATCAACTTTTGCAGCCGTTCTTTCCATTTTAGGGATCAAAATGTCCTTCTGTTTTCGTGCATAAAGTCGTTCTTGCTGCCGTCAACATATATAACGTCAAAGTTCCAAAATTTTTCCCGAAAGTCTTTTTCCATTACACCCAAAAGAAAAGTTTCTGGTTTTATCTTTATGTGTTTCATGAAGAACTTAGTATCTGTCAATTTGTTAACTGTTCCATCAGTATGACAGGCCCGGAAAACTCAGAAAGTAGATTAAATAAACAACACTTCGCTTGTCCTTTAAAAGAAAAAGAAAAATGATGTTGCAGGAAGAACCGGTTTGCTTTGGTCACAGGACTCCAGGCTGAAATGAACGTTACTCAGGTGCATTCAGGGGAAACAGGTCATGAATTATACAGAAAAACTGGTTTTGCCTGCCTGAGTCAATTAACTGATGGGAAACTTGAGTTCCAAATTTTGAATTGATTGATTGATTCAGAGCTACCGGATCTGAGTTGCAAGCCATCATTAGATGGCAACTTATGATCTTACACTAGGCTACCATCTGGTAACAGCGTGGGGTTTGGCAGCTGTGATATGGTAGCCTTGAATTGCAATATGAGCTATCCCTGAAGATTGGAGCTTTAATTTAAAAAAATCAAATGAAATCTAATTTGTAGCTACTTCTACAACCGTGTATGAAAAATGCATGGAAGTCCTCAGATTCTCTAGAAGTTTTGCTGCACAATTCAGGAGATCTTTTAGCTGGGATCTTTTGCCTAGGGTGAAGAAGACCGAGCTGGAAAAGAGTTGTGGGCTGCATCAAGATAATTGGGTTGTAGGCCCCCCGGTTCTCCTCTTCTTATTTTCAATGTATAGAATAACAGAGTTGGAAGGGACCTTGGAGCCTTCAAGTCCAACCACACGCTTAGGCAGGAAACCCTATACCACTTCAGACAAGTGGTTGTCCAATCACTTCTTTAAAAATTCCAGTGTTGGAGCATTCACAACTTCTGGAGGCAAGGAGTTCCACTGGATAATTGTTCTTATCGTCAGGAAATTGCTCCTTGGCTCTAGGTTGCTTCTTCCCTCACATCCTGGGCATAAATTGTTTCAACTCCTACCCTCAAAACGATGCTATAGGGCACTGAACACCAGAACAACTAGACATAAGGACAGTTTTTCCCCGAATGCCATCATTCTGCTAAACAACTAACTCTCACAATACTGTCAAATTACTTAGTAAGACTATTACTATTCTTCTTCTCATCCCTCCTATTACCTATCTCTTCCCACTTATGACTATAACCGTGTTGCTTGTATCTTTACAATTTGTTTTATTTGTTTTCCTAGTATGTTTTGATTGCTTATTAGTAACCTATGTATGATTTGATTGCTTATAGTAACCTATGACTATTAAGTGTTTAAAGTCGCTCTTTCCTTGAAAGGTTCGCTTTTATCGACAATCTTGAAAACCATCGCCGTCCCAATTTAAAATGTTTCCCATGTTGAGGAATACTGCATTCCAGTGAAAGGCAGGACTGCAGGCTAACTCTGTCCACTGTCTGGAGTTTGATTCTGATGGTACTCAAAATTGACTCAACCTTCCATCCTTCCGAGGTCGGTAAAATGAGGAGCCAGATTGTTGGGGGCAATGTGATGACATTTGTAAACTGCCCAGAGAGTGCTGCAAAGTACTATAAGGCAGTATATAAGTCTAAATGCTATTGCTATTAACTATTGCTAAACGGCTGTCCAATTTCTTCTTCAAACCTCCAAAAACCTTATTTTTTTTCCATGCGTTTTAAGAATGGCTGTGTTGGAGTGAAGTCCAAAGATGGAATAGAAGATTCACACATCAGCAGTTCATGGAGCTCAATCTTAGGAAGCCTCTCAAATCTCTCATCATGCTGTATATGAAGATTTGCATGCCGGAGGAACGTTTGAATCCATTCCCACGTGGTGCTTCTGAGCTCTGCAATTATTACCAGTTCCATATTATTTTCTTGTCATTCATGTCTTAATACAGCCTGACATTCCAGTTGCCGTTTTGGCTGCCGCTAGCTTAACAGATGGTAGCAGTTAATTATATCCTAATTTCTGTATCTCTATTCTATTTATAAAAACCTCAGGGTTAGTTTTTTTTTCTCACATTATATTTCATTCTCCCAGGAGACGGTTTCCTATCCAGGCTCAACAGCAGCACCGTATTCCAGGCTTACCCAGCTGGGCCCATTCTTGACTTTCAATGCCGTCCCACTTTGACAAGATTCTTGCACTGGGCCCATTGGCCCTGAGTGCTCTATGAGCGGAACAATAAAGAGGAAGGCATGTAATCATTCAACTGAATTGAAACTTAAGATTATTGACTTTAAATATGCTACCATGGTGATGGTGCTGGAGAACTGACATGGAAGACCCACCAGGAAAGGAATGGATACACACACAAACAAAAAACCTTCCATCCATCCATTTATCCAGCCATCTGTGATAGATAATTAGGTGGATAAGTAGATAGACAGATAATAGATAGATAGATAGATAGATAGATAGATAGATAGATAGATAGATAGATAATGATAGGTAGGTAGATGATAGATAGATAAATATAGATGGGTAGGTAGGTAGATAGGTAGATATCATAGATAGATGATAATTAGAGGTTGGTAGGTAGGTATATAGGTAGATACATAGATAGGCAGGTGGGCAGGTAGGCAGATAGATACCAATAGATAGAAGATAGGTAGGTAGATGATAGGTAGGTAGGTAGATAGATAGATAGATAGATAGATAGATAGATAGATAGATGATAGATAGATAGATAGATAGATAGATAGATAGATAGATAGATGATAGATAGATAGATAGATAGTAGGTAGATGATAGATAGATGGAGGGAGAGAGGGATGGATGGGTAGGTAATACTGTAGACAGATGATAGATAGATAGATGATAGATTGATAGAGATAAACAGTGATGGCAGAGAAGGAATTTGACCTAAGGAAAGTAGACTAATTCCAGATAGCCATGGTGCATGAAGGTTCCAGAAAGTTTATCATAGGCTGATTCTCTCCTCTCCCCCACCCTCTCATTTTTAAACATAATGGTTTCCTGTTACACCAGTCAGGAGAGATGACCTTTAAACTGGTCTGGTTTTACAGCTATTGAGATAACGGGCCAGATGTTCATAGGGGCTGGGTACCTGCAAGAAACCCATGCATTCTTGAGTTCGGATAAAATCAACATGGCTTAAGCAAGAATTTATGTGTATTATGTGGCTCTTAGAAAACACAGCAAATGATTTGTTACAAAGCAGAGGGATATAGAACTTCTGGAGGAACAAAAGGTTGGAGTGAAGTATGGAGGAATGGCTGGAATCTTCCTCCTGGATAAGCTTCCGAATTCATGGGAGATGCTCCATTGAACCACGAGTGTACGATGTTGTCCTGAATGTCATCATTTAAAACAGCATGTAGAGTGCTTTCCTAAATTGCTCAAAGTTCCAACTTTCTGGAACTACAGTATTTTACATCAACTGGAAATTACAAAGGAGCTGCAATGTTATTTTCAGATTGAAGATCTATTCCAAATACAGGTGGGAAAGAGGTGAGAAAGGGCAGTTAGATGATTCAGGGGCTGGAGGCTAAAACATATGAAGAACAGATGCAGGAATTGGGTATGGCTAGTCTACTGACAGGTAAGGACTGGGAGAGACATGATAGCAGTGTTCCAGTATATAAGGGGTTGCCTATTCAACCTATTCTTCAAAGCAGAGGTCTCCAAACCTGGCAACTTTGAGACTTGTGGACTTTAACTTCCAGAATTCTCCAGCCAGCAGAGGAATTCTGGGAGTTGAAGTCCACAAGTCTTAAAGTTGCCAAGGTTGGACACCCCTGCTCCAAAGCACCAGAAGGCAAGACAAGAAGCAATGGATGGAAACTAATCAAGGAGAGAAGCAACCTAGAATTAAGGAGGAATTTCCTAACAGTGAAGACTGGAACAGCTTGCCTTCAGAAGATGTGGATGCTTCAACACTGGAGTTTGGGTTTTTTTTTTAAAAAAAAGACTGGTCAGCTGTTTGTCTGGAATGGTATAGGGTTTCCCGCTTGAGTAGAGAGTTGGACTAAACGACCTCCAGGTCCCTTCCAAGTCTGTTATTCTATTATTAATAATTGATTTTATTATTTTTACTCGTTTATTTTATTCCTTGGATTTCTACCAGTCCCAGCTGAAAGGCAACTTGGTCGCTGAAAAAAAATACATTAAGATATCAACAGGATAATAAAAGAAAAGATCAATACAACGAGGCACGGTAACCTGCTCATGATAACGTACCAGAATAAATGAAAATTGCATGGAGCCCAACCATCCAATCATACTTGTCCCAACCTGCCCAGCCCAATCCAACTCAGTTCAACCCAGCTAATAGATGGATGGAAATATTTCATAATCCAAAGTTCTCCAAAATGTTTCTGTTTTTAACCATTTCCAGAAAGCCAATAGAATGGGAGATGATCAAATTTCCAGGGGCAAATGGACAATTAAGACATAATTTGATCTACCTCTCCCTCCCTTCTCCAAACCACAAAATTTATTTAACATTCTCTCTCACAGACACACACACCACACACAATGCAAAACTTCTAGGTCTGAGGTAATAATTCTACAATCTTCTCTCTGTTGGTAGCATCATCCTTTTTAATTTTTATTTTATTCATTTGATTTGATTTGTCAGTCACTTACAAGATAATAGGTATATTAAGTATAAACATGAGTAAGAATACAGAAAATAGGTATGATTAAATGGGGACAATAGGACAGGGACAGGAGGCACGATGGTGCACTTTTAAGTAGGTAGATGTCATATCTCATCTCCTCCCTCTTCTTTTTCATTACATTTGAGACAACCTCATGTTTGGTAGATCTGATTCAGTGTCCAGATGTCTAATGGATTAAATTAGCCTCATTCAAGAGTGTTCTAGAAAGACCAATCTGTTTCTTTCCCTCTTGGAAGCCTACTGAGGGGAGGAAGAGGAGGAGGAGGAGGATGAAGAAGAAGAATGGCTGAAGAAAGGCATAACATTGCTGCCCTCACCCCAAAAAATAGGCAGCAACTGATGGGCGATCATTAAACAGAGCTGATCATGCAGCCCAAGGAAACGATGAACTAGAAAAGCTTGAAGATGACCGACAAAAAATAAGGATCCATTTCAAACACCATTTGATTCAGTAATCCAGTGTTCTTTAACCTTGGCCACTTGAAGTTATATTGACTTCAACTCCCAGAATTCCCCAGCCAGCATCTGACTGAAGAATTCTGGGAGTTGAAGTCTTCACATCTTCAAGTTAGAGAAACCCTTTGGTAATCAAATCCTAAAATCTATTATCTTATTTAAGTCAAGAATTCTCTTAGCTTATAGCTGCCCAACACATGCAAAAAATGTACGAAAGCATCGATTAAAATGGAATACAGAACAGGGGCAAACTGTTTACTTTTATCTAGAGAGAGTTGTATTTTACCTGTTTCCACCTGGTTTGGAATAGGTTGATAACTGTACAAAGGTTTTATTATTGTGAACGATTTCGGAGATTGTTTGGTTAATTTGAAAATCAGGACAGAAAAATTTGGTGGCTTGGCAAATAAATAAATAAATGCAGGGTCATTCATTCTCAAGTTGTGCCTTCCAGGTGAATGGGATAACAACTTCCATAAAGCTCAGCCAGCCTTGTGTGGGTGATATCGTGTGGGGTTTATAGGTATTGTGGTTGAGAAGACCATCACAAGGATCCAACATTGCAGGAGGCTGCCCTACTGCCCTTTATGTGGTTGGAAATTATTCTATAAATTGGACACATTTAGAGTTTGGAGTTTTTGTTGGATTACAGGCAAGCTCCTTTGAAATGATGTTTTTTCCGCCCCTCTCAGTACACAAACCACTCTTTCAAAAATAATCAGGCTACTTATAGATTTTCTTTCAAAAGAGTGTTTTAACCCAGAAATAAACTTTTCTTGAACACAGCGGGATTTGTTTTTCCCAGTTTGTATTATAGCTTCGTAAGAAACATTAAAAAAAATAGTAATAATAACCAGCACAAGATTGCAGGACAATACAAAGCAGTTGAGAAGCAAATACCGGTACCTCAAAGTATAAAAGAAAAATAACAGCAATTTTAAAAGAGGAAAAAATTAATGGAGTGCTGAGTCATTAGATTCCAAAAAGAGTAATCCTGCTGTGAATGATTTTAAATCGTTTTAGAATGTGTTGATAAAGTAATTAATTATGGAACACATATACATATATGGAGAGCTAAGGAGAGAAAGTTTAGAGGTAGTAGACATTTATATAAATCTTAAGCAAAACTAATGCATGTAACCAGGGGTGGGATTCAAATTTTTTTAACAACTGGTTCTGTAGGCGTAGCTTAGATGGTGGGTGTGGCCAACTCAACATCACTCACGTCGAGGCACGCATCTCCTCGCCTGGCCTCTCATGACTGTGGGGATGCTGCAACAGTTGTAAGTGTGAAAAATGGTCATGAGTCACTTTTTTCAGTGCCATTGTAACTTTGAATGGTCACTCCACACAAGCAAAGTACCAGCAAAGAAGGGGGGAAAAAACTCCAGAGACGTTCCTGTGAGACAGGAAGTCTAGTCCTGCCAAGAATGTAACAAGGGTTAATGGAGAGGCAGTTTCTGTAAGCAACACCAGAATGTTTCCTTCCTGCCTTCCTTACAGGATTAGCCCAGTAGTTTCTTCTAACAACCGGTTCTCCGAACTGCTTAGAATGTTAACAACTGGTTCTAGAGAATAGGTGTGAACCTGTAGAATCCCACCCCTGCATGTAACAGAACAACAGAGTTGGCAGGGATCTCAAAAGCATAGTCCAACACCTGCTTAAGCAGGACACCCTGGCCTATACCATTTCAGACAAATGGTTGCCCAATCTCCTCTTAAAAACCTCCAGTGCTGGAACACCTACAACTTCTGGAGGCAAGTTCTTCTACTGATTAATTGTTGTCACTCTCAGGAAATTTCTATGTTTAAATCACGATATATTTTTTTTAATACACATCTTTTGCGCTAGGGACACCACTAATATAGAATGAGGTGAGGATCGCCAGCAGAAGAGCAAGACGTGGGTGACGTTAGAAAGATTTTGCAGCTCTGATGTGTCACTGATTTACTGGAAAAGTAAGGAGAAAACCAATGGTTTGCTTTTCAATTCTAGTAGAAGACCTAGAATCATAGAGCCACAGGGCTGGAAGGGATCTTGGAGGCCTTTGAGACCAGGGTCTCCAACCTTGGCCACTTTAAGACTTGCGGACTTCAACTCCCAGAATTCCTGAGCTAACATGATTGGCTGAGGAACTCTGGGAGTTGAAGTCCACAAGTCTTAAAGTGGCCAAGGTTGGAGACCCCTGTTCTAGACCAACCCCTACTCAAGCAGGAGACCTTATCCACTCCCGGAGAAATGGTTAGTCCAAAGTAGCATGGATGATGTTACCTAGTTTGGGTAATGAAACGTCTGCAAGAGAACAACTAAGCTCAGAGACCTCCAAGGACAGAGGTGGGCTGCTTCAGGTTCAGACAGCTGCTCCTTGTTCCGATTCTACACGGTTTGAAGAATCGGCAAATCGGACCACTGGCTGGCCCCACTCCTGCCTGGTTTTAGGGCTGAAAAACTGCCTGAAAAAGGCCCCCCAAACAGTCCATTTTTCCAATCAAAATCAGCAGGGAAAATAACCAGAAAACAACCCCAAAACGGGGGGGGGGGGGCAGCCAGTGGTGGAATTAGCCCCAACCAGCTGAATCCTACCTCTGCCTTTGAGGTGAGTGGCCAGGAGGCGGGGCTGGGTGTGATGAGTGACATCACCCATCCAGTCACATGACCCACCGGCCACGCCTACCGAGCCAGAGAACCGGTTGTTAAAAAAATTGCAGCGCACCGCTGACCAAGGACCCCTCATCTCAACCTTAAGCTACACATATTCTCTTTTATTGACGTGGGAGATTTCTTCCAAGGTGTTGTCGCTGTACCGCAAGCTGCAACTTCAAAAGTGTCGTTCTGGCATTTTATAAAATTGTTTATCCTCTTGTTCTCTAATTTCAAATGTCAATCTACTCCTTTCAGCACATTCCAATATTTTCTTAATGATTTCCTCCTGTGATGGTATCTTCTCATTTTTCCAATTTTATAAAATTTGGGATCTTTTCTATCAATGGTTAGATAACAAAGTACAGTAATGAAATATGTAGATTTCTAGAAAATAAGAAATATATAAAGATGTACTTTCTTATTATAACTACAAAATGATTTTAGGATAGATTTGGGATGATAATATGA
Source organism: Pseudonaja textilis (assembly GCF_900518735.1). Next base: position 1,907,352 of record NW_020769399.1, on the reverse strand, counting down.
ACTGTTATACAATAAATTAAGTAAATTATGGTTATCTTGTAAAACATGAATGAATAAAAGTATAGTCAAATGATTGATTAATAATGATACTAAGGTATTTAGTTTTTGATTGACAATATGAGATTATATACAATGTAATTGTAATTGAAGACTACGAAATGGAAGCATAAAACAATTTGTAAACCAACCGGCACACTGTATGTACACCTATGGAAGACCAGCTTGATGTTTTTATGTTTTGTTTGTTTATGTTTATTTTTAAAAAACCAATAAATTTTTTTTAAAAAGTGTTGTTGTGGTAGTGAAGATTTGCTGCTCCCTTTGAAATGCTGCTGCTTCTCATTCTTGTAAATAAATTCCTTTTTTTCTGTGCATTTTCCTTTCCAGTTAAACAAATATTTTGGCCTTAAGACTGTGATTTGGTTGGAGTGACGCAAAAGCCTCAAACAGAGAGACAGGATACAGACTTTCTGGTGCCCTGTATGTGCAAATATGGGGAAAAAAGCAACACCAGAAGCTAACATTCTTCCTTCTTTATGTTGTGTTGAAAGGTGTCAAAATGCCTTTCCTTCGAGGATTCGATTTTTCCGCTGGGAGAGCTCCAGCGCAAAGATACGGACAACTGCTTGAAAGTTGGATCTTTTTATTTTTCAGGAAGGCAAGGGACAGCGAGAAGGCTGCGTTCCTGGGCTAGCTAGTTTCTTATGGTAGGTCCCTGGTTTTTTATACCCTTTTCTCCCTTTGTAAGTTGATTTTGTGTGAGTGTTTGTATTTGTGCCTAATGTTTCAAATCCTGTTTGAGTTTCTCTTTATTTCCGTCAGAGGGCAAACTCCGCCGGGTGGCCAGATTGTATTATTGGTTTTCTGTAATCTCTTTTAGCTTTAAGATAGTTTTTCATATTTGTTCTGTGGCAATCTCCTGTCTGGCCCTTTTGTAATTTATATTTTGTGTCTTTTGTCTGTTTGTTTTGCTTATTTGGTATGTCCTGTGTTTGTAAGGGTTTTCTAAATTACTTTTTTGTTTCCTTTTCTTATTTGTCTAGTTTTTTTAATTACTTAGGCTTTTGTCTATAGGGATTCCTTAATACCTTTTTTATTTGATTCCTTTTCCTATGTAAGTTTGTTTTCTGGCTGACCTGATGTTCCCCTTGGGCTTTTCCTGTTTTTTTGTGACACTGCTGTCTTCGTGAAGTTCCCTTTCCACACTTGTTTACAATCTTTCATGTTTAAAAGGATGCCATGAAATGTGTCAGCATGGGAAAAAGATGACAACATCATTTAGAATTTGGATTATTTAATTACTTGATCAGGCTATTTCATCATTTCCAGTTGATTGGAGTACAGTAGCGATATGTTTCAGAGTAAAACGTTTTGCAATCCACTTTAATTTCACAGGAAGGGCGAGGGGGAGAAATTTCCAGGTCTTATTTTCATATTTGATATAGCTTTTCCTTTTTATTCTTTTCCTCCCAACCAGTTGTTGGAAAGAGATTGTGTCTAGTTTTAAAACTGCATCTAACTTATGTCTGCAAGGAGTATAAATCCTTCCATTCCTCACCATCCAGTCAGAGCTGAAGAAGCTTCTGGGATGAGAAGCGAAACTTCTTCAAAGAAAAACCAGAAAGTCCAGTTGCCATTTGAAAAAAAGCATCTTTGACCTGAATGAGTGAGAATCTCCACAGACACATGTCTACTTTATCTGTCTCTGTCTTGGGAAGGACACTTCTGAAGACCAAATAGCAGAGATCAAATTTGCTGCATCTGGCTGATACAAAGGAAAACAATTCTGATTTTTTTTCTCAATGCATCCTTATGGGAGTCATAATTGGGCAGCTACTCAAATGCTCCTGATGGATTGATTATGTGCCATTTTGTCAGAATTGGCTCTTTGTCCAAAAACCGAGAAAGGCACCCACAAACTATTTTGAAGCAGTTGTTCTGACCTAGGCTTCACAAAATCACAAAGCAGACTCCTCATCACAGACCCTATCAGGCTTGGAGAGTTGCCAAGCCGATAGCTTCCAAGTGCAATGCTGTAGCAGAAAATACTTGGCAAGGAGTCAAGAACAAATCCTCACCCTAATTAAAGGAACTAATTGTCTCCTGCAAACCCCACTCCCCTTTTGCTCCTCTTTATTCCCTATGGGAGGGGCCATTCACCATCCACCTGTGCCTTTACTCCCGAGTCGACCCTTGTTCCTCAGCTGTTCCCTTCTCCTGGCAGCTCTGTGCATGCACACATCGGGAACAGGCTCCAGCTGTTCTTCTTCCCCACTGATCTCCAACTTCAAAGGCAGCTGATAACTGTCAGACGGGCCTGGCCCCATCTCTGCCTCTAATGCAGAGCCCTCATCAGAGCCTTCCCCAGACTCCAGGACTGGCCCATGTTCCTCCCCAACCTCCTCACTGTCCGAGTCTGCCACCAGCTGCACTGCCCACTGTTGGGCCACAACAGCCGTTTCCTTTGTTGTTCCACACCTACAGAGAGAAATCTTGCCAAACTAAAAGCAATGAACAGATAACGTGTCGACTTACGACACACAACTGACCACCCCCCCAAAATTTCCACTGCTAAGCAAGACGGTTCTTAAATGAGTTTTGCCCCATATTACAACCTTTCTTGCCACCCCGTTAAGTGAATCACTGCAGTTGCTTAGTTAGTAACACGGTTGTTAAGTGAATCTGGCTTCCCTATCGACTTTCCTTGTCAGAAGGTCACCAAAAGGAGATCACGCAACCAGGGGACACAGCAACCATCATAAATAGGAACCAGTTTTGATCACGTGACCACAAAGATGCTGCCATAAGTGTGAAAAATTGTTGCAGAAGGTCACTTTTTTCAGCGCCGTTGTAACTTCAAACAGTCACTCAACGAATGGTTGCAACTTGAGAAGCAGTCCTGCATTGAAAGTTGGGTCCATGAAGTTTCTAGACAGTTGTTTGAGAAATCTCCACGCTTAATCTAATAGTCATATTTTCTGTAAACCGCTCCAAGTTCAATTGCAGAAAATATGACTTCAGCAACAGGATGGTCAATGCCTGGAACACCCTGTGGTTACAGCCTCAACCTCAAACTGTCTACCGTGGACCTCACCCTATTCCTAAGAGGTCCTTAAAGGGGGCGTGCATAAGTGCACTAGCGTGCCTACCATCCCTGTCCTACTGTTCCCATTTACCTGTATTTAGCAATAGCAATATAGCACTTATTATATACCGCTTCATAGTTCTTTACAGCCCTCTCTAAGCGGTTTACAGAGTCAGCCTATTGCCCCCAACAATCTGGGTCCTCATTTTACCTACTTTGGAAGGATGGAAGGGTGAGTCAACCTTGAGCCTGGTGGGATTTGAACTGCCAAATTGCAGGCAGCCGGCAGTCAGCAGAAGTAGCCTGCAGTACTGCACTCTAACCCAGGGGTGGGATTCAAATTTTTTAACAACCACTTCTGTGGGCGTGGCGTGCCTTGGTGGTCATGTGACTGGCTGGACATGGCCAACACACTATCACTCACATCGAGGCACGCATCTCCTTGCCTGCCTCTCATGACTGTGAGGATGCTGCAACAGTCATAAGTTTGAAAAATGGTCATAAGTCACTTTTTTCAGTGCCATTGTAACATTGAATGGTCACTCCACCCAAGCAAAGTACCAGCAAAGGAGGGGAAAAAAACTCCAGAGAAGTTCCTGAGACAGGAAGTCTAGTCCTGCCAAGAATGTAATAAGGGTTAACGGAGAGGCAGTTTCTGTAAGCAACACTAGAATGTTTCCTTCCTGCCTTCCTTACAGGATTAGCCCAGTCATTTCTTCTAACAACCGGTTCTCCGAACTGCTTAGAATGTTAACAACCGGTTCTAGCGAATAGGTGCAAACCGGTAGAATCCCACCCCTGCTCTAACCACTGTGCCACCGTGGCTCATTTACTTCCTTTGCTCCTGTTTATGTTCATACCTACACTTGTTAACTTGTATATGCTTGACAAATAAATAAATAGTTAAACAAATAAACAAATAATCTTATTTCTGCAATCCAGTTCAAGGGAACAGTTGCCTTTATTCCTTTTCGATCATTTTGGAAAAGCCAGCTCCTGTTTTTAGCCAGGCATCAGTATTAACTAAATGCAGCTTCCTTTGTGCCTTTTCAAAACGGGGGTTGGTTGGAAAAAGACGATCGAAAGCAGTCCGAAGAAAGGCTCACTCCCCAGAAGAGGGCTCCAAAATAATAAAAGAAGAGCTGGAAGGAGGAGCCGTTCCAATCCAGGAAACGGAGAGGGAAAAGTGTTTCAGTGAGAGTGACAAGGCACCTCAGTGTCAGAACTGACTGGGCCAGTTTCCCGCTTCCAGGTGGGCACTCAAGCCTGGAACTCGCTGCATGCCCCCAGCAGGCACTTATGTGGCTTAATGTTTAATCCAGGGCTGTGGGGGGGACTAACCGACTGCAACAGGATGGCAATGACAAGTCCCGTCCCAAGATGTTCTTATCTTCTTGCTCTCTGTGTCAAATAATTTAATTATTTTCCTTCCTTCCCTCTTTCTTTCTTTCTTTTTCTTTCTTTTTCCTTCTTCCTCCTTCCCTCCCTCCCTCAGTCTCCTTCTTGCTCTTCCTCTTCCTTCCTTTCTCCTTCCTTCTTTCCTTCCCTCCCTCCTTCTCCTTTTCCTTCCCTCCCTCCCTCCATCTCCCTCACTTTTTCTTTCCTTCCTTCCTTCTTCCTTCCTTCCTTGTTTCCTTTATCTTTCCTTTTCTTTCTTTCTTCCTTTCCTCCATTCTCTTTTCTTCCCTTTTCCCTCCCTACTCCTTCCTTCCTTTTCCTTCCTTCCTTCCTTCCTTCCTTCCTTCCTTCCTTCCTTCCTTCCTTCCTTCCTTCCTTCCTTCCTTCCTTCTCTCTCTCTCTTCCCCCCTATTTTCTTTCTTTTTCTTTCTTTTTCCCCAGGATTACCAAATTGGCTTCAGCAATGGTATGCTATGAATTGCTACTGCAAATTACTACTTCAAAATTTCCCTGTGTCATAATGAATCAGCTTAGGAGGTAAACATAGTAATGCATGTTTACAATGTCCTACACCAAAATGAGATTGACTTACTTATAGCCTAGTCTGTTGTATAACAGAATAACAGAGTTGGAAGGGGCCTTGGAGGTTCGCTAGTCCAACCTCCTGCTCAGGCAGGAAAACCTATATCATTTCAGACAAATGCTTGTCTCACCCCTTTTTAAAAACTTCCAGTGTTGAAGCATCCACAACTTCTGGAGGTAATCCATTCTACTGATTAATTGTTCTAATTATCAGGAAAGTTCTGGGTTGCTTCTCTCCTTGATTAGTTTCCATCCATTCAGCAAATATGGCTGTGGCATTGTATGGCTTAACAACGGTTGTAAGTTGAGCACTTCCTGTAACAGAGATGCACAGGTCTATATATGACACAGTCTGCAAACATTTCTTGAATTACTGTATTTCCCCATGTATAAGCCACCCCTTTTTTCCAAAATTTTCAAGCCCAAAAAGTAGGGGGGTGGCATATACAAAGCAGGTACACTTTTTATACGTGAAAAATGCATAAAATAATAAAGTAGGAATAAACTGGTTTTCCAGCAGTATGCTATACTTTTTTGTAAAAATTGTACGTGATGATACGATTACGAGTGCGAGTACGCGATAGAAATGCATACGCTAGGCATCGGCCTGAATGCTTCGTTCCTACTCTCGTTCCGATGCGTAGATTGCTAGCGTCGCCCGCACCGCTTTCGGCGTCATGACCGAAGTTGTAGATCTAGACGTCGAATTTTGTTTCTTTGTAAATTTTCTTTCTTCATAACTTGTTTCTCTAATAAAATATTTTTTTCAAAACTTCACAGTCCAAAAATGGGGGGGGTGGCTTATACAAAGGGGGTGCTTATACATGGGGAAATACGGTAACCGTTCCAATCTGCTGTTTCTTGAGATTGCCTGAAATACTGTAAATGAAGGTGAATTCCTCATTCTTTTGCCCAGTAGAGTTGTAAAATCCCCAAAGAGATCTTGCGTATCTTGCAAGGATGGAAACAAGCTTCCTGCACCAATAAAAAGGAAGAGAACATTTCAGCACCTTTGTAAGAACTGGCAGGTCTGCTTCATGAGTTTGCATAACGCCAGAAATGAAGCAAGCAAAGCTCTGGATCAGGTCCAATATTTGCCTTGTTCTCATTCCTGGCTCCGTCTTGATTGCTTCAGGAACTAACTCCACCAGGTAGACAAGGGATAAAGCACAACTCCCAATAATAAATCCTGCCAGTTCTGCCCAGGGGGGAAAAGGAAAAAAAAAAGAGCAGGAGATTTTTCTGTGCCAGGGCACTAATATTTCCTCACAGGCACTCCTTGGCTTACAACCACAATCGAGCCGGATATTTCTGTTGCTAAACAATACCACTGCTAGTCTGCTTCACCTGTTCTATGGCCTTTCTCAGGGATGGGATTTAAAAATCCCAGCAACCTGGTTCGCTGTCCAATTGTTGGGTGGGCGTGGCCATGGTGGGCGTGGCCTACAGGAACTTCTGGGAGGGGCGTTTTTCACCTTCCCAAGGGTACGGAGGCTTCCCTTGGGCCTCTGGGAGAGCAAAAATGGCCTCCCCGGCCACTGGAAGGCCTCCGGAAGCCGGAAACAGGCCCATTTCCGGACTTCTGGTGCTTCTAGAACAGCTGTTTCCCCACCTCCCAGTGTCTCCACATGTACCTTGCACTTACCTGCATCGAAAATGGGCCACATGGAGACTCCTGAGAGGGGAGGGGTGGGCGGGGCCAGCCGGTTGGTTCAAATACTGGTTCGATGAACCAGAGGCAAATTTAACACCCAGTTCGCCTGAACCGGTCCGAACCGGTAGAATCCCAACCCCCCTCGGCCCTCTCTGGCCACAGTTGTTGTGAAACGCTGCAGTTGTTAAGTTAGTAACATGGTTGTTAAGTGAATCTGGATTCCCCAGGTATTTTGCTTGTGAGAAGGTCACAAAGAGGCATCACGTGACACCGCGTCCATCAGAAATAGGAGCCGGTTGCCAAGTGTCTCAATTTGATCAGAGGATACGGCAATGTTCTTAAGTGTGAAAAACAGCCATAAGTCACCTTTTTCAAAACTGTCGTAACTTCAAATGGTCGCTAAATGAATGATCGTAAGTTAAGGACTATCTGTATTGCCCTTCTGGCTACACAAACCTTGCCAACATTCACAAATAGTTTAAATGCGGAGCCCAAACTGAATATACGGGTTGTGTAAAAGCTGTATAGGTAATCCTTGATATACAACCACAGTTGGGTCCAGAATTTCCATGGCTAAGCAAAATGGTTGTTAAGTAAGTCACACCCAATTTTACTATTTTTTTTTGCCGCCATTGTTAAACAAATCAGTGCAGTTGTTAAGTGAATCCAGCATTCCCCACTGACTTTGCTTGTCAGAAGCTGACTGGGAACATTTACAAATGAATCCTTGGATGCAGCAATTGTTGTAAATATATGCCAGTTCCCAAGTGCTTAAATTTTTATCACATGATTGTAAGGATGCTGAAACTCAGAGGTGGGTATTCAGCAGGTTCTGACCAGTTCTGGAGAATCGGTAGCGGAAATTTTGAGTAGTTCGGAGAACCGGCCAATCCCACCTCTGATTGGCCCCACCCCCATCTATTCTCCGCCTCGCGAGTCCCAGCTGATTGGCTGGGTCTTCTTTGGTTGCCCTGCACAGGAGAACGGAGCTGGAAAGCAGGTTAGTGGGGTGGGGAGGGAAGGGGGATTTTGCAGTATCTTCCCCTGTCACGCCCACCAAGCCGCACCCACCAAGTCACGCCACGCCCACAGAACCGGTAGTAAAAAATTTTGAATCCCATCACTGCTGAAATGGTCCTAAGTGCAAGGACCAAGCGTCGCTTTTTTCAATGCCATTGAAATTTTGAGCGGTTGCAAGCGAATGGCTGTAAGCCGAAAACTAGCTGAACGAATGGCTGTAAGCTGAGAACCAGCTGTATTTCCCCGAAATACACGGTTACAATATATTTTTACTTCAAATAAAAGTTTCTATTCAACGTAGAAAGTTTTTCTCAGTCCCCCGCCCTCATCCCTCTTGACTAATCTGCCTTTGGCTGTTTGTTCTTAAATCAGGGTCACCTACTTTTTGAGGATATGGGTTGGTTTCCAAAAAGTATGCCAGCAAAACACACCTCAAATTACGGTATACGATAGATAGTTCTTACATCAGAGCCTCAGAACGTTTTATACTTCCTGGATGAAAGGCTAACAAGTTTGCCTGATTAGTGTCCATTTGTGATTATTGTTACCCCAGGACACACCTTCCTTTATCGCTCACATTTTTTGGACTGAGTCATTTGGCTAGAAAGCCACAAAATTGATCTGCTTTTCTTAAAATGGTTACACCAGCTTAAGATAACTTCCTGGGCTGAAAACACCAGTCAATTGGTTCATAGACTTCCTGGTCCTTTCAAATATGCAACCAGCAATCAGGGGGGAAAATGTTTTTCAGTGGTTGTGCTTGTTTTGCTTTCCCATATCTCATGTTTACCAGATGTGTTGGACTACAATACCCAACATGCTCGATCTGCCTTGAGGAGCAGGAAGAATAGCCACAGCCAAGGCAACAACTTAAGATGAATGAAATATAAGCGTGGGATAAAAAATTTAATCTGAATACAGGCAGTCCTTGACAAATTGCCCAAATGGTGCCATGGTTAAGAGTGCACGTTGGAGCATTTCCGTTTAATGTGGTTGCCATGTGCAACTTTGCACGCTGCCAGGATTCATTTAACGTCAAAAGGAGGTTGTAAAATTGGATGCAACTCACTTGTCAAACAAACGGCTTAGCAGTGGAAATTCTGGTCCCAGCTGTGGTCATATGTCAAGGACTACTTGTATAGGATCTCCTGCTTGAGCAGGGGGGCTGGACTACAGGACCTCCAAGGCCCCTTCCAGCTCTATTCTGATTCTATTTTTTTCCAGTGCAAGATATGATTGGCCAGGATTCAGCAATTAGATCTACTGAGCAATTGTGATATCAGTGAGAAGGATGCCTTTGGTGCTTTTTGAGTTTGGTTATTTTCTTGCAAAGGCTTCATCACCCACACTAGGTAACATCATCAGTGTTAGCAGAGAGTGAGGTTTGCTCCTCCCTACTAGCACTGATGTTGTAACTTAGTTGGGTCATGAAACGTCTGCAAGAAAACAACCCAAGGACCTTCCATGTGAACCCCGAGCCACAAATATTCTCCTTTATTGAAAATGGACACCTGTCTATCTTGGCTTGGCAATGGAACCATTGGATGGGTAGCTTCCAGAATTTGTCAAGACTATAAGCTAGATTGTATTGTAAAAGAATGATCTCCGCTTGCCTTGAACCCGCCGCTTATAAAACAAAGACTTGTTGGCAAGAAGGCTGAGCTTTTGAGGAAAGGGTGCCTGCCAATATCTGTGCGCAATGCAAAACAGACACTCAAGACAAAGATGAAAAACAAACACCAGAGAGACTCAAAAACATTTATTTCTTTGAATTCTTATTGATACAACACTCTGTAATCACCTGCATGGGTAATTTCTTTCTTTAAAGCTGCTAAGATAAGTGGCAGCAAAACGAAGCAATTAAAACCAGAATGGATAAACTGGGTGGAACTTGGAAAGCAGCCTGAAAACAGTAAAGAACTTTTTGGAAAGAACTCCTGTGCAGATTTTTAGGGTTGTGGAGCATGTGGCTATCATTCTAAGCAGCCTCTCTTTCTTTCTCTCTCTCTCCCCCCCCCCTCACCCTGTATGTGTACATGTCTGTCAATCTGCTTATCCATCTATCTCAAAAACAATTGTCAGTAAAAAATGGAACTCTCTTTTTATCCAGTTGCCTGGGTGATTTTGCAGAACTGCAAAATAACAGAGTTAGAAGGCATCTCGAGGGTGGTCTATTCCAACCTTCTCTCCAAGCAAAAGACCCTTTACAAACAGTTGTCCAGGCTTCTCTTTAAAACCTCCAGTGATAGAGTATCCACACAGCTTCTGAAAGCAAGCTGTTTCACTGATTTAATTGTTCTGTCAGAAATTTCTACTCAATTCTCGGTTGGATCTCTCTTCCCGTAAGTTTTCAATTTTCTTGTCCGGCCTTCAGTTGCTTTGGAGAGTAAGTCAACTCCCTCTTCCCTGTGCGAGCCCTTAAAATGTTGGAAGACAGGTATCATGTCACCCCTAGTCCTTCTCTTCTTTAGGCTACACTTACTCAATTCCTGTAATCTTCCTTATATATTTTAGTCTCCAGCCCTCCTAATCATACTTGTGACTTTCTAGAGTCTCTTTTTTTGTATGGGGCAACCGAAACTCGACACAGTATTCCAACTTACCAGTTTGGTATAAAGCGGTGCTAATCTGTCCAATGGTTGCTGGTACTGAGTTTGTCTAATTTGATGAACAGAAGGTGACATGATAGTAGTCTATCAATATCTCAGGGGCTGCCACAAAGAAGAGGGAGTCAAGCTATTCTCCAAAGCACCTGAGGGCAGGACAAGAAGCAACGGGTGGAAACTAACCAAGGAGAGAAGCAACCTAGAACTAAGGAGAAATTTCTTGACAGTGAGAGCAATTAATTAGTGGAACTGATAGACTCCAGAAGTTGTAAATGCTCCAACACTAGAAGTTTTTAAGAAGAGATTGGACAATCATTGGTCTGAAATGGTACAGGGGTTTCCTACCTAAGCAAGGGGTTGGACTAGAAGACCTCCAAGAACCCTTCCACCCCTATGTTTCTATGAATCCTCAAGACAAAGGCAGAGCAGAAAGGTATAAAAAAGACTCCAGAGAGTCCTCTGTAGATTTATTGCATTCTCATTTGATCATTAGCTTTTCATGAAGACATTTTAAGTTAAATTTCTCTTTATCTTCTGGTGCAAGCATACCAAGAATTGGAGAAGGGTAGGAGAAATTTTGCTTCTATGGCCTTCTCTTATACGGGTAATCCTCAACTTACAACCAAATTTCCTTTGCTAAGCAAGACAGTTGTTGAGTGAGTTTTGTCCCGTGTGACGACCTTTCTCGCCATGGTTGTTAAGTGAATCACTGCAGGGTTTTTTAGCCAACCTGGTTTCCATTGTTTCTCAGAAGGTCACAAAAGGGGAATCACATTTACCCTGGGACACTGCAACCGTCATTAAAGGCATGGCCTCTGCCAAGCATCCAAAGTTTGATTGCATTGCTTTGAGGAAGCTGCGTAAGTGTAAAAACCGCTCATTTTTTCCCCCAGCGCTGCTGTAACTTTGAATGGTCATTAAACAAATGACTGTAAGTCAAGGACTACTTGCGTGGTGTGGAAAAACAGGAAGGTCACTCCCACAATGCCTTCTTAAAGTGCCCTTGCACAAGACAAACACACGATGAACAGTTGCAGGAACTGGGCCTGGCTTGTCTAGTGAAGAGAAGGACCAGGGGAGACATGACAGCAGTCTTCCAATATTTGAGGGGCTGCCACAGAGAGGAAGGGGGTCAGGCTATTTTCTAAAGCTCCTGTAGGCCAGACAAGGAACAATAGATGGAAACTGAACAAGGAGAGGTTTAATCTGGAAACAAGGAGAAACTTTCTGACAGGGAGAACAATCAGCCCATGGAACAGAAGTCGCCTTTGGAAGTTGTGGTAGCTTCATCCCTGGAAACCTTCAAGAAGAGACTGGACTGCCATAGGTCAGAAATGGGGTAGGGTCTGCTGCTTGGGTGGGGGGTTGGACTAGATGACCTACAAGGAGGTGCTTTCCAACTCTGTTAAATCTGTATTATAATATGTATCTTAATCCTCCTTAAACTGATTGCAGGTCAGATTAAGGCCAGTTGTTGCCCCAAATACAAGCCAACAATGGTGCTCTTGGGCTCTTCCATTGCTCAACTGATAAGGCTTAAGACACAACAAGTGTTGTTCACGGACCTCGAGTGTGTCAATGAAAGAGTTAAGGGCATGATAGCAACTCTTCCTTTGGTGACCTAAACACAGTGTTTGTTTTCCCTAATGGTTAATCCATGGCTGATCTATAGGCTCACACGCTGATTACCACCACACAACACACTTTTGTTGTTTGCTTAAATGGCCCCTTTCTCTAGCTTTTGAGTCAGACCTTCCTCATCCCGACCAAACACCTGGATTTGTGTAATCTCACAAACCATACAAAAAAAACAACAACCACCCAACTTAAAACTAAACACGCCCTGCAGATATTTGGCCAATCGGGACTGCCGGATTTGCAGCTGACCAGTTTGGTTCCTATGGCTTGAAAAACAACATTTTTCTCTGTGGCGATTTTGAAGGAATAAAACCCCAGAGGGAAGGGATGAAAACAGCCAAGAATGTTTTGCACTCATGGCTTCTCTACGTATTCAGCAGGTTCTGACCAGTTCTGGAGAACCGGTAGTGGAAATTTTGAGTAGTTTGGAGAACCGGCAAATCCCACCTCTGACTGGCCCCACCAACCCCATCTCTTCTCTGCCTCCAGAGTCCCAGCTAATCAGCTGGGTCTCCTTTGGTTGCCCTGCACAGGAGAATGGAGCTGGAAAGCAGGTTAGTGGGGCGGGAAGGGAATGAGATTTTGCAGTAACCTTCCCCTGCCATGCCCACCAAGTCAAGCCCACCACTGGGTGGAGAACCATCTGTTTAGGAACCTTTTGAAGTTACGGTGGCCCTGAAAAAAGCCACAACCAGTCCTTGCACTTATGAGGCTTACAACATCCCTACAGTCAAAATTCAAATACAAGTAGTCCTCAACTTACCACAGTTCATTTAGTGACTATGCAAAGTTGTAACCGCACTAAAAGATGACTTTTGACCGCTTTTCATCGTTATCACTTTTGCATCATCATCCCCCCCATAAAACCCCGTGATCAAAATTCAGATGCTTGGCAACTGGTTCATACTTATGACGGTTGCAGCATCTCTGGGGGGGGGGGTCATGTGAACCCCTTTTGCGACCTTCTGTCAAGCAAAGTCAACGGGGAAAAGCCAGATTCCACTTAACAACCAGGTGACTAACTTTACAAGCTTCACTTATCAATTCTGGGAGTTGACATCCACAGGCCTTAAAGTTGACAGGATTTGGAAAACCCGCAGCCATTCAGATGACCTTTGCTGGTAGATGTCTAGGGAGATTTTCTCAGTCATCCAGGTCACAGTTGTCCCAAAGGGGCTTTTTCAAGAGGCCACTGGACTTTCTGGTTTTTCTTTGAAGACATTTCGCTTCTCATCCAAGAAGCTTCATCAGCTCTGACTGGATGGTGGGGAATGGAAGGATTTATATTCCTTGCAGACAGCTGGTCATTTGCATCCTTTTAGAGGGTCATTGAGGCCACTTGGAAATTTATCTCTGTCCTCAGGGTCACCTGAGTGGTGCTCCTGGTTCCTGCAGTCTTCAGTTTTCATTCCTACTCCCACACCATGCAAAGGGTATTCATCCCAAATTGTACAGCTAAAAGTCTGTGGAGATTCTCAGTCACCCAGATCATGGCTGTCTCAAAGGTGCTTTTTTTCAAGGGGCAATTGGACTTCCTTGTGTTTTTTTTTTTCCTTTGAAGATGTTTCACTTCTCATCCAAGAAGCTTCTTCAGCTCTGAGTGGAGGAATGGAAGGATTTATATTCCTTGCAAACAGCTGGTCATTTGCAAGGAGTCTGCAAGGAATATAAATCCTTCCATTTATCCACCATCCTGTCAGAGCTGGAGAAGCTTCTTGGATGAGAAGCAAAAAATTTTTTTTTAATTTTAAATTGATTTGTCAATCTCTTACAAGATAATAGGTATAAGAATAAACATAGTTATGAATACATGAAATGGATACATATAAGAAAAATAAAAAAATATATAAAAGAAACAATAGGACAGGGAGGGTAGGCACGTTGGTGCGCTTATGCACGCCCCCTACAGACCTCTTATGAAAGGAGTGAGGTTAATAATAGACAGTCTAAGGTTAAAGTTTTGGGGGTTTGGGAAAGAAATTACAGAGTCAGGTAGAGTATTCCAGACATTGACCACTCTGTTGCTGAAGTCGTATTTCCTGCAATCAAGTTTGGTGCGGTTTACCTTGAGTTTGTGTCTATTGTGTGTTCTTGTGTTGTTATGGTTGAAGCTGAAATATTCATTGACAGGTAGGACATTGCAATGTATTTCATATACTGTACTTAGATCGGACCGAAGGCAGCATAGTTGTAGGTTTTCTAGGTCTAGAATTTCGAGTCTGGTAGCATAAGGTATTCTGCAATGAGTAGAGGAGTGGAGAACTCTTCTTGGGAAATATTTCTGGACTTTCTCAACTGTGTTAATATCGGATACATAATGTGGGTTCCAGACTGATGAGCTGTATTCGAGTATTGGTCTAGCAAATATTTTGTATGCTCTAGTTAGTAGTGTAATATTACCAGAGAAAAAGCTACGTAAGATTAGGTTAACAACTCTTAACGCCTTTTTGGCTATGTAGTTACAGTGGGCTCTAGCACTTAGGTCATTAGAGAGGAGTACTCCAAGATCCTTGACAGAGTTTGGATCATCAACAAGGTCTTGGCTATTCAGCCTGTATTTTATTTTCTGATTTGTTTTTTTGCCAACATGTAAGACAGAGCATTTATTTGTTGAGATTTGAAGTTGCCATTTGTTTGACCATTCCGATGCATAGTCAAGATCTTTTTGAAGGGTAGCAGTACTGTCTGTGGTGTTGAATAGCTTTACATCATCAGCGAAGAGAAAATGTCTTCAAAGAAAAAGAAAAAAACACCAAAAAGTCTAGTTGGTCCTTGGGGGAAAAAAAAGCACCTTTGGGACTTTTTTGATAGAGATTGGGGTTTGGGGGGGGGGCGCTATCCGAAGCACCTGTTCAGAAATAATTACGCCTCCCCCAGCCACCCCTTTCCTCTCGCCTTCTGGACCCAACAGCCTCCCCCCTCCCCAAATCCGGCCCGAAACAGAACCGGCACCGCTCCCTCTCAAACCCTCCACGGACCGACCGGTAGACGGACCAGGGTTCCCTCCCCTTTTCCCTCACCCGCTACCGACACTCTCGCCACACCAGAAAGGCGGACGCGGCCTGGCTCCTCCTTCTCCACCCCCCCCCCTCCTCCTCCTCCTGCCGGGGCCCCGTGACGCCCTTCGGCCTCGCTAACCCGAGGGCTGGCGGGGTGGGAAATGGGATCCGGGAGGAGGGGACGAGGGAAAAGGGGGACGGGCTCGCTGCGCCCAGCCGCGGCTTTAAACCTCGCACGGGGAAGGCTTTCGCCGCCCCGGACGACGCTTTCCAATCCACGCCGCCGGCGGCACCGCTTTCGCCGGAGGGGTAAAGCAGCTCGGGGTGGTGGTGGAAACCAAAAGGGGGGCTGGCCCCGCCGAACCTCGCACGTACGAACGCCCACCCACCCACCCCGCCGGGGGTCAAAGCCGGAGCGTTCCCCCTCGCCAAAGACGCGAGCCCGTCAGCCGGTCAAGCGAGCCCGCCCGCCCGCCTTCGCTGCGCTTTGGCCGAGCTCGGCCGCGCTCGCTTGAGGAGGGTCTCCCCGCCTAAAACCTCCCGGCCCCGCCACAGCCGGTCAAGGGGGGTCGCGTGAGAAGGAGGAGGAGGAGGAGGAGGAGAGTCGTCTTCGGAGAAGCCGCCGACGCCGACGCGCTCTTTCCTCAGCCCGCCCGGATTTCCGAAAAGTTGCCAAGAAGCGAGAGCGGCAAAAAGAGTCGCCAAGAGCCCGGCAGGAGGCGAGCTCTCGCCGGCTTCGGCCCACAGAGCTTCGGCTTCCCCGGCTCCGCTTGCCTCGTGCGGACCCTCCTCGGCCGTCTCGGTTTTTCGCCTCTGCCGCCGCTCCGAGCAGCCGCCAAGCTGGACGACCGGCGGAAAGGCGAGCCCAGGAGGTGAGGCTTTGGTTTGTTTTTGGGTGGGTGGGTGGGGGGAGGCGGGCCGGGGGACAGATGAGGGGTTGTAGCCGGGCGCTTGGGGCTTTCTCTCCTTGACCCGTCCGAGGTCGACGCTCGCCGGCTGGAGCCCGTGTGTGTGTGTGTGTGTGTGTGTGTGTGTGTGTGTGTGTGTGAGAGAGAGAGAGAGAGAGAGAGAGAGAGAGAGAGAGAACCCGAGCTGACCCGGCTTGCCTAAAAAAAAAAAACGTGTCGTGTGAAGGCGGCCAAAGCGGGCACTTTCTCTGCAGCCGCAGCCCGCCGCGTCTTCATTCCCCCCCCTCTTTCTTTCTCGCGCGGGGCTTCTAGGGTCTCCTGTTTCGAGGCCCGGCTGCTTTGCTTCCTCCCGACAACCCTGCGAGGTAGGGAAATGAAGAGGAATCAGAATCGAGCTGGAAAGGGACCTTGGAGGTCTTCTAGTCCAGCCCCCCGCCCCGCCAAGCAGGAGACCCTAGACAGTTTCAGAGGCTACAGTAGGACAACTGCCAAACCCCAAGCAGTTACCAGATGGTAGCCTAGGGTAAGATCATTAGCTGCCATCTAATGATGGCTTGCAACCCAGTTCCAATAGCTCTGAATGAATCAATCAATCAATCAGAAAGAGAATAGAGCTGGAAGGGACCTTGGAGGTCATCTAGTCTAGCCCCTTGCTCAAGCAGGAGAACCTACACCATTTCAGACAAGTGACTGTCCAGTCACTTCTTCAAAACCTTCCAGGGGATGAAGCACCCACAACTTCTGGAGGCAAAGCTGTTCCACTGGTTGATTGTCCTCCCTGTGAGGAAGTTTCTCCTTAATTCCAGTTTCTCCTTAATTCCAGGTTGCTTCTCTCCTTGATTAGTTTCCATCCATCGTTCCTTGTCTTGCCTTCCCTTCCGGTGCTTTGGAAAATAAGTTGACCCCCTTCTTCTTTGGGGCAGCCCCTCAAATACTGGAACAGTGTTATCCATTCACCCCTAGTCCTTTTTTCTCTCTCTCTAGACTAGCCAAATTCAAATCCTGCAACTGTTCTTTATATGTTTTTGTCTCCAGGCCTTGAATCATCTTAGTTGCTCTTCTTTGCATTTTTCTCCAAAGTCTCAACGTCTCTTTTTGTAATAAAGTAGTGACCAAAAATGGATGCAGCGTTCCAGGTGCCGGCAGATGCCGAATTGGGGTTTCCCCCACACACAACTGTTGTTTGAACCTCTGCAGAGTGTGCCCACTGGCTGCTTTCACATGGTACTTTCATCCAAGTCGGGTCAAGATCTGGCAGCTCTGTTTGCAGAGCTTGCTCCTCTCAGTTGGCCGTTGACCTCAGTTGGGTGTCATGCTGGGTGGTTTAGGGTTAAGGTGTGGGTCGTATAGGATGAGAACCTGGAAGTCAGACTGGTTAATCATCAGGTTTTAAGTTGGTTGTAGGAAGGCAGCCGCTGCTTTTGCATGCTAGGGGTTAGCTGTCCTCGGGCACTTTAGGTAGGCGGTAAGGGGTTGTTGGGAGTTAATTTCCTTCCACCTGGAGGCAAATGGCTTGGAAAGTCATGCTTTCGGCTTTACTTCTTGCTGTGGGTTCTTGTGATGCAAGAACTCTTCAAACACGCTTGGAGAAAGGCGTGGGAAAAGATTACTCTCTCTCTCTCTTTGCAGGGAAAGTTTTGCAGTGTCTTTTAGAGTAAGAAGAAGCTGGGACTGGAAGAAGGGCTACTGCAGGTGTAAGATCAAATTGGTGTGGTGGGAAAAAGTAAATGAGACTGGAACTTGGGAGAGAAGTTGAAATTTCTTCTAACCGGAAGAGATTTAAGCGGTCACTGGGAACAGTGGTATAAGTTGCAAAAAAGCTGACATATTTGGTGCTACTCTTTGGAAAAGATGGGTGGAGGAAATCAGATTGTCATTTGAGTAAGGTATAAGTCATGAGAACAAGAATCTAGAGATGAAAAGCCTTCCTTCCTTCCTTGCCCTTCCTTCCTTCCTTCCTTCCTTCCCCTTCCTTCCTTCCTTCCTTCCTTCCTTCCTTCCTTGCCCTTCCTTCCTTCCTTCCTTCCTTCCTTGCCCTTCCTTCCTTCCCCTCCTGCCTTCCCCTTCCTTGTCCTTCCTTCCTTGCCCTTCCTTCCTTCCTTCCTTCCTTCCTTCCTTCCTTCCTTCCTTCCTTCCTTCCTTCCTTCCTTCCTTCCTTCCTTCCTTCCCCTCCTTCCTTCCTTGCCCCTTCCTTGTTCGTCCTTCCTTGCCCTCCTTCCTTCCTTGCCCTCCTCCCTTCCTTGTCCTTCCTCCCTTCCTTCCTTGCCCTTCCTCTCCCTCCCTTCCTCTCTGCTTCTCTCCCTCCCCTCCTTCCTTCCTTCCTTTCTTCCTTCCTTCCCTCCCTCCCTCCCTCCCACAAACTGAACATTTAAAGGCAGAAATATTTGCTCCATTCTGTTTCTTTTCTCTGGCAAGTCTCCCCGCAATTGTTCCCCCCCCCCATGAGAGATATGCATATTTCGTTTTGTAAGAAAATTACAGCACACATGTGATTTTTTTTTTTTTTGTAGTTAGAAGAATTATCAGTGGAAGTGATCCACCAGGTTGAAAGCAGGAGAAATCACCTTCCCTTGTAAACTTTGATTTGATCGTGAGGTAGAAGAGCCATTAAGGTGCCAATTGGACGGCTTTTATGTGTGCAGCTATGACTGGAGGAATTAATTATACAGCAGCGGGTTATTAATTAGGCTCAAGCATCATGCAAAGTCATGTTTTGATTAATCATACTTTTTGAGTAAGTTGTAAGCTGGTTCACATCATAATGTACCATAATCTAAACTTAGTCATATTTTGGCTTGTTGTGATCTGTGAATCAGGCCATCTTTTGGAAAACGGCACTAAATGATACATATACTTCAGATCTTTCTCTCAACCTGAGGTGTGGATAGAGGCCAAACGTTGACTATGAATAACTAAGGATAAAGCATTTTGGGGGAAAGCTATGCAATTTAGAGTAGGGCCTCAGCCTTGCAGTTACTCCTTTTAATGTACCTGACAAAAGATATATTTGGGAGAAAGACGGAGGAAAAGAAAACATGCTTTGTGTTGCAAGCAAGAAAGAAGAAATTATTTAGAGATTTTGATTACAGGAAGTCCCCAACTTTACAATCATTTGTTTAATGAATGTTCAAAGTTAGAAGGGCACTGAAAAAAAATGACTTTGACCATTTCAGGATCCTGCTTACGTGATCAAAATTCAGGTGCTTGATAACACACTCATATTTATGACAGTTGCAGTGTCCCGGGTGTGTGTGTGTCATGGGATCCCCTTTGGTGATCATCTGACCAGCAAAACCAATGGGGAAGCCAGATTCACTTAACAACCGTATGACAAATTTAACAACTGCAGTGATTCACGTAACTGTGGCAAGAAAGGTCGAAAAATGGGACAAAAACTAACTTAACAACTTAGTAACAGAAATTTTGGGCTCGGTTGTTGTAAGTCAAGGACTAGCTCTACTGCAGATCATCGTGAACAGCTTGGAGGGGTTGTCATGAGGAATCACGATGCATGAGGTTGAGGTACACCCTGGTTGTGTCTAGAATTACTTGAATGGGTCTTTAGAACAGACCCTGTTTTTGCTTTCGACCTTAAACTGGAATTATTGTGTTTTCCTTTTTTATATAAAGCATTTGTCTTAATGTTGTTTGTTTCGGTAAAAAACAAAAATTGGAATGTTCAAAGCTGATTTTTGCCTATAGATCTTAAGGAGATCTTGGGGTTCACCACAAAAAAAGTCAAGTTATGCACTCACAGCTGCTAAGTTGATATTTTTGATATTCCGTGGATACCCCTAACTCTAGGATGGGGTCCCCAAACTGGGCAACTTTAAGACTTGTGGACTTCAGCTATGCTGGCTGAGGAATTCTGGAAGTTGAAGTCCACTAGTCTTAAAGTTGCCAAGTTTGGAGAACTCTGTTCTAGGACACCTTGTGTCTTTCTTTATCCTGCAAAAGAGTGGAATGTAAATGTAATGAGAGATAAATAATTAAGGTCCAAAATCATGACCATTCATGACCGGCTGTACATTGATGGCATCTACCAGTCCAGTATCTGATTTTTTTTCATATAAAAGACGTCACACATCAATGGTTAGATGGCCTAGACATTGGTATTTGAATATAGATTGGTTTAACATTTATATTTGTGTTTTATTAATCTAGGTGAAATGCTAACATATATTGCAAGTTCATACATAATATGCCATATGGCAGTGTTTGTCAACCTTAGCTACTTTAAGACCTGTCCACAGCCGGGAATTCTGGGAATTGAAGTCCACAGGTCTTAAACTAGCCGGAGTGAGCCGAATGCTAAATAAATAAGATTAAATAAATAAATGATAAACAAATAAAGCAGAGGGCGGGGAAAGTCTCAGTGAGCCCCATTATAGGTTCCATTAACAGTCTCACTGCTGGGAACTGGTTTGTTTTGGAAGGTAACACCATTAATGGACACTACTGTGTTTGTAAGAGCCATGGTGGAGCAGTGGTCAGAATGCAGTATTGCAAGCTAGTTCTGCCCGCTACCAGGAGTTCGATTCTCAACGGCTCAAGGTGGACTCAGCCTTCCATCTTTCCGAGGTTGGTAAAATGAGGACCCAGATTGTTGGGGGCAATAGGCTGACTCTGTAAACCTCTTAAAGAGGACTGTAAAGCACTATGAAGCGGTATATAAGTCTAAGTGCTATTGCTAGTGTTGAGCATTGCGAATATTACATGTAAAAGGCACCCCTCTGTCCCCATTCTCGCTTTTTTCTCAAAAACCAGCCTTCCCCAACTGCTGCATCTAACCTGTGCTGTGACTGCAACACTCAAAACTTCCAGCGAGCATATTGACCACGAAGATACTTGGTGAGCGCCGTGTTGGAGAAGGTTACTCTACGTATTTCTTGTACTTCCATTTAATTACAGCTTGATCTGTAGAGGAAGAACGAAAAGAACGTCTCCAGACTCTTATCTCAGTTTTGCTTTAAAACCTGAACTAAAGCTGCCTGGGCTATCATCCAGTTTGACTTTCAGGAACCCCGATCATAAGCTCCACAGGATTAAATTCTGTGAGTAATGACGCCTCGTTTCAGGAAACATCAGAGCTGGGCTCGAGAAAGTAAGAAATAGCGCGCTTTGATTCGATCCAAAAGGGGTGTTTGGCTGAAGGAAGCATGCACGTGAGTTCTGCCTTTGCAGGACTAGCTGTTTTTTGACAAGGCATTTGAGCCCGGGGCATTTACTCAAATGTTAACCGCCAGCACTTTGCATCATCACGACACTTCATATCAATCTGTGTTATTCTCAGACTCTGTTTGACGGGCACTTGGGAGAAATAGGGCACAGAGTGCAAAGGAGGTGCATGTGAAGGACTCATTCATGATATTGGAACCACCAGATTTTATGTATTTATATTTCTATCCCACTTTTGTTAATTAACTAGGTGGCAAATATATTCTCCTATTTTCCCCAGCATAACAGCCCTATAAGCTGGGTTGGGCTGTGATTGGCTCAAAGTCACCCGGCTGTCTTTCATGCCTAAGGCGGGACTGAAACTCACGCACTCCTGATGATTGGTCCAAAGTCACCCGGCTGTCTTCCATGCCTAAGGCGGGACTGAAACTCAAGCACTCCTGATGATTGGCCCAAAGTCACCCAGCCAGTTTTCATGCCTAAGGCGGGACTGGAACTGATAAAAGAGAATATTTGTAGCTCAGGGCTGAACTGCGGTACACTGATGATGTTACCTACTTTGGTAATGAAACGTCTGCAAGAAAGCAACCAAGTTCAGAGTATCAAGGACTCTACAGGACTGATACTCACAATCTCCTGGTTTCTCGCCTGGTACCTTAATCATCATACTTTAGGCTTTATTTTGAGGCATTTGAAGATCCTTCTTAACTGTCAGGACAACTTTGTCTATAGGTGCCAATGCTTAATGCAGAAAAAGTAGAATGGGGGAACACACTACTACCATTTCAGTGACGGCTGGGTGCATTTGTGTTCTAACAGAAGGGGAAAAGGAATTGTGCCTAGATATACATCGGTTGCTCCAGATACATCAAAATTAATCAATATCCATCTCAGGTGTCACCATGTTGTGGTAACCATCAGTGGCAATGGGAACTTGTTGCCTGCATGGCTGAAGGTAACAGTAGGGTGGCCATTCACGCAGTCCTTTTAAAACTGAGTTTTCCAAGGCTTCTGGTTTAGCTCGTGCAAAAAGTTAGACCAAGTTTGCTGTTGTCTTCAGCAGTTGGTTTGTTTGACATGCCATCTCTGGTTAACATTTTAAACCTGTTCCCATTAGGAAAGAACAAATGGAATGCAAGCCCATCAGCTGCCTGGGGTTAATTAAACTGACATCAGCTCTACATTCTAGGAAGACCTGTTTCCATAAGCTGCGTGAAATCCCAGCAATTTGTCATAAGGCTAATCAAATGTAGTCCACACAGCCTTTTCTTGCATATAGAGGAACACATTTCTTAACCTGCCCTTCACTTTCCTTTCTTTGGAAATTCCTGTTACGTCTGTGGCTCTAAGCTAACCCCAAGCTGTCACTACCCACTCAGCCTGCTGGTTTAACATTCTTTGTTCTCTCTCTTTCTCTATGTGTATGTCTCTCTCTCTCTCTCTCTCTCTCTCTCTCTCCCCCCCCTCCCGCCCAAATCGTTGTAATATTGTAATAAGCCTATCCTTTGTTAGCCTGCCAATCGCCTGCTCTGGACTTTGGCCAAGGCTTCATTGGCCTGTGAACTGGGAGGTTGCTCAGTTTTCCCCATATTATTTCTTGACCGTGCAGTTAGATTTATTTCCACTTTCAGTGAGGGTTTCAGTAACTTATTTTTGCTTTGTAATTTTCCTGCAGTACCCGTATGGTTTATGGCATAGCGGACTTCGTGCTTTGAGTTGGAGACATCTGAATTTCTGTGTTAATAATTGCATCTGCTCTTAATCTAAAGACTGATCTGCCATCTGCACTTTGGGTTTTCCTCCTGTGACTCCCATTAATCTAAATTACGTTATGTTCTTGATATCAGCCTAACTTGTAAAGGTCAGTTCTGAAGGCCTTGTCACTTTCGAGTGTGATCAAGAGGCAACGTTTATGTCTAGGTGTGGAAGAAAATATCCTTCGGGGTTCCGTTCCAAGTGGGGAAGAAAGACACTGGAAACATGGAGGCTGTTTTGGAAAGATGGTTTAATGGTGGACAGGCTTGGAACTTCTGGGTGAAAAAGAGAAGAGATGCTGAGAGTCCCTGGGTTTTATGCCCTCGGTTGGGATTTGAATTTGAGCTTGTGTTCTGATTGGTTGTGAGACTCCCATGGGGCCATGCAGGTACAACTCTGTAGGCTGTCCTGAGTCCCAGGTTTGTTGAGCCTTGCTGGATGATGATGTAATGAAAGGGCTTTGAGATTCCTATTATGGGTCTGCCTGAAGGAGTAGACCTTTGTTATGTAGAATAGACTGGCCCAGGCCTTAATGGCCCATTAACAAAGGGGTGGGGCTGAGTTTCTGCCACTCTGAGTTTCTACTTCTCTTTTAGGGGAAATATTCTGCCTTTTTAATCTATCCTAAAATATTTCATTTTTCTAGGAGACAGGTGGGTTTTAACTTCCAACATAGGCAAGGTTGATTTTCAGTGACTGATATCATCAAGAGTTGAATGCAGGAGGTTAACTCACACCTGCTTTGTATTCTTTTAAAATACAAAATATTGAGAAATAAAACACTGATGGCAGAAATAAAAACCTGCCATCTCTAATTCTGTGTAAGTCTTGCCTTCCTGATAGCCTTCTGGAAGAGATATCCAGTTATCTTTGCCCGGTCTTTTTGCCTTTAGGTCTTTGACATTACCAAATATTTTCCGCAGGGCGCAGATACTTTTGTTTTAATGGTGGGTATTTGGCTAGCCCATAATCCTATAAAAGTGTACAAAGTTAGCACCCACCCCTCTCCTAGAAGAATGAAATATTCTAGGAAATATTAAAAAAGGCAGAATATTATATTCCCCTGGATGAAGAAAAAGAGAAACGTGTTTTAAAGAGAAAGCAGTTGTTTGCAGCTCCCTGCCTCTCCACTTCAGCACCAGGGCGATGGGATCAGGACATGATGGGATTAGCCCTCTACCCATCTCACCACATGGCACCTGGGAAAATAGCATCACCGGCAACATTCAACCAAGCTACCCCTGCAGGACCCCATGGGAGTCTAACCAATCAGGACCCATTTCTTGCCACAGGAAACAAGTTCAAAGCCCAGAGAGGACATAAAACCAAGAGACTCTCTCAAGAGGCATCTCTTCCCTTTTCGCTCAGGAGCTCCAAGGCATGTGGTCCTGTCCACCGTTAAACCTCCTTACCAAGCAACTTCCATGGTTCCAGTGTCTTTCTTCCCCTACTTGGAACTGAACCCAGAAGGATATTTTCTTCCAACAAAAGATTTTAGGTCGCTCGGTTTTATATTCGCTTGCGGGAGGTCTGAAGCAGACAGACAAATCCTACAATTTTAAATGGATCTTTAAGACCGCCTAGGAATGTCTTCGGCAGCATAATTTATATGAAAAAAAGAAGAAGATGCCGGACAGGTTTACGCCTCGGTGGCGCAGTGGTTAGAGTGCAGTACTGCAAGCTACTTCTGCTGACTGCGGGCTGCCTGCAATTTGGCAGATCGAATCCCACCAGGCTCAAGGTTGACTCAGCCTTCCATCCTTTTGAAGTGAGTAAAATGAGGACCCAAATTGTTGGGGGGCAGTAGGCTGACTCTGTAAACCACTTAGAGAGAGCTGTAAAGCACTATAAAGCAGTATATAAGACTAAGAGCTATTGCTATGCCTTCAGCTTACAGGTGGTCATGATGTGATCTACAGTTTGACCCGGGACCCTGCAGTCACACGGAAGGGAGGATGCTATGCCTCATTTATACAGAGTCCTGGCAGGTGCCGTGTGTGTGGTACAAATCCTATTCAGATTGTCCATTGTTGACTTGGTCGTTGAAAGCCTGGCACAGTTTTTGTGGGGTAATTGATATGTCTTCCTATGCCTGGGCGTTCCCATTTGGCTTTCCATTGGGAATCGATGTTTTTTTTTTCTTTTGAAGACGTTTTGCTTCTCATTCAAGAAGCTTCTTCAGCTCTGACTGGATGGTGGGGAATGATTCAGTCAGAGCTGAAGAAGCTTCTTGAATAAGAAGCAAAACATCTTCAAAGCAAAAACAAAGAAATTCCAGTTTCCTCTTTAAAAAGCACCTTGTTTGGGACAACCATGACCTGGATGACTGAGAATCTCCATAGCACATTTGGTGATAAGTTCAATTTTTCAGTGCTTTGAATGATCACTGAACGAATGGCTGTAAGTCAAAGATTACCTGTAATGAGACAACGTGATAATATTATTTCAGAGGAATTAAATGCTAAGGTGGTAGGAGGGTTAGATCAGGGAAGGAGTCCCCAGGAGGGGATATTTAAAGAGAAGAAAACAGGTTACATGAAAGCTTTTTCTCCAGTAATATTGTACTACTAACTAGAGCATGCAAAACATTTGCTAGACCGATTCTTGAATACAGCTCATCTGTCTGGAACTCCCATTGCATATCAGACATTAACACAATCAAGAGAGTCCAGAGATATTTCACGAGAAGAGTCCTCCACTCCTCTAAAATTTCAAGGCTGGTGGCATAAGGTATTCTGTTACGAATAGAGGAGTCTATCTTACTTATCTAAGTCTAAAATTTCAAGGCTGGTGGCATAAGGTATTCTGTTACGAGTAGACTTTGATATCTTAGAACTACGCTGCCTTCGGTCTGACCTAAACGTAGTACATAAAATTATCTGCTACAATGTCCTACCCATCAATGACTACTTCAACTTCAACCACAACAATACACAAGTACACAATAAATACAAACTCAAGGTAAACCGCACCAAACTCGATTGCAGGAAATACGACTTCAGCAATAGAGTGGTCAAGGCCTGGAATCCTCTACCTGACTCTGTGGTTTCTTTCCCAAACCCCAAAAACTTTAACCTCAGACTGTCTACTGTTGACCTCACCCCATTCCTAAGAGGTCTTTAAGGGGTGTGCATAAGCGCACCAACGTGCCTACCATCGCCATCCTAATGTTCCCTTTATATCCATTTCATTTATTAATAATCATGTTTATACTTATGTTATCTAATACATGCTAAACAAAATAAATAAATAAGTAAATAAGTACATAAATATACGAGGGAACGGAAAAAGCTGGGATAAGTAAAAATGTTAAGAGAAATGTAAGAACAAAACTTCTCAAAATGAGCTGCCAGCGGAAAGATTAAAATTTTGGGTGAGTTGATATCAGAATGGGAATATTTAGGCATTGATTTTGTAACAGTTGGGAGACCGCAGAGGAATTCGAACCATTGCCGAAGAAAGCAATAAGAGGGTTGAAGAAAATTGTGGGAAAAATGGCTTTTAGGTCAGAATGGGAGAGACAGTTTCACAGTCTCATAACTGAAGATAGTTTATGTTCACCTGTAGAACATATTGTCCTCCAAGTGTTGCTAGTAAGGACAGTTAAAGTTAAATAGAAAAGCTTTGACTAAGACAAGTTTTTTTTATCATGAACAATGAGACTGGTTTTGCCCTTTTTTAAAACATCCCTAATCTTTGCTTTTGAATGGAAAATAATAATAATGACGGCACATTGGCAGTAATTTCCACCTGTCAATTAATTACAAAAGGTCACACTGTTTGGGTCTGCACAGATACTCCACCAGTACGTTATGACATCCTAGGTCAAGTGTCTTCAAACTTGGCAAGTTTAAGACTTGTGGACTTCAACTCCCAGAATTTCTGAGCTAACACGACCAGAGGAACAAAAAACCAAAGCTGTCAAGTTTGAAGACCCCTGTCCTAGGTTCTTGGGAAGCATTTGATGTGTATGAAGATGAACAACAACTCAAAGAACCAGGAGATGTGACTTCACACTGTTGTTGTGCACATAATAATTGGATGTGGCACTGTCTGGGAGACAGCAGAATAGAAGAGAAGGAACTGTAGGCAATTATGAAATGCAAAGAGATGCAAATAGAAGTTGAATGTGGCAAGAGGAAGCAAAGGCATACCAATAGCAACAGGCATCATGGGTGCAATCCCAAAGCATCAGAGCAGCGGCCCCAAACCTTTGGGGCACCAGGGACGGGTTCGATGGAGGGAGTTTTTTTCTGTGAACTGGAGAGGCCACGGTTTTACATGCTGCCTGCATCCACAGATGGGGCTTCTTCATTTGTTTGGGTGGCCTGGTTTCTGGCGTGCCATGGCCCAGTGTTGGTTGGAGACCCCTGATCATTTGAACATCATTGGCATTGTCAGAATCTCTACCAGTCAATTGCAGAAGGCAGCTTGACTTGGAACAGCTTACATCCTGTGAGCTGGAAACCTTTAACACCGTGAAACAATATCACCAGCTCCTTGGGAAGGGCTCAAGTGATGGATTAAAAATGTTAAAATCCAGCCTAGATATTTGGCTGTTCCGTGCAACCAGCCATCATACATTGATTGCTACGGCTTTGATACGGAGAGTACAGATAGTCCTTGACGACCACAGTTGAGCCCAAAATTTCTGTTGCTTAGTGAGTTGTCAAAAGAGTTTAGGCCTGTTTTACAACCTATCTTGCCACTGTTGTTAAGTGAATCACTGCTGTTGTTAAGTTAGTAATACGGTTGTTAAGTGAATCTGGCTTCCCTGTTGACTTTACTCATCAGAAGATCGCAGAATATGACCCTGGGACACTGCAGCTGTCATAAGTACATGCCAGTTGCCAAGTGTCTGAAATATGATCACGTGACAATGGGAATGCTGCAAGTGTCATAAAAATGGTCACGTCACTTTTTACAGTGCTGTTCTAAGTTCAAACGGTCACTAAATGAACTCTTGTACATTTAGTATCACACGTATTAATAAAACTTGTAATAGTTCAGAAATCTGATACTAGCTGAACTTTGAAAAACTAAATATGAACAAATTGTGAGTTAAATTTAAAAGAGAGACAAAGTTTCTAAATAGCAAATTCTGCCATGGAGAATAAATACTTTGATCAAGTAATTCATTTATTTAACCTGGAATTGATGAGCATAAATAGAATAGAATAGAATAGAATAGAATAGAATAGAATAGAATAGAATAGAATAGAATAGCAGAGTTGGAATATGTACTATCTATTTTAATCCCCATTTATCTTAAGTTCAAATTGTTGCAGCTTGTAAGCAGCATTATTTAAAAGAATATGTGTAAATGTTGATAAAGTATTAATGTTTATCTTTATTAAAATTATAACTCCAGTGTCTAACCGTCTGTTGCAATTAAGACAGGCTGCAGAATACAGATGAATAGTCCAAATTGGATTATCTTCACTTTTGGACATAAAATGCAATATTTTTTAATCAACTCATTATAGCCCATAGATAGACATGCTCTTAGTTCTCTCTAACTTGAAAAGAGAAAATGAATCTTCACCCCTTTCTATGACAAAAAAAAATAATACTTCCTTTACTTCTGATATACGGTAAATGTATCAGAAATACAGTTACAAGACCTTCTCTTTCACAATATTTTTTAAAGAAATGCTCAAGGTTGGGAAATTATTATTATTTTTTCCCCAGGGAGGAAAAAGTTCCCCTTTCATTTCCTGGAGATTTGCGTAGCAAATTTGAATATTAACTTGTTGAACTAGATATCATGATTGCATCATTTTCCCACACAAAGTGAGATGTACTGTAGTTGAAAGGGAGTGATAGATGGGGGAAACGGGAGCCCAGAATCATAGCATGCATCTTATGTTTGTCCTCCAAGTGTTCTCGGCAACCTCTAAAGGATGCAAATAGCCAATTGTCTGCAAGGAATATACATCCTTCCATTTCCCCACCATTCAGTCTGAGCTGAAGAAGCTTCTTGAAGGAGAAGCGAAACATCTTCAAAGAAAAACAAAGACCGATTGCCTCTTGAAATAGCACCTTTGGGATAACTCTGTTTTGTTTCTCCTATGTCCTTATAACTTGGTTACTTAATTAATCCCTTCTCTGGGTTTGCATGACCTGACCGGATTAACACCACACACACACATTATGCCATTAACTATGTTAGCACTAACCAAATTTAGCCCGCTAGGGAAATGAGATCCATAAGGCTTTCATTGTTATGTGAACGAACATCTTCCCAGTCACATTTACAGAGACCGTATTTGCTCTGTCCTTATCTTAAATACTTGAGAATTAGTGATATGTGCTGGAGTAGCACGTGGGTGCTTATAGTAGTTGCTCTCTGAGTGGAGATCTTTAAGAGCAGGGTGACCTTAGCCTGTTGGTTGGCTACAGGAAAGAGAAACAGCGGAGGACTGATTTCTTACAAGGATATTTTGATAAGGGAAAAAAAAAACATCTGGCTTTTTCCTTTGATCAAAAAGAATGACAAAATGCGTACTATGCGGTAAATCGGAATAACAGAGCTGGAAAGGACCTTAGAGGTCATCTAGTGACCCAACCCCCTGCTCAATCAATACTGTATGGGATAAATATATTAAAAAAGTACTTAATGATAGAATTGAATTGGAATGGAATGAGTGTTTTATTTACTACTGTCATATATATATATATATATAATTTTTTTAAGAACATAGTGTGTATTTTAAGAATGTACCAAGCAGAATTCGACTGGAAGTTATGTACTATATTGAATGTTATAATTTTAAAGGCATAAATTGAAGTTTAAAGAAGAGTTGAGTGGATAAAATTAAAAGATATAAAGGTGTCATACTCTAATTAGTAACTACAGGGGAAAATTTGTTCCATGAGAAAAGATAATATGAAATTGAAACAGGACAGACGAAAGTATAAATATAATGATTGGAAAGACATTGAAACTTAGAAAAAGATATATAATTGAATTCAGATAGATAATTAATGATAAAGTTGAGAAAACCAAGGGGAAAAATTATGGAGAAAATATTAAAACAGTACTAAGATATGGAATAGAACATAAAGATGAATATGAAATTGAGTTTGTGTCTGTATGAAGAAGTGATAACCCGGGACCATGCTATTCTCAAAAAAAGATGTTTTATTTGTATTGTGTTTTTGTGAAAACCCAAGTAAAATTTATATTTAAAAAAAGCACTTTTAACTAGGCTTTTGCAGTGCTTAGCAATCAATTCAACTTCCAACTCTGTTACCCTGTTCTGTGAATCCCAGCATTGAACGAGCGATTAATTTCTTTTTTTTTTCAACCATGTGCTTGGAAGCAAGCGTGGATTAAGTCTCCCTGCCCATTCGAAACCCCCGTACTGTCTGTAAACTTTGTTTCGGGATATTCCCATGGCCCCATGATGCTTGCATAAGGCTTAAGTCCAACGATGCCACCATCTAATTTTGTGTCTTGGCTTCTCCGACAAAATCCAGTAAGGTAATACATGAGCTGGGTCAAAGCAGTGACCCACATGCAACACATTGCTGGGCGGAACATCTTGTGTTGGAAGTTAGAGATGGGATAGTTCAGGAGTCAACCTTCCCACCCTTCCGCAGAAAATGCCCAATTCTACAGGTAGTCCTTGACTTACAACAGTTCATATAGTGCGAGGGTCTTCAAACTTGGCAAGTTTAAGACTTGTGGGCTTCAACTCCCAGAATTCCTGAGCTGGAGGAGGAATTCTGGGAGTCTTAAAAGCTGCCAAGTTTGAAGACCCTGGTTTAGTGACTGGAGTTACACCGACAGTGAAAAAAGTGACTTATGACCATTTTTCACACTTCTGACTCTTGCAGCAACCCTGAAATCCTCTGATCAACATTCAGATGCTTGGCAACTGACTCATATTTATGACGCAGTGTCCCAGGGTGATGAGGTCAACTTTGGCGACCTTCCAACAAGCAATGGGGGAACCTGATTCACTTAACAACCTTGTTACAAATTTGAACAACTGCAGCGATTCACTTAACAACTGTGGTTAGGTCAAAAAATGGTGCAAAATTTACTTAACAAATTTTTCACTTAGCAACTGAAATGTTAGGCTCAATTGTGGTTGTAAAATGAGGACGACCTGTGTAGGGCTACAAACATCTGAATTACTGTGAGGTGGCAGTGTATGGAGTCTTTGACTTACAATGATTCGTTTAGTGACTTTTGTTACAACGGCACTAAAAAAAACGGACTTATGACCATTTTTCTTATAATCCTTATAACCCCATTGGTTACATGATTAAAATTTGGACACTTGCCAGCTGGCTCATACTTACGATGATTGCAGTGTCCTGGGATCACGTGACCCCCTTTTGCGACCTTCCGGCAAGCAAAGTCAACGTGGAAAAGCCAGATTCACTTTACGGCCATGTTATTAATTTATCAACTGCAGTGATTCAACTTAAGGTGGCGAGAAAGTTCATAAAATGGGACAATGCTTATTTTAACTTTCTTGCTTAGCCATGGAAATTTGGGGCTCGAGTGTGGTCATAAGTCGAGGACTACCTGTAGCAAATTCGCTCTTAGCATCCCTCGTTTTAGCTCCTCAAGTTCCCATCTCAGAACTATATGAGGGATTCCTTGGGTTTCTTCCAGAATCTGGACATTGAACCTGCCGTAGATGATTAAGACAGCCTTGGAATTTGCAACTCACAAAGTGTGCCCCTGGATATGTGCAAATTGTTCCACACCTAGAAACACTTTGCTCCAAAGTACAGTTAGATCAGTCACTCCTTAACTAGAGGGTATGATCTGGCAGAGTTGACTTCTCTTTCTTGGCCTGTTTCTGCATTAAATGATGCACTCTGTTGTATAATATTTATGTGATAAACCATGAACCCAACAGACTTACCACTACCCAATTAACTCTTTCTCAGAGTTCACACAATATAGAGAATCCTCAAATTAAGAAAATAGATCCAGAGAAGTCATTCAGATTCAGTGCAAAAGCCTAGATTATATTTTACTTTATTGGTTTAAGCAGCAATTTATCTGGTGCAGCTAGTACATGACTTGAAAACTGGGCCCTGTCTAACGAAATGAAATTCAATGTAGAGAAAAGAAAAGGCTTACATTTAAGCAAGGAAAAACAGAAGTACACGTATAGACTGGGTGCATCCAGGCTTAATAGCAGTAAGAGGAATCTTGGAGTCTTAGTGGACAACCAGCTAAATATGAGCCAGCAGTGTGCAGCAGCAGCCAAAAAAGCCAATGCAATCCTAAGTTGTATTAACAGAGGGATACAATCAACATCAGGGGAGGTACTAATACCACTCTACAAAGCCTTAGTAAGACCACACTTAGAATACTGCATCCAGTTTTGTTCACTACACTATAAAAAAGATGTTAAGACTCTAGAAAAAGTGCAGGGAAGAGAAACCAGGATGATTAGGGGACTGGAGGCTAAAACATACCATGAACAAACTGGGCCTGGCTAGTCTAGGGAAGAGAAGGACTAGGAGAGACGTGATAGCACTCTTCCAATATTTGAGGGCTACCACAGAGAGGAGGAAGGGGTCAAGCTATTTTCCAAAGCACCCAAAGACCAGGCAAGGAATAATAGATAGAAACTGATTGAGGAGAGATTCAACCAGGAAATAAGGAGAAATTTTCTGATAGTGAGAACAATCAATCAATGAAACAGCTGGCCTTTGGAAGTTGTGGGAGCTTTATCCCTGGAGGCTTTAAAAGAAGAGACTGGACTAGATGACCTACAAGGTCCCTTCCAACTCTGTTTATCTGACTTGCTGGTTATAATACCAGCAGTATCAACACATTCAAAGAGCCTTCTGAAAACATGACAATATAGGCAGTCCCAGATTTATAACCATTCATTTATTTGAAGTTGCAGTGGTACAGAAAACTGACTTATGTCCAGTTTTCACACTTATGACCATTGTAGTATTTGAATGATCATGGGGTCAAAATCCAGGCACTTGGCAACTAACTCGTATTTACGATGGTTGCACATGACTGTCCTGGGGTCATGTGATTTTTCTTTCTAACCTTCCCAGTTGGACTCCAATGAGCAAACTCCATGGGGGGAAGCCTGATTTGTTTAACAACCACATGATTCGTTTAAAAACTGCAATGATTTGCTTAATTGTGGCAAGTCATAAAATGAGGTTGCAGTGTCCCGAGCAAGTCATGTGATCAGTTGTAAAATGGGGCAAAAACTCATTTAACAACGGTCTCCCTTAGCAATGGAATTTTGGCCTCAATGGTGGCCATAAGTGAAGGACTACCTACAATTTCGGCACTCTGAATTATAGTGTAGGTCTTATTAGAAATAAAGGTAATTAGGTAGTGCTTTAAATTGAACCCAGAACCCTTTTGCAGTGGCCAAAGACCTGCTGCATTTTGGACCAAATGCATCTTTGGCCCATATTATTGGTGGTTTTCAGGAATTTCAATTCAAACTGCAAACTTGCAATGTTTTGCCTTCAGTCTGTAGGTCAGGGGTCAACTTGACAGCTTTAAGACTTGTGGACTTCAACTCCCAGAATTCCTCCTCCAATCATGTTAGCTCAGGAATTCTGGGAATTGAAGTCCACAAGTCTTAAACTTGCCAAGTTTGAAGACTGTAGGTCAACACCCGTGTGCCGGATAGGGGAACTCCAATAGATGAAAGCATATTAAAAAAATATTAGACTGTGCAGAAATAGATAGGTTAACATTAGAGATAAAGGATAAAGAGGATACAGAATACTTTTAACAGGATTTGTTTTACAAAAAGTTAGATAGCAGAGGTAGAAATTAGAAGTTGGAAGAATACTGCTATATACAAGTAAATATTGCCATTATTATTGATATTATGTATTGGAAAATTGACCCAGACAATACACTGTTTATTAAGCACTTATGTATGTTAAGAAAGTTTTTTTTGTTTTTTTAGTTGCTCAATATTGGCAACATCCAAAGCAGTAAATTCTCTCCTTTTATTTGGAAGTTCCCATGATCGCAACATCCACATATTGCAACAGAAAACTAGTGTGATTTCCATGGTTTTGCTTCATGGAACTGTAAGGGGATGGAGTGCGCAGATCATTGGTGTAGGATCTGCTAAAGCACATGAAAACATTCTTCCTGGAGTAGGGATGTTTAGGAATGAGCTGCACACATAGTTTCTCTTGGCTGGGTCGGTGTGTGTTGTGAAATTCCATAGTTCCTGTAGTAGCTTCCGCATCCTGGCGACATTATCCGGAAAGGTATTTCACATAATACACAGTAAGAAAACTTGTTGTAGCCTGAAACTCTAGGGCTAAATGCTTCTGGAGCAAACTCTCAAAAATTGCCTAGTGAACTTATTTGCTTGAGCTGCGCTGATTGGGGAATCTAAAAATTGCAGTCCCAGTCATTCAGAGAAAGTTATCTAGATGACTACATCCAGTTGGAGAAGATATTCTGGGCTTGACAGACAAATAATAGAGCTGTTCAGGCGCTTCTGTTTGATTCCAAAAATACGCCTTGGCGCTTGTAATTGTGTGAACATAGCACAAAACTCCCCAACTTTTTAAAGCAGCTGTGTCTTTTTCCAGGATACTTATGAAGGACAGCTATGTGACCTTGAAAATGGTTGTTTTAAAGTTTTGTGTGGAGGTCGTAAGTCACCCTGCATGCACTAGACTAGAGTACTAATTTGTAATCTATACTTTTCCTGAGCCCTATTACATAAAGGTATCTGATACAGGTAGTCCATTCAATGATCATCTGAACATTACAACAGAACAAAAAACCTGGCTTGTGACCGTTTTTATGACACCTGCAGCATCCCCATTGCCATGTGATCATAATTCATAATTCACTTAGCAACTGGCATGTATTTATGACAGTTGCAGTATCCCGGGGGTCACGTGATCCCCTTTTGCAACCTTCTGATAAGCTGTGATGACCCAGGGCGTGGCACAAAAGCAACAAAGTCACAAAAATAGGTAAAGTCCCTTTAATACCTCTGACTTGGCCCCCAATGTCCAGTTATCAGTGGCTGGAGGAAAAACTCCCAAGAGCAGTCTTTAAAGGGAAGAAATTCAGTCCAACCCCAAAGTACATATAAATTATAAATAAAAACCAACACAAACCACAGTTACAGCAATTAACGAGATAGGGCAGGATAAGGAATTGCAGAACTCAAAAGATGACAAACCACACACAGTTGGGAGGATGCCAGAACCCAGATAAACCTCGACAAACAAAGATAATTCACGCTTTGCTTGGTGCTGTGTGCAAATGCCCCTTTTAAATCCTGTTTTCCCAGCTGCAGCTAATGAAGGGAATCAGGGCCCTTTTCTCCCCCGTAACCCACGTTGCTCCCTTATCCGTTCCTCCCTGCATGCCCTAGGATGAAGAGCGGGTGGGCTTGGGTCTTCCTCTGAATGCCCAGCCGGACTGTGCCCAGTTTCCTCCACAGCCACCAGAGCCACACTCCCACTCCCTGTCAGCTGTTGGAACTCCCACTCAGAAAGCAACAGGGGCATGACACAAGCAAAGTCAATGGAGAGGCCAGATTCACTTAACAACCATGTTACTATCTTAACCTCTGCAGTGGTTTTATTTAACAGTTGCGGCAACAAAGGTGGTAAAATGGGGCGAAACTCGCTTAACGACTCTTTTGCTTGGCACTGGAAATTTTGGGCTCCATTGTGGTCATACGTCAAGAATAATCTGCATAATGCAAGTTTCCTATTTTCTGCAACAAGAAATGCTAAAGTTTTTAAACCTGCCTAAACTGAACACAGGGGCTCTTTCCCTCATCTTGATTTGGCTTAGTTTTGCTAATCTTGGTGAGAAGTATGAGAGATGGGACACCTGTTAATCTCCAGTCTGTGTTTAATATCTCAAATTTATATTGTCAACTGTAGAAATGAGAAATGTGTTCTTAAAAATGCAGACGAACAAGCAACTGGATCTTCAGATGTTAGATTTTTGAATTGGTGTTTTGCTCCCAGTAGTTTTCCAAAAATAAAGGATAGATCAGGGGTCTCCAACCTTAGCAACTTTAAGCCTGGAGGACTTCAACTCCCACAATTCCCCAGCCAGCTTTGTGGGAGTTGAAGTCCTCCCAGCTTAAAGTTGCCAAGATTGGAGACCCTTAGTCTAAAGCAGTATTTCTCAATTTGACAACTTTCAGATATGTGGACTTCAACTCCCACAATTCCCCAGCCAGCAAAGCTGGTAAAGCTGGCAGGGGAATTCTGGGAGTTGAAGTCCTCCAGGCTTAGAGTTGTCATGGTTGGAGACCCCTGGGATAAATCCAATCTCTCTTAACTAGGATGGGGGTTACTGGTGGAGCACACCTTTGCTTTAATTCATTACTTTAGTTTTCTGGCCACACCTGTTGCTGCTACCTTCACAAGAGGTATAGTTTGAGCACCAAAACATTCAATTAAAAAAGTGAAGAAAACTTTCCTTTTTTTGCCTTTTCTTGTTTGCTTTTGTTAGAGGATAATTGACCGTATTTTGGTCGGCCTCTTAGCGCAGGTCATCCTGAGTTCAGTTTTGATTGACATTGTCAAGTATTTCACAATTTGCTTGGGCTATTAGGCAGAGCTTCAAAAAGAGAAAGGGGGGAAAATTGCAACTGAAAATTTTGTCAACTAGGTGTGTGATCTCCAGTATTGTTTTGCTTATTAAACGGCCCTTTTCTCCTTCTCTTTTGGTTTCCTGCAGCTACTTTATTTAAATAACTTTTTATTTGTTAATTCACATTGTTTCGGTGACCTCTCGTGGCTTTCTTTCTTTCTTTCTTTCTTTCTTTCTTTCTTTCTTTCTTTCTTTCTTTCTTTCTTTCTTTCTTTCTTTCTTTCTCTTTCTTTCTCTCTCTCTCTCTCTCTTTCTCTCTCTTTCTTTTTTGTAATATTTTATTAAATTATAGAATAAAATACAAAAACACAAAAGCAAATACTAGGACACAAAAGGGAGGGGAAGAGGAAAAGAGAAGTGAGGAGAGGGGAGAGGGAAAAGAAGGCATTGAATTCCGACTTCCTATTCTTGCAGTAGAATAAAGTCTTAACATTGAACCTCAACTTTTTACTTTTCCATAATAATATAAACTAACCATTTCTACAACAACAACCATCTCTTGTGGCCTTCAAACCTCTGTGCAGACTTCAACTCCCAGAATTCCCCAGCCAGCCATAAGGAACTCTGGGAGTTGAAGTCCACATGTGCTAAAGATTAAGAAGCCTGGATTAAAGGGTTGTTGTTAGCTCCATTAGGTCGACTACACCAAAAAATTAACTCCCACAGGAAGGCTAAAAAGTATGTTTTTTTTTAATTTATAAATTTTTTATTGATCACACATTAAAATATTGGACACAGTGTGGCCGCCCTGGTATCATTTTTGCCATACATACTAAAGTATACTATACATACCTTATATACATTTATACAGTTAACTTATCCAGTATTGTCTTCTGTGCTATTAGTTTTATATTCATTGTATTATCCATCATATTCAATTATAATTATATACATAACCTCAATTGTTCATTCTACAAACCCTGATTAGTTTATATTCTGGGCCCCTCCTTTCCGTTCCCACCATTGTTCGAATTTATTCCATATCTCATGATATTCTGTCTCGCCTTTATTTTTCAATTCCAAAGTCAGTCTATCCATTTCTGCAACCAATCAGTATTTTCTTTATCACTTCACTTTCTACGAGGATTTCTTTTCCATTACTGAGCAAAAATCATTCTTGCTGCCATAATAATATGTAATATTAGGTAGGTCACCTCGTTACTATATCTCTCTTTCGTAATTCCTAGTAGGAATAGTTCTGGTTTGTATTCTATTTTTGTCCAGTCATCTCTTCCAACCACATCTGAATCTTCCACCAAAACTCCTTTGTTGTTTTTTTTACAAGACTACCACATATGATAATATCTGCCTGGTTCTTGATTGCATTTCCAACAATTTGGTGATAAATTTCTAAACATTTTGGCCAAAAGTATTTTTATTCAGATGAGCTACACAGGTAGTCCTCGACTTAAACACAATTGAGCCCCAAATTTCAGCTGCTAAGCGAGACAGTTGTTAAGGGAGTATTGCCCCACTTTACGACCTCTCTTGCCACAGTTGTTAAGCGAACCATTGCAGTTGTAAAGCTAGTAACATAGTTGTAAAGTGAATCTGGCTTCCCCATTGGCTTTCCCTGTTAGAACGTCGCATGACCCCTCTAGGACATTGCAACCATCATAAATATGAGTGTGATGACCCAGAGTGTAACACAAACGAAACAAAATCCAAAATGTAAATAAATGTCCTTTAATGCCTCCAACTTGGCCCCACTGTTCAATAATTCTCAGTTGGAGATAACACTTACACAAAAATAGTCTGCAAAAGAAAGCAATACAATCTGAACTTAATGAGCAGATAGAGGTGAAATAAAAAAAAACCCAAACAAACTACAATGGATAAATTTCCACAACGGACCAGGATAAGTAATTACCAAATTCAAGGAGATAACAAGGCACGGTCTGTTGGAAGGATGCCAACCAAGATAACTTTAGCCCCAAAATAAAACACGCTTTGCTTCTGGCAATGCTGTGTTTTAACCATCTCTCTTATATATTATTATCTCCAGCTGCAACTGATGACGGGGATCATGGCTGCTTCCTCTCTCGTAAGCCAAGTTGTTTCCTTCTCGGTTCCTCCTAGGATGCAGAGGGGATGGGCCTGGTTCTTCCTCTGACTGCCCAGCCGGCCTCTGCCCTTCCCCAGCCTCCTCCACAACCTCCGGAGCCACACCTCCACTCCCTGTCGGCTGTTCCTCCTCTCCTTCAGAGTCCGACTCTACCAAGGACATGACAATGAGCCAGTTTCCAAGCATCTGCATTTTGATCACATAACCACAGGGATTCTAAAATTTGTCAGCAAGAAATTATTGGGCTCAGTTGTGGTCATATATAGGCTGAAAAACGGCTTCTATCCCAGGGCAGTAGCTCTGTTGAATTCTGCTGTATGGTGCAGTGTTGGGGTTTTTTGGTTCAATGTGTGGAGAGTGAAGGATGTGTGTTTGTGTTTATTTTCATGATCATAATGTGCACTGAAGTTGGTGTTTGATTTTGTTGTACGAGATGCAATGACAGTAAAGAAAAGTAAACGAATATGTCGAGGATCCCCCGACAGTTGTAGTTTTTAAACTGCCGTTACCAGCCCCATCAGTGGAGAATTTAATGCTTAAATGCTGGAAGATAAAGAAACGATATTTGTGTGAAATATTGTACAGCTGAATTTAATTCCAAAACTGGCAAATTAGTAAAGAATATACTTAGAAGATCTCCAAGGTCCCTCCTAGCTCTCTTCTGATTGATTGGGTGCCAAGGAGCTGCCATTGATTTCATTACACCGGTTGGCTTTGCTTTCGAGCATAATACTTCTAGGAAAGAAAAATAAGAACACGTGACTAGAAATCTTGGCACAACCGGGATCTCTAGTCCCAAGTGTACCACAGGGACACAGATAGCGGTGCCCTGTGAACATTTTCTAACCCAAAATGTGAAAGTAGGAATGGTGCAGCCTTCAGGCATTCCCAGAGCAGATGTAATAGGGTTAGTCATAGCAGGAATACGATCCTTATTTAAGACCTATGGCATGAGATTCGTTGAAGGCCGAGCTCGGATTTCTGCACGGAGCAGTAGACTAAACATAATTTTAGGTATTTGCCCATATGCTAAAGTTGGCTTTGTCCTTGAGGTGTTGGGTGTTGGACTAAAGGTAAAGGTTCCCCTTGCACCTATGTGCTAGTCGTTTCCGGCTCTAGGGGGAGGTGCTCATCTCCATTACAAAGCCGAAGAGCCAGCGCTGTCCGAAGACGTCTCCGTGGTCATGTGGCCGGCATGACTAAATGCCAAAGGCACACGGAACGCTGTTCCCTTCCCACCAAAATGGTCCCTATTTTTCTACTTGCATTTTTTTATATGCTTTCGAACTGCTAGGTTGGCAGAAGCTGGGACAAGTTACGGGAACTCACTCCATTACGCAGCGCTAGGGATTCGAGCGGTCGAGCTTTCTGATCGACAATCTCAGCGTCTTAGCCACAGAGCCCCACGCTTACCTGGTGTTGGACTACAGTTCCCCAAAACCCAAGTCAGGTTCAACATTGCTGGAGGTTACCTTGGGAAAGGTGGAGATAGCGTTGTTTACAATACTACTTCGGTGGACATTATTACTTGGTGTCTGTTGGAAGATTCAGGAGGAGGTTAAGTTAGAAACTTCAAGAAGGCATTTGATTTTTTGGGTGGTAGGAAAAGCAGACTGTAGGGAAGTACATGGCAAAAATGAGCCTCCATCTGCCCTCTGGGAATACAGGCAGTCCTCGACTTACAACAGTTCATTTAGTGACTGAAGTTGCAAGGGCATTGAAAAAAAAGGGGGCACAACCGGTTTTCACATGGACGTGAAAGGATCCTTGGGGTCACATGATCAAAATTCACACGCTTGACAGTTGACTCATACTTACGACAGGGTGGGTTTGAATTCAATCAAGTCAATTTAAAGCACGATTTAAATCACTAGTAAAAAGGCTTGATTTAAATCAATTCAATTTAAGTCATCATTTTTAAAGAGCAACTGCCATCTCTGCTGTGAAATTGTGTGAATGCATCAATGCAGCGCATGTTAATCGCAGCTTGCAGAGCTTGGATTCATTGAATGGATTTACCCAAAAATGTAAATATTGCAGAATATATACAGCCTCATGCTACATAACTAAGCTCCATGTCATGCTGAATAATCCAAATTATTAATGTAGCTTAAACAGAAAACTATCTTTAGATAGATTTTTACTCCAAAAGCATTTTATTATTAAAATAAATTTGATAAAAATAAAAAAAATCTGATTTAAATAAAACAAATCCGATTTTTAAAAAACCATCATTTTTTTTAATCCAACCTGATTTATGATGGTTGCAGTGTCCCAGGGTCATGTGATGACCTTTTCCAATGAACCTTCTCATAAGAATCCAATGATAGGATGGCTGCTGTGAAGTACAGAATAGTCCTCAAATTTACAGCATTTTCATTTAGTGACTGTTCAAAGTTAGCAACAGCACTGAAAAAAAAAGTAACTTACAACCACTTTTCACAGTTACAACCTTTCCAGCTTCTCCATGACCGTGTGATCCAAATTCAGAGACTTAGCAACTGGTTCATATTTATGACTGTTGCTGTGTCCCAATTTTGCTACCTTCTGACAAGCAAAGTCAACGGGGAAAGCCAGATTCACTTAACAACCGGGTTACTAACTTACCATCTGCAGTGATTTCCTTAACCACTGGATCAAGAAAGGTTATAAAAATGGGGTAAAAATTCAAATTTCTCTCTCTCTTTTCTTTTGGGCTCAACTGCGGTCCTACAATGAGAACAACCTGTAGTCCAATTTCCATCAGTCTTACTAAGTTGATTTTAAAATCTTTGAACCTACTCTCTCGTGTTATCTGGCCCTGGTCCTAGGGCATTTGTTCCATGTACTGGAGCAATAAAGAAATTCAAGATAATGGTTGTAGATAACCCTGTTATTAATTTCCTCTTCCTTTCCGTAGCCATAGAAGCTCAAGAAAAGTTGGGTGATGAAAGATTCGTGGTTGAATCAGTTTCTCTCACCAAAACTTGTTTGCGCAACTAAGGGGACTGCATAGCACAGAGATCTTCAAACTTGACAGCTTTAAGACTTGTGGACTTGAACTCCCAGAATTCCTCTTCCAGTCAGGTTAGCTCAGGAATTCTGGGAGTTGAAGTCCACAAGTCTTAAACTTGCCAAGTTTGAAGACCCTTAGCACAAGAGGCAGCAAACGCAACTGGAGGTTGATTTATTGTAGTTGCTGTGTTAAGGCTGTTGTAATCGTTATATCGTTTGTCTTTGTTTCTTGCTGGAGGGTGTAGCTGCTGCCCAGAGATAAAAAGTCTTGGCCCAAGCTTACCCTTTAAGCCCATAACCGAGTAACAATGACAAAGTCAGTTCAGATATTTTGATTAAGTCATGGGGTCTCCAATAATTGCAAGGGGCTCTGTGCCTTCTCAGCAGCGAAGCAATAAATAAGATACATATCAAGCTATCTCAGATTTTGTCTCCCATTTTATTTGCATAATCTCTCTCTCTCTCTCTCTCTCTCTCTCTCTCTCTCTCTCTTTCTTTTCTGAATTAATTAAGAAGGGCACAGCATCATGCTAACCCTTAAATCTATTAACTAAACACCTGGAATTAGTTGAGGCAATCAACTTGTTTAGAGACCTCCGTTCCAAATGCTTTCCTGGGGTTAACATCTTCCTGCATCAGGACTCTTAATAGCATATTTTAACGCTTGCATCATTGCAGGCCTCATTTGCATCCATTAGGAAGAATGAATCTGTGGCTCAAAAATAGAGGCTTGGTTGACGGATGTGTAAAAATTCAGATCTCCGTGAGATACGTCTTTTGCGAGGCTATTAGAGATCTCAAAACTGGCTGTGATTGAAAGCCTTCTTAGAATAGAATAGAATAGAATAGAATAGAATAGAATAGAATAGAATAGAATAGAATAACAAGAGTTGGAAGGGACCTTAGAGGTCTTCTAGTCCAACCCTCTACACCACTTCAGATAAATGGTTGTCCCATCTCTTCTTAAAAACCTCCAGTGTGCGAGTATTCACAATTTCTGGAGACAAGTTGTTCCACTGATCAATTGTTCTAACTGCTTGGAAATTTCTTCTTATTTCTAAGTTGCTTCTCTCCTTGATTAGTTTCCACCCATTGCTTCTTGTCCTTCCCTCAGGTGTTTTGGAG
Source organism: Pseudonaja textilis (assembly GCF_900518735.1). The sequence goes on along the minus strand of NW_020769399.1, from coordinate 1,864,730 downwards.
AATAGCTTGATTCCCTCTTCTTTGTGGCAGCCCCAGAGATATTGGAACACTACTATCATGCCACCCCAAGTCCTTCTTCTCATCAAATTAGACATACCCAGTTCCTGCAACTTCTTGCAGTTGAATCCTAGCGGCAGTGAGGTTGTGCAAGATTGTAATTCTCAGTCACAGTTGAGAAGTGGCCCAGCCAGTTCTTCTAAGTCAGTATTTCTCAAGTTTGGCAACAGCTTTAAGATGTCTGGACTTCAACTCCCACAGTTGCCCAGCCAGCAGATCTGGGAATTGAAGTCCATACATCTTAAAAGTTTGCCAAGTTTGAGAAACACTGGGGAATTCTGGGAGTTGAAGTCCACACATTCTTAAAGTCGCCAAACTTCAGAAACGCTGCTCTAAGTGATGGGGATATGTTACCGTCAATCTGTGAAATCAATTATTTTATGAATGCCTAGGAAATTTATAGAACGCCAAAAATGGGACATCAAAGTATGAAACGCTTCTTATTTCACACGTTTCCTAGGCGTTCTATGCAATGCCAAAGGTTGTGATGACCCAGAGTGGGATACAAAATAAACACAGTCACAAAAAACAGGTGAAACCCCTTTTATTCCTCCACTTTGCTTCAAAGCTCCAAATATCTTTGACGGAAGACAAAAGAACTCCCACACAAGCAGTTACAAGAAGGAGGAAATGCCGTTTAAACTAAAAATGCCTATAAATTATGAAGAGTAAAAAACAACACAAAATAAGGGCAAGATAAGGGCTTGAACACGTCCACAGATATCAGAACACACACAGGGAAGGACGCCAGACTCAGATAGGAACAATAAACTAGAGATATTTCCACCCTTTTTTTCCAGCACTGGCCCATACGGATGTCCGTTCTCTTATCCAGTTGTCACAGCTGCAGCCCATGAAGAGGATCAAGGCCCTCTCCTGCCCAGTAGATCACGTCTCTCCCTTATTCTCACCTCCCTGTGTGCCCTAGGATGGAGAGGGGATGGGCCTGGTTCCTCCTCTGACTGTCCAGTCAGCCTCTGCCCTTCCCAAGCCTCCTCCACAACCTCCGGAGCCACCCTTCCGCTCCCTGTCCGCTGTTCCTCCTCTCCCTCAGAGTCAGCCTCCATCAGGGGCATGACAAAGGCAAACCAGCAGAGTATAAGATATTCCCACTAAAATGCCATTCTAGACTTCCTCGTTGCAACAAGTAAGCCAATACAGGTAGTCTGTGACTTACAACACTTTGTTTAGTGACCATGCGAAGTTACAGTGGCACTGAAAAAAGTGACTTCTGACCATTTTTCACACTTACGGCTGTTGCAGCATTCCCATGGTCACATGAATTAAATTCGGACACTTGGCAACTGACTCCTATTTATGATGGTTGCAGTATCTGTTTTTGGTCATATGATATAGTAGAACCAAGAAATTTGAAGGTCACTACTGTTGATACTGGGTTGTCCAGTATTGTAAGAGGTGGTAGTATGGGAGGGTTGTACTTAAAGCTATACTTCTAAACATGTAGTTATCCAACGGCTTTCTTTTTTTAGCTCATACAGACATAAATGGATGATTTCAATTAACTTTGTTGCCCCCACGCTACACTGCCCATGAGTGATCAGGAAAGAGTTTATAATCTGCAGCTCAGTTTTGTTTTCTCAAATGTTGTCAAAAGATACAGCAAGGTGGACTACAGCTCCAGTATAAACAACATGATTGTACTTGTTAAATCACTTTGCACTTGCTGTTTTTTGTTCTGGAGCATGATAAAGCATTCTTCCTGTTGAGGAAGATAAGAAAATAACAGATAGATAGATAGATAGATAGATAGATAGATAGATAGATAGATAGATAGATAGATAGATAGATAGACAGAGACAGACAGACAGACAGACATAGATGGGAGGCAGGCAGGTAGGTAGATAGATGAGTGGTAGGTAGATAGATAGATGGGTGGTAGGTAGGTAGATGATAGATAAGGTAGGTAGAGATAGATGATAGATAAGATAGACAGAAAGACAGATGTGTGGTAGATAGATAGACAGATGGGTGGTAGCTGGGAAGGTAGATGATAGATAAGATAAGATAAGGTAAGTAGGGATAGATAGACAGGAAGTAGGTAGGTAGGTAGGTAAATAGATGATAGAAAGATTAGGTAGGTAGGGATAGACAGACAGACAGACAATTAAGATATGTTAGTGTAGATTTTTTTCTACACTAGCTTTTTAAAACCTCTTGTAACTGTCAACCCCTTTGCACCAGCTGGCCAAAGTTATTACATCAGTGCTTCTCCACCTCACCACCTCACTATACGATGCGTGAACTTCATCTCCCCAAATTACGAGAAGTCCATACATACTTGCTGGGGAATGCTGGGAGTTTTATTTTTATTTATTTATTTGATTTCTATAGCCGCCCATTACAGCAAACGACTCCCGGAGGCTCCCAATTGAGTTGATATCTACATATCCTAAAATTTGCAGAAGTTGAAAAATAACTGTGCTACAACACACAGCTGTGTGGTAGGATTGTTTCATATCCTACCTTTGATTTCCTTTAAACATGGGAAGGGGCTTAGGAAGCAGAGCTGTTTCAATGCAAGGGTTTCCCCAGGTGTAAGGACCTATGCACATAACTTTCATTGACTGTTCCTTGGCAGCTCCAAGAGCTAGTGACAGGTAGTCCCCCAAGCTACGGTTGTAATGCAACTTGACCTTCATTGTAACTAGCGATGGTGATAAAACGATTCACCCACAGGACTGATCCTCATTTTTGCAGCGTTCCTGAAACGAAGGTCGGGGTTGTTAGGCTGTGATTGTTAAGCTGTCGGAGTTGGAGCTATAAACCCCAAGGTTCATCCCTCAGGATTTCAAGTTACAAGAATTTGAGGGAGGGAACATCAATTATCCAGCCATCAGGGAGTGATGGAAACTCTAACTTTACCACATCTGGAAGGCATGAAGCTAGGGGAAGCTGATGTAAATACCCCCGCTAAGGATACTCATGCTGCCAAGCACATACATAGTAAGAGGATATTGAGCATATGATCCGCCATGAAAGAGCTCCTTTGTAACCCCAGCGGGCAAGGGAAACAACTGTCTTGAAACAGTCCGTGCCTATCTCCTTTCTTGTTTGTTATTCATACCCTGGTTTGTCACCATCGCTCCACCTTTCCACATCTTCCACAAGATGACACCATATTCTGTTTTGGTTGGGCCTGTTTTAATTCGTGCTGATTAAGTAAGAAGGTTGTAAGAATGGGCTTGGTGGAGTGGTTAAGGCGCTAGGTTAGAAACCCGGAGATTGGGAGTTCTAGTTCTGCCTCAGGCATGAGGGCGAGCTGAGCGAGTTTAGGCCGATCATCAGGGGACTGTGAACTCTGATTGACTTTTGGCCAAACATTAGGAGATTGTGAGTTCTAGTCCTACGTCAAGCATGAAAGTCATCTGGGTGATTTTGGGCTGGTACTAGGAGACTGTGAATTCTAGTCTCACCTCAGGCATGAAAGTCAGCTGATTGACTTTCGGCCAATCGCCAGGAGATTGTGAGTTCTAGTCCACCTCAGGCATGAAAGCCAGCTGGGTGACTTTTGGCCAATCACCAGGAGATTGTGAGTTCTAGTCCCATCTCAGACATGAAAGCCAGATGGGTGACTTTGGGCCAGTACTAGGAGACTGTATGTTCTAGTTTCATCTTAGGCATGAAAGCTGACTGGGTGACTTTTGGCCAATCACCAAGAGCCTGTAAGTTCTAGTCCCACCTCAAGCATGAAAGCCAGCTGATCGACTTTTGGCCAATCACCATGAGATTGTGAGTTCTAATCCCACCTCAGACATGAAAACCAGCTGGTTAACTTTGGGCCAGTCACACACTCTCCTTCCTAGGAAGCAGGCAATGGCAAACCATTTCTGAAAACCTTGCGAAGAAAACTGCAGTGACTTGTCCGGGCAAACTCTGTGAGAACCGGACATGATTGAATGGAAGGAAGAAAAAAAAAAGGAGAACTGTATATTGGAAAAAAGTTGCATACGGTTAACCCTTTTCAATGTTCTTTGCACTACTTAGAGTCTGGCAATTAGGCCATTTAGACTGTTGGAAATGAAATGAAATAATGAAATGAAATAAAATAAAAATATGGAGTTAGATTTCCCCGCTGGCCTGTAGATTGCTTCATGCCTTCAATTTCTGAGACAATGCCCACTTTGATCATGGCAAAGAAGAATGTTTCGAACCAAATATGTGGGCACCAGCATAGGTGAGCTGGAAGGAGGTGATCTAATAAACTCTAATAAACTTTTCAAAGAGAGGCAGCTGATGGCTATTGTTTTTGGAAGCATAAAGTTTGGGGGAGAGAATGGAAATTAATTAGTTGCATGTCTGAAGTACTTCATGCGTTTTTCGATAATCCTTACGAAAACATTGGTTGTATTTGCATGGCAGGCTTAACTGGATTATGGGTGGGGTCAGTGTCATATGAATGGCATAACCCCGTCATCACTGGAGTTAAAAGGGATTACATCTGGCTCAAAATAGTCATGAGTTATTTATGGCTAAACTAACCAGCTGTCCTATAGGGGTCACTCCTAGGCACTGGCATAAGGGTTAATAAAAGGGTTTAATTCTCCAATTCTTCCAGATGCTGGCACAGAGGCAACATTTTAGAATAGTCTTTAAAAAGGAAAATAAAAAATGACATGCCTGTTGTAGGATTGTTTCTCCTCTCGTTATTTTATGTTTTCTACTTTTTAAGAATATTCATACTGGAGAACAGCCAGGAACAGCCAGGAATGGAAACGTACCTCTATAATTTTTCACTCTATTGGTTACCAATTCGGGCTGGATCACAACCATTGTTTTACTATTTTCCCAAAAGATAAAATTGAACATAGGTTGGGAAAAAAGAGACAAAACCAGCCAGCCAGCCAGCCAAGTGCAAAATATAAGGAAATGGCATTTTGTGAAACTAAGCCACTGGAGGAAGGGGAAAAAAAGATCTCTCGCCTCAAGGCAAACACACACAATGCATTTTTAGGTAACATGCAGCTTGCTCCTAAGGCTGTAATTCTTAAATGTGTTCATGCCAGCAATGATGCCAGCAGAGCTCAGTACAAAGATTTCCATTATGTAACCTGCCTCTTAAAGAGAAAAGCTGATAAAATCTCAGGAGAGGTGCTGGCTTTTTTTCTTTAACCTCTCAAGAAGGATGTTGACAAATTGCAAAGACTTGCAGGAGTGTTTATAACAGGAAAGGAAGAAAGTTATGGAAATTGTCTTTATTAGGGAAAAAAAAAAAGGAGAGATAGCCCTGGAATGTATATTTTCCATTAGCCTGTTTCAGACTGATCTTGGATTTGCATCCGACACAGTTGTTTGTGTTTCAGGGGTCCATTCAAGAAACTTCCAGCTGATATTTTACATTTCAGTTGTTGCAAAGAAGCTCTCTAATGACTGGGCCATGATGAGGTGTACCTAGATTTTAACATAATTTCATACCCTCTCTAGCTCCTAGCAATGTTGAAGATCACAGAAATGTTTAATGTAAGTACACCGGGGGCGAATGCATATTATGTTTTATACTGCCAGGTCCATAAAATACATTGCCACATCTTCTTACTGAAAGCTGCCCTCATAATACAGGCATACCTGATTTTATTAGGCCATGCTATGTGCTTGAAACATTGCATTTTTAAACCTTTTTTTTTACAATAGCAAAGAGATTACAATCTGCTGAAAGGATAAGATGATGATTAACATTGTTTAGCAATAAACTACTTTTTAAGGTATGTAGATTGTTTTTAGGATATACCATACTACGGTGGCGCAGTGGTTGGAGTGCAGTACTGCAGGCTACTTCTGCTGCCTGATGGCTGCCTGCAATTTGGCAGTTCGAATCCCCACCAGGCTCAAGGTTGACTTAGCCTCCCATCCTTCCGAGGTGGGTAAAATGAGGACCCAGATTGTTGGGGGCGATCGGCTGATTCTGTAAACCAGCCAGAGAGGGCTTTAAAGCACTGTGAAGTAGTATATAAGTCAAAGTGCTATTGTTATGTATTATTGTACACTTAACAGATAAAAGTACTGTATAAACATACATATTTTTTCTTTGCCTATATATTTCAAAATCTCCAGAGCTTTACCACCATGAATCCTTAGCTAGGCATATTAGCCGTCTCCTGTCATTTAGCAGTAAGGGTTCAGATACTTCCTTGAAGGCATGATGGAAAGGATCGGGAGATCTTACAATGAATGGATTACTATGGGATAGAGCAGCGGCCCAAAACCTTTTGGGCACCAGGGACAGGTTCCATGGAGAGAGGTTGATTGTCCTCCCTGTGAGGAAGTTTCTCCTTAGTTCCAGGTTGCTTCTCTCCTTGATTAGTTTCCATTCATTGTTTCTTGTCCTGCCTTCTGGAAATAGGTTGAACCCTTCAACTTTGGGGGCTGCTATCACGTCCCCCCTCGTCCCTCTTTCCATTAAACTAGACCTACCCAATTCCTGCAACCATTCTTTGTAGGTTTTAGCCTCCAGCCTCCCTAATCATCTTAATTGCTCTCCTCTGAACTCTTTCCAGAGTTCTCAGCACCTTTTTTTATTATTGTGGTGACCAAAATTGGATGCAGTATTCCACGTGCGGTCTTACCAAATTATTCTCTCTCCATAGACGGGCAGTCCCCCAAAAGATTTTTGCAAGGACCAACGAGCCCTATTCTCCCCTTCCCTACAAAATTTGACCTCTTCTGCCTTGTGGTCCAGTAACCTGTGCATCGTATCCTGCCCTTTTACACTGTTTTATAGCCCCTGGAAGGCTAGAAGGGAGATCTTATTTCACAACAGGGAGGGCCCCATCAGAGTGAAGGCTAACGTTTTCTCCATGCCTTGACGTAAAAGCTTGTGGCTATTAATGGAGCTGCTCGGTTTTTTTTCCCTTCCTTCCTTCTCTCACTGGTTGCTGAAGAAATAGCATTTCAATGGAGTCTTTTCATTGGTTACGTTTAACTCTACCCTTATAG